>OW240924.1:9554486-9648491 GCA_933207985.1 Pelobates cultripes | reverse complement strand
GATCTTGCTATCCACTTACTTTTCCTGCCAGCTGCCCCTACCTATGATACAGCTGACTTCTAACTGTTACTTTTTTGTTACCTTGTTAAAAGCAATTGTTACCTCAATGCAATATTTAGTAGAAACATTGTTTCAATATTCCTATTTAAATAATTAGCCTGCTAGGGCTTCTACATCGAAGTACATTTATAATATTTGTGACTAACATAGGGACACCCCTAATTTTTAGACATTTAGTAGACATACCATCTTACATTGTCCTAGCATCTAATAAATGATTTTCAAAATATACTGGCAATGGCTATGTGAGCGCATTGTCTTTTGAGATCTTTTGACTCAATTGTTCTTATAACTAGTATGTAAATATGTTTTTTGTAATTGTTATCTAGATATCCTTTATATGCTCTACCTTTAAGGGTAATTCCACACCTCTGAGAAACAGAATAACAAAAAAAAAAAAATCCCCAACTTCACACTGGACTTCAAGCATCTTGCAGTGTGTGCCTCTCCATTCTTCCTCCAGACTCTGGGTCCTTGGTTTCCAAATGAGATGCAAAAGTTGCTCTCATCAGAAAAGAGGACTTTGGACCACTGAGCAACAGACCAGGTCTGTTTTTCTTTTGCCCAGGTAAGACGCTTCTGACGTTGTTTGTTGTTCAGGAGCGGCTTGACAAGAGGAATACGACATCTGAAGCCCATGTCCAGGATCCGTCTGTGTGTGGTGGCTCTTGATGCACTGACTCCAGCCTCAGTCCACTCCTTGTGAAAGTCCCCAACACTTTTGAATGGCCTTTTCCTGACAATCCTCTCCAGGCTGCGGTCATCCCTGCTGTTTGTGCACATTTTTTCTTCCACACTTTTCCCTTCCACATAACTTTCTATTAATGTGCTTTGACACAGCACTTTGGGAACATCCAAAACTTTTGCAATTACATTTTGAGGCTTTCCCTCCTTATGGAGGGTGTCAGTGATGGTTTTCTGCACAACTGTCAGGTCAGCAGTCTTCCCCATGATTGCGATTCCTACTGAACCAGACAGAGACCATTTAAAGGCTCAGAAACCCTTTGCAGGTGTTATGGCTTACTTAGCTGATTAGAGTGGGACACTGGAAGCCTAGAATATTGCACCTTTTCACAATATTCTAATTTACTGAGATTGTGGATTTGGGGTTTTCATGAGCTGTAAGCCATAATCATCGCACTTATGACAAATCATGGCTTGAACTATCTTGCTTTGCATGTAATGCGTCTATCTCAAATATTAGTTTCCCCTTTTACGTTTCATTACTGAAATAAATTAACTTTTGCACAATATTCTAATTTTTCGAGTATCACCTATATATATGTGTATATCAGAATATTACAATACATTTTTAAAATGTAAATTAAATTAAATTTTAAGGTTTATCCAAAAATATGAAATCATTTGAAAAGTGTATCCAAATATATTAAATTGAGATCTTTACGTTTACATGTAGTTACTATGATGACTACTGTAACTTGCTTAAATTAGAAATACTATTTACATAAAAGTTTTCATTTGAAACAAATTCTCAGGCACAGTATAGGTAACAAGTTTTGTTCTTCTGAATTTACTACGAGGGTTATCGACAGGAAACTCTATTTAATCCTATTTTATTTAATGTGCATCTTTGTCTTGAGAATCTGAATCAAACAGCTCTTCAGATAGTAGGGAACCTGTCATGATGTTAAAAAGCATTTTAAGATTTATCCAGGTTTAACCCATCAAGTTTATAGGATACATTATGGACATCTTTCCTAAACTGACAGAAAGTGATCTACACACCCAGGATCATTCTCATACATTTATCCATCAGGCAGGGAAAGGGGGATAGACAGTCAGACAGAGCAATTTAATATTCTCTTCCTTTAATTACTTCTCAAGCAAGTTGTTTTCTTTGAGAGACAGTCTAGTTGACCAAAGTCATGGATTTAAGACTTTTGCCAGGGTTCTGTGGTTAGATACATTAGTCCTTGAGGTGATATATCTACATTCACATATTCTGTTTGATTTCAGCCTCCACCCCTTGATTCTCTAAACGCTCTAAAATAAACAAGAAACATTTAGCAATATGATATAATGACTGATATCTCCCGTGTGTGCCAAACCTGGGTGTAATAGTGTCAGAGAGAGGAACAAGTCCAGTGAAAATACTCTCTGCTTCCCTTGTGATGATATTGGATTGGAAGATGTATTTCGATGTACTCTAGTATACTAGGACAAATACAACTGATGCATAACAATACATATTGTAACATGAATTTGGGAGGAAGAACGCTGGTCATTAAATGATACAAATTCTTTTGCAAGTCTGTAAATAAAATGGCTTCTCTAGCCCAATAGGTATTCACAAAGCTGAATGTGATGGCTTGGGGCTGACACTATTAACTCACAGAGACATGTATTCACAGCTGTTACTGTCTACTTCATAGTGCAATATCAGTGACAAGAAACATGGTTAGATGTCCATATCATCCAATATTTGTATATTTGGAATTAGATATATTTTTGGAAGCTTTAAATAAATTGTAATTTATGTGTAAGACTTTAATCACATTGTGACAGAACACCTAGTCACCGAACCATTGCTGGCAGTTCAATTACTACTTAATTACTACTATTGAACAAACACACAAACTGCCCCTTTATACCCCCTTTACTTTGACCACCTCTTAACTTGTTAACCCCTGTTAACCTTTCCTGACACCTCCATCATCATTTCACACCTCGTTATTTCAAGTGTTCGGCTGGGTGGCCGCTGTTCGCATGGAAATGAGTTGTCGGCCATCTTGTCGCACGAAAGCAGGCAGCGGTGTTCGGTCGTCGAGTGTATGGAACTAAAATCGCACAGACTAACTTGCGAACACTGCTGAACTTATACCATCGTCTGCTTCTTATATAAACAAGTCAGGAGAGCACTGTTCGGTAGCATTGTTCGCACGAACTAGACGAACAATCTGTTCAATATTTATTTCATTTTGGGATTACCGTAAGTGTCTGTAGGGGAAAACTATAATCACTCCAGAGCTTTAATCACTTGGCAGCTACAATCACTTGGCAGCTATATAACTGACTCCGGGCAAGCAGAGTTCCAGACATGCGAAAAAGGACATCCTTAGTGGGAACACCCATGTCCCTATCCGGGTGGCCGCCACACACATGTTAATTATTGTAAAGACGAGGCTATCACGTTCTGTTTTGTGGGTTCTTAACTCCCACCTTATTACTGAGTGTGTTATAATTCTGTTTTAGTTTTTATTACTCTTGTATATGGTTTGCACTTCCTTTGGGGCAATTGCCTGTTCTTATTTATCAGCTTTGCAGTTCACTCCATATAACCAGTTATTGGCTGTTCAAGGCTTCATTGCAAGTACTATCTAATCCTTCATTACTGCTAGATGCTGATAAAGCCAGTGCATGATTTTGAGATTTCCAGACCCCATTCTGTATTACCAGTTATTGAACCCATTCCTGTCTGTTGGCCAGTCTCCGTCAGCTTTACCATAACTAGCAGACATGAACCGTCATTTCTACCTTTCCAACACAGAACATTAGTCCAACTGCTCAACCACTGGATGATAGAAACAGCTGTTGAGGCAAAGCCATCACCATCTCACACCTACTACCCCTGTATGCCGAACATAGGACATTGGAAGGAGTCCAGTTAGACGTTTAATATCTACAGCTGTGATATTGTGAAGGGTCAGCGAGATCTCAGGATCCTCCATAGATCATCTCATACAATGCGTGAGAAAATGCCTGATTTCAACATCCGTCACTTGTGACAGCTGTAAGAATGAACAACATTTGAAAGTGGAAACTCTGCCTTTTGGTAAATTATTTTCATCTTCAGACTTATACATGTGACAATGCAGTGCCTACTTTGTCTGAAATCTGTATTTCTATTTCATAAACACTCTATATGTATGAAATACTCAGAAATGATATTGTGGTGAGAGATACCATTTTAAGGGTCGTTTGACAATATGTAACACGTACACTATGGGTCTAATGTACCGAAAAATATAAATAGATCTAGTAATCGCTTTATTATTTGCACCAGATCATCAAAACCTGTGAGTGTCGTGATTATTCTGTAACAGAAAGAAAGTCTTTATTTGGG
This sequence comes from Pelobates cultripes, assembly GCA_933207985.1. Lineage (NCBI taxonomy): Eukaryota > Metazoa > Chordata > Amphibia > Anura > Pelobatidae > Pelobates > Pelobates cultripes. Next base: position 9,644,347 of record OW240924.1, on the reverse strand, counting down.
CACTGGGTCTATAGAAGGAGGAGCTGAAATATCTACATGTAATGTGAGAATTTCCGGACAGTAAAGGTGGTTATTCTATAGTTTAATGTAGATCTGTAGATTGTCTCTCCTGTAACGCTGGCATGAAGCTGTTCATTTTATTGCTGTTATTTAAAGGTAAGATACGTTATCTGAATAAATATTAACTTTAGCTCTGCAATAGTTTAATCTTTTTATATGATGCAGCTATTTATTATATACAAGGTTATTAATATTATCAATTAGTTCAATCCATTTCATGTTCGGTGTTTGCTCTTTCAGTCTAACATGTCAGCTCGACCTATACAATACATGTATTTTATTTAATGGTTTAGAGATTTAATGACTGCCCTGTATGGGGGTAAATAGGTGCTAGTACTCTCCTATATTGTGTATTGAGATCATAAAGGAGAAGCGGAACTCATCACGGGTCAATATCGCAGATATTATAATAATATGATAAATATTTTATGTATTGCATTTTAGCTGTTAACGTGAGATACGACCCCACAGGACCTCAGATAAAGATAATCATTGCAAAACAGATACATGGTAGTAATTGTAATAAATGGTTGAAATGATGGCAGCGTATGGTTTATTTAATAAATAAAAGATGTCAGGATGTCATATTGATATGTAAAAATATGTCTTTATTGTAATTAGATAGAATAGAAATTTCTTGTGCAGGCTATGTATGATAATAGCTACCCGTGGGGGTAATAAAGAAAGTAATTAATTATTTATTTAACTAATTAGGCTTATACACCTTAAAAGTGTAATATATTATGTTTTATCAGATTACTAGTAACAGTGGTTATTTGAGGAAGTCCAGCTTTAATCAGAATATTGACCCGTTACATTTACAAAGACTTTCTAAGCTGTTATATTGTAAGAGTTACAAACAGATTTATTGGAATTTATAAATCAATGAAGATAAGTTATGTGGGATCTTCTCTGAGTTGTGACTGATATGTCTTCTCTCTGTCCATTCGACCACCAAGTCTCTAATCTTCACGGAGTCCAGTGGGTCATGTCTGACTTTCCTTCTATCTCTGGCCGTACGCTCTACCGAGTCATAATTCGAAATATACATACTTTCTGCAGAACTTAAAAAAATAGTGGGTTACATTATATACAGTATTAAAATGCAACCAAAGACTTTGGGTTATCCCTAGTTACCAAATTATTTAAGAAAGGGACCCACTCATCAAAATTATAAGTACCTACTAAAAAAAAAAAAAGGTTCACTTAAAAGAGGCAAAATGTTAATAACATCTGACAGGTATATAAATCTGGGCACACCATTAAATCACTACTAAAATGATTTAACCCTCTCTATGTCACACATGTTAGCAGTTAAATGGTTTTGCCCTTCCATTGTTCGAGAAGATTAACACAGAGCTAAACGTAACCCTTTGAGTGCTGCCACTAAAAACTACAAGCTTCTTACATCAGTAAAGTAGATTAAGTTTCAGCTTTTAGAATAAAGATCTTTATTGTGTTGAATGCTCACTTGGATATTTTTTAAGTGTCCGTTTAAAAAAAAAAATATATTTTTTTCCAAGTTGTGTTTTTTTTTTATATTATATATGTTGACTGAGAAATTATGTTTTGTCTTGCTCTCTGTCATCTGCTCTCTGTCTCCTGCTCCCTGTCCTGCTCTCTGTCTACTGCTCTCTGTATCCTGCTTTCTGTCACATGCTCTCTGTCCTGCTGTCTGTATCCTGCGCTCTGTCTCCTGCTGTCACTTGCTCTCTCTGTCTTATGCCCTCTGCCTCTTGCTCAATGTCTCCTGCTTTCAGTTTCTTCCCTGCTCTCTGTCTCCTGCTTTTTAGTACCCATAATTCAGTCCCTTTGCTGTCTCTGGAATAATGAGAAATGTCATTCTTTACTATCCTTCTAAATCTAGAAGTCATTGATTGTGAGAATTGTAAGAGAGTTTGGTTAAAGCACAGTGTGACGAGACCAATCTCGCCACATTGCATTGGAGAAGCCTGGTTGCCCGCCTGTTGCCTCTGGACTATGGCCCCATGTTAAAAAGCTTGATTTTCCCCTGCGAAGACACGAAAGCCGGGTCATTCGGTGCTTGCCCTGTTTGAGCGGTGATACCCCAGATAGCTATGCTATGGAGCCCATTCGTATAATGAAAGACTATGGGAAAGACTTTGACTCCATGGCAATTGAACTGTATGTGTGTGCTCTGAGCGCCATTCAGTAATAATGTGCGCTCAGATCTGAGCTATCTGGGGATATGTTGAATGTACCTGTTTTGTGCAATGGCTGCACAGTTATATATTTTTATGTGTTTTATTGTCTTTTGCTGCCATGTGTTCAATGGAGTTTTGCCTCTGTCCTTGGAGATAATTGGATTACTTCCCAATTATCTCCAGGATAGAAGACTTTGTGGAACTGGTTTTGGGCAGAAAAGCCATGCTTCCTTTGGTCACAAAGGACTACGATCTATCTTTTGAACCACTGGACCAATTTGTATGATTTTGACATATGTTTGTATTTGGAGTATGATTCTGAAAATGTAAGTCTTATGTGAATGTGATGCATACTTTTCAAGTTATGAATAATGTGGAAAAACTGTATTTCTCTGGTTGTGATAATTACATTACCCATTGTGTAAGGTAATTGTATCACAGGCAGAGGGGAGGATTTTGTGTGGGAGTGTCTGAGTGTATTGTACGTGTTTATTGGTTGTTTTCCAAAACCCTGTGGGTGGTACTAATGTGTATATAAGGACAATAAACCCACAGCTCTGTCTGTTCCTGCTTGACCCTCAAAACGGAGCCTTGTCTCGTTCTTGGGGGGATTTATTGTATGCTGTTCCAGTTCGACTGCTAGGAGTGTAAACCTATTCGTATGGTTTTTCCTATTCGGCTGTTTACAGCATTCGTATGTTTGAGAGCATTCATATGCTTCTCCGGTTCGGTGGATTGGTGTCTACAGTAGCTGCCTGTGTCTCTGGAAGGGGAAGATCTACTAAACGGCGGTTTAACCCTTTTATGCCTGGGGGTGCCGTTACACACAGATATATGAAATGTGTAGACTGCTGCTATATTGGCAGATCGTTAACCCAATATTATATATTTATATAAATATATGCCACATGTTGCTACAGTACTGTTTTATACCCGTCCGTGGGAGAAAATAGGAGAATAATGTATTTTATATTGGATCTCTGCTTTGCTACTTATTATCTTTATTTAAAAGTTGTTTAAAAGCCTCTAACTTGTGCAAAACTATAACAAATGGAATTGCAATGTACAAAGTACAAGTAGTGGCACTGAAGAACACTGCAAAGGAAATAATTTGTCTCTCACAAGAAATAATAAACAGAAAGCACAAATAAGTAAAATAATTAATCTGAATCAGTGAAATTAGAGGTAAGTGTGCCTAGGCAGGGGAGAAACCTAACCACTACCACACAAGGATCAATGGGCTATGTCCCACTCAAAGTTGGTGTAACTGGCACTGGCAGTAACTAAGCAAGAGGAACTTTTTATATTATACACACACAAAAAAATCTTTCTACAAACAGATTTTAAATATGTCAGTGTCTTAATCAGTGAATTACGGTTGGTGTAAGTTGCATTGGCAGTGGCAGGGCACAGAGTAATCTAACCAGTCTCACTCTAAGATCAACGACACAGGCAATCTTTTACTCCCCCACAGGCACAGCAAGGGTAAAACCTGGCAATTCCTGTCTGCTGGTCTGTGTCGCTCAATAGCAGCAGTCAATAACATCTATTACTATTCAGCTGCCGATTTGGTTAATTCCGAGAGTGTTTACGCTGAAAGGCGCTTTGAGTACAACTGGGAGAAAGGCGCTATATAAATACTAGTTATTATATTATTAAAAAGTGTCTAGAAGAATCCTGCTTGGAAATATACCTGTTTTTTTCACCTCCTGGTGGGACAGGAGACACAGCTCACATCATTTGGTTGACCTGTTGACCATCATGGCAAACTAGGACGCTCCTTGACCCGTCCCTAAAAAAAAAATCAACCGTCCTCCATTTTTGGAACCTGGATCGTGAATACAACAAACACGTGTGTACATTGAAAACGCGCTTTGCTCTGTTATATGTCCATAAGGCACTTCAGAGTTTCAGAATTTGGACGAGCTGCCGATCGGCCTAAATTCAGACAAATCCCAGTTCGTTTAAAACTGAATGCACAAGTCTAGTAATGATTAAAGCTGCGTTTACTATAGCTTACTTACATAAAAAGATTATTAGACTGTTAGAAATATTGCATTAACCTCTTAAGGACACATGACATGTGTGACATGTCATGATTCCCTTTTATTCCAGAAGTTTGGTCTTTAAGGGGTTAAACTGATTTATATTAACTGTCAGGTGACAGAGCCGCTTTAATAATATTTTAACCCTTTATTTTGCAGTGTCAGCCTCTGGGTCCCGTATTTACCAACCTCAGGAGATCCTGTATGCGGACATCAATAGCAGCGCAGAGATCTCCTGTAAATCCAGAGATGCCTGGTGGGGAGAAAATTCTCATTACTGGTATTATAGGAGAATGGGAGAAACACCTACATTTATAATATATTGCTATGATAACAAGACATCCAGTAAATATTTATGTTTGTATAATGATGAATATAGCGCAAGTTTGAAAATACACAACGTGCAGAGGAACGATTCCGGAGTTTATTACTGTGCCCAACACTTATGGAGAGCTTTTGGTAATGGGACGACGCTAATAGCACTAGGTAAGATATTATGTATTATTAGCAAATAGCCTATTTTATTTGTATCCGTCCATCCGCCTGTCTATCTATCCCAGCTTGTCTAACATAGTTCAGATATTACTGAGCATGACGAATGAAAAAATTGGGGGATATTTACCAAAGTGCACTTGACAGTTTTATTTAAAAATTTCAGCATTTCTTTTTTTCAATATATTAAATCTGTCAGATTGTTTAATCTGTTGCTCTGCTTGCTCCTTCACCATAATTTTGAATGTACACTTGTTGTTTACAACAACAGATTAATGAATTTTTCAAAACTTTTTCTGACAGAAGAGTGCTCTATTTCACGTATCTTTTTCCCACCACTTTGGATTTGGCAGTCTTCTGAACTTTAAAATTCCCCGACCGCAGAAGCGGTCACTTTTTAGATCACTCTTTGAAGACTTTAATAAATATGATCAAGATAATAACGTAATTTAACCATCACTTTGTCACTGTATTTATATCGGCAGACATCTTGTGCTGTGATAGAAATTAAAAGTGTATATTCTGAGTCACTCTGAACAGACCAGACTCCATTTTGTTATTTCAAGTTAACAAAAAGACACTAGATTTCTTTCTGTAAGACTAGCCACTTTGCCAGAGCTAAGGAATGCATAGCATAGTATAAACAAGTGATAAGAAGAATATAATCAAATCTAAACCCAGACAATTGTGACAGAGAAGATTAAATAATTTAATTTTACTGTCTATATATATATAAGGTACCATTGTATGGAAAAGGGTAAACTTAGTTCATGATCTGCCATATCAGAAATTATGGCAGGAATTGCAGACGCTAAGTCTGGACAAAATTTAAGAAACCCTTTGATCTGTGAAGGATACGTAAGTTATAGTGGTCATTTGAGATAAGCAAAATGATGTCAAAATAGCCACCAGGAAAAGTTAACTCTTTCCTGGATAGGTATGTTTAGTGGGACAAGACTGCCCTCTATAGACCAAATAACTAAATTGCGATCTGGAAGATAACCACACCTCTAGTGCTTCTATTGGGTTATCAACTGATGACGTACAGAGAGTCTGGCCCTTTAAAAGTTAAGACAAAGGGAAGATAGAGATATGCAGGGTATGCAAGAGATGCAAAGGAGAAAGGAAAAGAGGAGAGAGGAATTGGAAGTTTGGGGACTCCAACCTCCATGCAGAGAGACATCCAAATAAGTTCCTGAGACTACCAATCGGATGAAATATCTACTCAACTGGTAATTATACTGGTTTCATTTAATTAATTAAATTAATTAAAATGTATTAATAGCATTATATATGACTGGATAAAGCACGGTCAGATTTCCATATTAAGAAATCTTAGTTAACTAAAGAATATATAGTTATAAACATTCCATTCTGCAGGTGGAATTAAGAATAATTATATATTAAGGTGATATTATCACGTGTTAGCATACCGCTGTTTTTATCCAGGTGTATTGATTTGCTCTAATATAAGATAGATATCTTTTAGACAAACTCTGCTCATATAATATGGTAGATTCTCTTATTGGATGGTTCCAGGAAATGACTAATGAACTGGTTTAATTGTTATTTTATTTAAAAATTACATAAGAATAGATCTTGACTACCTAGGAGATCTAGCCAGCATTGAAAGGGTTATTCTAACTGTCAGCTAAACTTTACGACCTTACGCTGCACTCTGAGGAATTCTGTTCTTCTGTGAAAAGTTTCACTTTCAGTCTGTGTTAAAGATAGTCATAAATAAAGACTTGACAGAAAATGCTGTTCAGAGTTAATAGCCATTGAAACGTAATACCCATTCCTTTGTATTGCATATCATTTTGTACTGGATATTCATTGATTACTGTCATGCATGTTACATACATATTATTATTATTAATTTGTTATTATAAATAAAATCTATTTTTATAATAAAATTGTGAATATTAATTTATATGATATACTTCTCACTTAACACGATAAACGTTCTTTGGGATCTGAGAATTGAATTAGTGGGCAATTCTCACTGTTACTATTATTATCCCATAAATATCCCCACAACTTTTAAAAACACTTTGATGGACACTCCCATCGTCTGATTGTGGATCACTCAGAGAGTCCCACTACATGGTGCATAATACAATTGGGACACCGGAGAAAAAAATATGTTATAAAATGAGAAAATGTTTACTTAATATGCACAAGTATATTCCCATATTTATTGCCAATCGTGGGTCTCTGACAGAATTCTAAGGGTCTGCTAAGCTCATCCCATCAAGTTCTGCACAGGTTGGAGGGCGCTGTAATTCAGGTGTCACAATTACTTGGACACTGGACAGCCCTCGGGTTCGTTCCACCATTTAATGCAGGCCGAAAACCAGGCCAATTGTAAGCTTAGGTAAATCATAAAAAAAAAAAAAACACATGGGGTGACTAACACTGCAGCTACTGTGTGGGTTCCTGGATGGTTCTGTTAAAGGAATGAAGGGCAAGCATAGAAGGAGCGGGGGCCAAAGATGGGGCAGAGATGGGAGCGGTGTACAGATAACTTGTCTAAACTGCTATTTTTTAATGTCCACAGTATTATACAACATGCGCAGACTTACATCATTGCAGGAGTCACCTGTTTAAGTTATAGAAAATCCAGTCCTGCTAAACTAAATATTATTATATCTATTTCTTATAGTTTCATTTCTAGTTAAACTATGTATCATTTATCACTTTCTCCCCTGACTCCTCCTCTTATATTTAGATCATTCCCAATTGAATAGCTCAGTCCATCTGCTGGGTCCATCCCAGACTTTCCTCCCTGACACCTCTGTCCAGCTGGCGTGTGTAGTAAGTGACGCTCGGCACATGGTTCGTGTGATCTGGAACATCTCTGGCATCCATTACACGGGCAGGATGGTCACTATGGAAGATCTTGATGGGACCTGGACTTTCCTTAACCTCATCTCAATTCCCAGAGACACCTGGGATCGTAGGGAGAGTCTGTCATGTGACATCTGGTTCAATTCCTCTGCTATCAGCGTCCACAGAAATATACCCAAATCAGGTAATGCTACTTCTAAATCTTTATTCTACATGGTGTTAATAAAATGCAAGATGGAAATAAATTAAAATATGTCATCATAAAGATCACTGAAAAATGTAAGTAGGAATATCTCGACAGGGAGCTTTATCAGTGTTCTGTTGTAGAAAGTGTTTTAAAATACTACACAGCAATCACAATGGAAGCAAATGGAGCCAGCAGGCACTTTCCAATGGTGGAGCAGCCATTTTGATAAATATCCTGCTGATGATCAGTGAATGAACACTCTATCATGTCATGGTCAATGAATGGACACTCTCACATGTGATGGTCAATGAATGGACACTATCATGGCATGGTCAGTGAAAGGACATTCTTTCATGTCATGGTCAGTGAATGGACACTCTATCATGGTATGGTCAGTGAATGGACACTCTATCATGGTATGGTCAGTGAATTGACACTCCCACATGTCATGGTCAATGAATGGATGGTCTCTCATATCATGGTCAATGAATGGACGGTCTCTCATGTCATGGTCAGTGAATGGACAGTATTTCATATTATGGGCAGTGAATGGACACTCCCACATGTCATGGTCAGTGAATGGACGGTATTTCATATTATGGGCAGTGAATGGACGGTCTCTCATATCATGGGCAGTGAATGGACAGTCTCTCATATCATGGGCAGTGAATAAACACTCTCTCATGTCATGGGCAGTGAATGGACAGTCTCTCATGTCATGGGCAGTGAATGGATGGTCTCTCATGTCATGGGCAGTGAATGGACGGTCTAACATTTCATGGTCAGTGAATGGACAGTCTCTCATGTCATGGGCAGTGAATGGACGGTCTCTCATATTATGGTCAGTGAATGGATTGTCTCTCATATCATGGGCAGTGAATAAACACTCTCTTGTGTCATGGGCAGTGAATGGACACTCCCTCACGTCATGGTTGAATCAACACTCTCTCATGTCATGGTCAGTGAATCAACACTCTCTCATGTCATAGTAAGTGAATGGACACTCTATCATGTCATGGTCAGTGAATTAACATCTCCTCATGTCATGATAATTAAATGGGCACTCTCTCATGTCATGGTCAGTGAATGGACACTCCCTCATAGCATGGTCAGTGAATGTATGCTCTGTTTTGTCATGGTCAGTGAATGTATGCTCTCTCATGTCATGGTCAGTGAATGGACGCTCTCACATGTCATGGTCAGTGAATGTATGCTCTCTCATGTCATGGTCAGTGAATGGACGCTCTCACATGTCATGGTCAGTGAATGGATACTCCCTCATGTCATGGTCAGTTAATGGACACTCTCTCATGTCCTTGTCAGTGAATGGACACTCCATGTCATGGTGAGCCTATTGACACTCTTTCATGTCATGGTCAGTGAATTGACCCGCTCTCATGTCATGGTTAGTGAATCAAAACCTCCTCATGTCATGATTGAATCAACACTCTCTCATGTCATGATCAGTGAATCAACACTCTGTCATGTCATGGCCACTGAATGAGCAATCTCTTGTGTCATGGTCAGTGAATGGACACTCTATCATGGCATAGTCAGTGAATGGACACTCCCTCGTGTGATGGTCAGTGAATGGACACTCTCTTGTGTCATGATCAGTGAATGAACACTTTATCATGTCATGGTCAATGAATGGATACTCTATCATGGCATGGTCAGTGAATGGACACTCTCGCATGTGATGGTCAATGAATGGACACTATCATGGTATGGTCAGTGAAAGGACATTCTATCATGTCATGGTCAGTGAATGGACACTCTATCATGGCATGGTCAGTGAATGGACACTCTATCATGGTATGGTCAGTGAATTGACACTCTCTCATGTGATGGTCAATGAATGGACACTCTATCATGTCATAGTCAATGAATGGACACCTCCTCATGTCATAGTTGAATCAACACTCTCTCATGTCATGGTCAGTGAATCAACACTCTCTTTAATGTCATAGTCAGTGAATGGACACTCTATCATGTCATGGTCAGTGAATCAACACTCTCTTTAATGTCATAGTCAGTGAATGTATTCTCTCTTTTGTCATGGTCAGTGAATGTATGCTCTCTCATGTCATGGTCAGTAAATGGACGCATTCACATGTCATGGTCAGTGAATGGATACTCCCTCATGTCATGGTCAGTTAATGGACACTCTCTTGTGTCCTGGTCAGTGAATGGACACTCTCTCATGTCATGGTCAGTGAATGGACACTCTCTTGTGTCATAGTCAGTGAATGGACACTCCTTCATGTCACGGTGAACTAATTGACACTCTCTAATGTCATGGTCAGTGAATTGACCCTCTCTCATGTCATGGTTAGTGAATGGATGCTTTCTTCTATCATGGTCAGTGAATAGACGCTCCCTCGTGTCATGTTCAGTGAATGGAAATCTCCTCATGTCATGGTTGAATCGATACTCTCTCATGTCATGGTCAGTGAATCAACACTCTGTCATGTCATGGTCACTGAATGGACAATCTCTTGCGTCATGGTCAGTGAATGGACACTCTCTCATGATGGTCAGTGAATGGACAATCTCTCATGTCATGATCAGTGAATGGACATTCTATCATGGCATAATCAGGGAATGGACACTCCCTCTTGTCATGGTTAGTGAATGGACACTGGTATCCAGTACTCTTTTTACAATTCTTGTTTAGTTTTTCTTGGTTTTTCTGGTTTTCTATTCTATGTCTGGTTTTCTTTATGCTGGGTTTTCTGGGTTCATTCCTTTATTCCGATTCTGGAATTCCCAGAGCCTTGGATTCCTTTAAATGTTTGTTTTATGTTGCCACACCCATTCCTTTTCCATTACTGCTTTTGTTTCAGTTGGTTCTTGCAGGCTGTTGCTACAAGTCCTCTGCCTTTTCTTGCAGGTAAGTCCTGTGTGTGTTTTATTATGTTTTTTTTAGTCATGCATATTTAGGCAGTTAGTTTCCCACCTTTATTGGAGTACTTTGCCACAGTTGGTGGGCTGCATACATCTTGGCCATTTATGTATGTCTAACTCTCCAATGTTTTACATATATAGTACTTAGTTTTGTCTCCTCTTGTTTTGCCTTATATATCTTGTCTTGTTTTATTTTGTATTCCCAGTCCATGTACAGTCCTGTCCTGTCCTGCCCCTGTTCTGTTAATGTTTCCCTTATGTATTGTGTGCATGTTCTGGGTTTAACTTCCTATCCTTCTCTGGTTTGGGTTCTACCACACACGGTTACATATATTTTTGTATAATTTTAAATCTTGCATTCAGCTTACTCGAATATGTGTCTAAGTAATATTATAATGTATTTCACTGCTTTTTACAGGAACAGATTAGGAAATGAATAACACCAACATCAATGGTCTCCTGTAATTAGAGAGGGTTCAGAGAAGGGCTACTAAACTGGTTCATGGATTGCGGGATAAAACTTACCAGGAAAGGTTAAAGGATCTTAACATGTATAGCTTGGAGGAAAGACGAGACAGGGGGGATATGATAGAAACCTTTAAATATATAAAGGGAATCAACACAGTAAAGGAGGAGACTATATTTAACAGAAGAAAAACGACCACAACAAGAGGACATAGTCTTAAATTAGAGGGACAAAGGTTTAAAAATATCAGGAAGTATTACTTTACTGAGAGGGTAGTGGATGCATGGAATAGCCTTCCAGCTGAAGCGGTAGAGGTTAACACAGTGAATGAGTTTAAGCATGCGTGGGATAGGCATAAGGCTATCCTAACTATAAGATAAGGCTAGGGACTAATGAAAGTATTTCGAAAATTGGGCAGACTAGATGGGCCGAATGGTTCTTATCTGCCGTCACATTCCATGTATCTATGTTTCTATGTAGGGATATGTTGGCAAGTTTGAAATGTTTTACAAAGAAATGCAAAACAAGATGCAGCCCATAGCGCTCCACGTAATCTACCTATTGCCCCAGAGCTGGTTTTCACTGTATAGAGAAAGGATTTTCTCTGCCTTTGTACAGGGACTGGTAACACATTTTAGCTGCTTTTGTACATTTTCAGCTATTCAGAATCTCAACCAAAATCATAATAAAATCATAGTCATCTACAGACTAGTATGTGAAACACGTGTTTGAGGTTGGAAAGCTACTTTGAGTGGCTATTTATGGGCAGCTGAGATACAGTGGTGGTATTGCAGTTTCAGGATGACAATATATATCTGTATATATCAACAGGATATTCAGTTTGAATTGTGACCGTGCCACTGCTTAAAGGGTTAGTGGCTAAATGTAAAGAATTTAACAGAGCTCCACATTGACTCTCCCATCTCTGCAGTCCTTTGAGAAATCAAAACCCGCTTATATAGAGAAGACAGCCAGCTCACCCCTTAACCCCTCATTCTTTATCACCTAACTCTGTTGTCTCCCATCAGCTGTGCTCTCCCTCACCCCAAACCTCCCTTTCAGGTACATCCAGATCATTTGATTCACTTCCTTCATTGTGTTTGTTCCTCATCCTTTAGATTGTAAGCTCATGTGAGCCATCATCACCTACTGTCCATATTTTATAAAACATTTTTCTTACTAATTGTTTGTTTGGTTTCACCTATTGTACAGCTCTGTGGAATATGTTGGCGCTATATTAATAAGTGTAATTATAAGAGTTATTCAGCCATGTCAGATTCTCCCATACTCCAGTACTCATAGTCTCTCATTGCGACATGTGAGCGTGAATTGTATGTTCAAACCAAACAAGTGAATGAGGGAGTGAATGTATTCATTATTATTGTAGATCCACCTCCGATTACCCTCCGATATGGACAAATTATCCTCTTTTGAAGGTGCACATCCTAATGTAATGTAGTCTCCAACGAGAGGGTGGGCTAAGGGTCCCAAGAAATTTCCTGATTGGATGAAAACAGTTTGACAAAAACAGAGAGACATATATTTATTGGGTAGACTGTAATGATACAATAAGCTTTAATAAATAATATAACAAACTGTGATAATACAGTAAGCTGTAATGATACAATAAGCTGTAATAAACAATGTAACAAACTGTGATGATACAATAAGCTGTAATAATACAATAAGCTGTAATAAACAACGTAACAAACTGTGATGATACAGTAAGCTGTAATGATACAATAAGCTGTAATAAACAATGTAACAAACTGTGATACAGTAAACTGTAATAATACAATAAGTTGTAATAAATAATATAACAAACTGTGATAATACAGTAAGCTGTAATAATACAATAAGCTGTAATAAACAATGTAACAAACTGTGATAATACAGTAAGCTGTAATAATACAATAAGCTGTAATAAACAATGTAACAAACTGTGATGATACAGTAAGCTGTAATAATACAATAAGCTGTAATAAATAATATAACAAACTGTGATAATACAGTAAGCTGTGATGATACAATAAGCTGTAATAAACAATGTAACAAACTGTGATGATACAATTAGCTGTAATAAAACAATAAGCTGTAGTGGTTATGATGCTTATGTATCCTTTACACCTACACTAAACGTTACCCTTAGGGAATCACTGGATATAATTATATATGGAACTCGTTGTGTTAAGATATCCCTGTGTAACATAGTTTTGTATATTTTCTGTTCTGTCCCTTTGTTTGCGCTCTGGATGATGTCACAGATAAAGTCAATGGACGATTTGTCTCTATCTGTTTACCGTTTCTGATTCTGGCCTTGGTGGGGGGATTTCTACTACTGTTGGCCCTCTCTGTGCATCTCACCTGGATCTGCAAGCAACCAGGGACAGGTCCTGGAGATAATATAAACCGCAAGAGAGAAGGTAAAACTAAAAATTTCACGGTAGCTTGAGTTCCAAGATTGTCTGTTCCCAGGCCCATTACAACTAATGCTGAAAGGAATACAAATACACACAGACACACAAAAACACAGTCACACACAAGCACACATACTCACAGACACAAACACAGTCACACACACTCACAGACACACACAAACACAGTCACAAGCACACACAGACACACACAAACACAGTCACACACAAGCACACACACTCACAGACACACACAAACACAGTCACACACAAGCACACACACTCACAGACACACACAAACACAGTCACACACAAGCACACACTCTCACAGATACACAAACACAGTCACAAGAATACACAGACACACATAAACACAGTCACACACACAAGCACACACAGACACACACAAACACAGTCACACACACACGCGCACCCACACAGATGCAAACACAGATACACACTCAAACTTGTCTGGTTCCCTAACAGGGTGACATTGTCATTGCATCATTAGCTCACTCACTCACGTCTTGATAATATGTCAGGCCAGGTGACGGGGAGAGTGAGATACTATGTCTATAAGTAATGAGACAGGGGGAGAAGTAGTAATGGCTGCAGCCTTGGAATGTGAATCCAATCAATCTCAGGCAGTCTGTCCCATAAATACAAAGACTTAGGTGTAAGAAAGATGGCAGCACTACACAAAGTATTCCTCTATCCAGGAACAAACAGTGCTCTGTGTGTTTACTGTAAAATTATAGACAAAAAAAACAATCCCACTATAACCACAGTGTATGACTGCTCACTAGGGAATATTAGTTATATTACAGTGATTTATAGAATCCTGGCCGTGTTATCTGCATATAATAAATATCTGAGACATAATTAGAGGTAACAAAGTGATATGAAAGAGTAATTGGGTTTCTAAAGTCAAGTAATGAAATATTGGACTCTAGGCCATATTATTTAACCCTGTCTGTCTGTCCCAAAATCTAATTATTGCTATGGGCCATGTTCTAATAATAAATAATTTCCTCTGCTTTCTCTTTCAGGAAGTGAAGCCTCTGTCCGTGTAACGGGTTCACAAAACAGAATGGAATCAACGGTATTAACAGTATTGTTACTGTTAGTTTTGATACAGAGGTTAACAGGTCCCTCTAAGCACCATAATAACTAGTCATGATTAAACGGTTATAGATAGAGCTCACCCAGCACCCTGTCCAACATCGGGCGGCTGAGACATGCAGCCATTTGCCAAAATCACACAGCGATAAGGCTGCTTGCCGAGCAGAGATACTGCATTCTTTGCAGCATCCTGTGTGCATGTTTCCCATGCTGCGTGCATACGTAGGAACGCTATCTCAGTCCTCCCGGTAACCTGAATGTGCAGGCATGGCCGATGGTTTAGGAGATGGCTGCACACAGCCCAGTTTTCACAGAACTGAACCAGGCTGTTTGTAAACTAATAGCAGCTGAGATATGGCTCCAAGCAAATTACTAATAAGTTATACTTTCTATACAGCCACTTAACTGCCAAAATCTATTAAAAATTGAGTTTTTTTAGATTTTAACATATACACATATATATATGTGTGTGTATTATGTAAACCTGATGTGTGCTACTTCTATACAAAACGCATATTGTATTCTTCTACATCTTCTGAGTACAACGATACCCCCAATGTATGCCTTTGTCACTATCCTGTGAAGTTACAGCATCATATGAGACCTGACCATTTCAGTTTTTACAGTTAGAATTTTGATAGATGGGTTTGATGGGTCTATGTCTGATTTGGGGTGTTTAATAACAGTTTAACAGTTCAAATTACCCCATAAATGTATAGTCAAAAGTAGACACCATGGGGTAGGCCATATGATACATTTTTTTTTTTTTTAATTCTTTATTTATGTGAGCTTGGTTTGGCAAGTTAACAGCATCATACATAAACAGTGGTATGATCATTTAAAGCAGTACAGTAAAATAGTGTTAACATTGATATTTCAAGGTTGTAAGCACATTTTCATATATCCATCATGTTGGGTGGCATACCTGGGGTCTGCTGGGTTGTGTAGGTTCATTATTGTGGGCGTTATACCCCTGGTGTACTACAAGTGTGGGAGTGTGTGGGTGCTCCCTGGTTCGGGTTGCGGTGTGTCAGTGTGTGTGGGAGCATGTATATGATTGTTGCAAGTGGTTTTAGGTTTGTGGGTCTGGATGCCTGTGTGTACTCGCCTGCGGAGCTCTTTCTAGTACCAGGGTGGTTGGAATAACATGTGTGTAAGGCGCTCCGGTTTGAGCTGTACCCTGTGTGGCATCTCATCTAGCCCCCTATCCCTGGGGGTGTTGTGGGGTGGGCGGAGTGGCGCTAGTCGTGGTGAGCGCCTATATACTATCGTGCGTGAGGTGTTGTCTGCCTTTCCTCTGGGGGTAGGGGCCCCGTAATTGCGGTTGCGTTAAGGTCAAAAAGGGCGGACCCAAGTGGGGCAGTGAAGGAAAGAAAAAAAAAAAGAAAAAAAAAAATATATATATATATAAAATAAACATTGGAGTTAGAAGTCTTTGAAGTTATCGCTCTGTGTCAAGAGATGTCTGGGACTTCCGTTTGACGGTTTCGGCCATGTCTTGCATATTGTCCCCGTGCCCAGTCAAGTGTCCAGAGTCTGTAGATCTCGTGTTGGCTGTCCAGGAGTAGAGCAGTCCTCTGGGTCCCAGCTCTCTGGTCGACCTGCAGTCGTGGAGGTGAGATGTGGGGGTTGTAGTCCCAGTGTCTTCAGGAAAGTGGGGGCCCCAGTTGGGGATGTGAGGTGGTGTGCAGTTCCATTGTGGTGAACGAGCAGGGCACCAGTGTTCCCCCATCTGTAGGCAATGCCTGCTTTGCGCAGCGCGGTGGTCACGGGTCCAAAGGTCTTCCGCTTTAACAATGTGGCTCTGGTGACATCCTGGAAGAAAGAGAGCTGAGTGCCTTCAAATACCAGCGGCGTTTTGCCTTTAATGGCGGTCATTATTTGTATCTTGTCAGGTACCGATGCCAGACGCAGAATGACGTCCCTGGGCATGCTGGATGGTAAGTGTGTGGAGCTTGTCACTCTGTATATCCCTTCGATTGATATTTTCTTGGCGGATGCCTGGGGTAGCAGTGTTGTGAGCAGTCTCCGCGTATAGTACGGTAGCTCCTCAATCGTTACTGTGGTGGGGACACCTCTGATTTTGATATTCTTCCGTCGTTGTTTGTCCTCCAGGGACATGATTTGACCTGCTAGTACGTTTTGCTCTGCTTGGAGTCGGTTGACTGAGTCCATGAGGGTGGACACTGTGCCCTGAATGTTGGTGATGTCTACCTCTGCAGTTCCAACCCTCTCCTGCACACTTTGAATATCAGCCTTGACCTTTGCGACGTCGGCCGCTAGCAAGTTTTGTATGTTGATCAGGAGGGCTTTTAGGTCCCCTTTAGTAGCGGGGGCTGAATCATCCCGGTGTTCCGGTGTTAGTGAGTGTCCCGTCGGGGAGGCCGCCATCTCGTCCGGCTCTCCCCCGTCAGGTTCGGGTGCTCGGTCCGCAGAGAGTCGTTGCGCGGCCTGTACTGGCTCCGTTTGTGCAGGCCTGAGCCACATCTCCCCTATGTCTCTGCCTTGTATGTTGGGACCAGCTGTGGTTTTGTGAGAGCGGCGACCCATGACTGTGGCGCCTGTGTCCCGACTGGATGGGTAGTCTTCCCAGAGGCTGCCGCCGAGGTAGGCCTCTAGGTCTTGGATTGGAGTTGCACGGTAGGCCGCAGGTTTGCGCTTCTGCCTGATCTGCTTGGGTGCCTGGAAAAAAGGCATCGATCGGTGCGGTACTTAGTGCCTGTCAGTACTGGGTACTTGTTGGGGTTCGATAAAGCTTCGTTTGGTGGGTATTAGGCCTATTCTCTCCGGGTTCGGGAGAGCAGTTTTAGATGGCGTCTTAACAGGATGGCTGCCAGGCTCCGCCCCCCCATATGATACATTTTGAGTATTACCGCAGAGCCAATTTTCACCAATGTCTTTCAAATGATGACATTATTTTATTTTTGCATTTTTTAACATGCATCCTGGAATGTAACAGTTTGTTTGGAATATTTAATATGTGTTATTTTCATACAAATCACTAAACCATACTTGGCTATATCTATATATTGATTACAGAATGGTCCCCTTCACATACCCTGCTCCCTGCAGTTTATAAAAATGGCAAATTGATGATGGGTCTATGGTGCATTTTGGGGCATTTTAGTAGCTGACATATTTTAAATTACTCCATAACTGCATACTATTTACAAATATAAACTCCATGATGAATCTCACATGATATATTTTCAGCTTTATTTAGGTGCCATTTTTTTACTTTGATACAATAATAAAATTCCATAAACTGTACCCAACAACATTCCCTGAGTACAATACCCCCTATGTATAGCTTTGCAATGTATCAATCAATGTATCAATTCTAATCTGAAAACTAACCACAATCCTAATCCTACCACCCAATCCTAACCCTAATCCTAACCCCAATAATAGTGAATTCCTGCTGATGTCAGCAGAAGGATGCCTTGTTTAATTTCAGCAGAGAAATTATCTTACTAATGGTAATCATAACATTTAACTATACCACTAGTCCTAATCCTAACCATAATCCAAATCTTAACACTAACTCTAAACCTAATCCTACACCTAATCCAAACCGTAATCCTAGCAGAGGGATTCACTTGCTGGTTTTAGAGAATTTGGCACATTATGAAGTATAGCATATTTGATATAAAAAGCATTAGTGTTTACATTAAACAGATATTTGAAATGTTTTGTTAATTTGTCTTTATTTTTCAGGAAGAAATTGTTTATTCACATCTAGACGTCTATTACCTCACTCGCAATAGAAACTAGCCAGTTCCTTCATTCTGCATCGACTTATATACAGAATTCGTGAGGAATGCAGCATTTCAAGCTTGTCCCTTTAAGAAGCAATGATAATCCCAGCACGTTTTAGCAATCGGCTTTATAACCAACCTCTGATATGACATGGCCTACTCGTTTTGTGATATAAGGGCTGTATAGTGTTAAATAACAAGTCGATCTATGCCAGAAGAATGATACAAAGTTCTTCAAATGAAGTCTCCAAGACACTGAGTAATCACTGCTGAGAGAGTGAAATGCGTTGTGTTTCCTGTCCTAAAATAAATACATTAAGCACCAAATTTTCAACAGCTTGCCAAGTGTCATTGCCCCGTCTCCACTACTGCTGATGGAAAGTCAGACGCTCCTAAACAAGAGATTCCATTAACTGCCCTAAGCTAGCCCCTGCAATGTATGGCGAGCTTATTGGCTGAGAGCACTCACTGCATGGGATTAGCTCTGGGAGAGAGCTTCCAGCTCTTAATCATCAGTAGTGGTGGTGGGGAGCGGAAACCGGCAGACCCCAAGGTAAAAAGTCAAATGGTTCTAATTGGGTTTAGCTTCTTATAGTGGGCGGAGCTAGGTCACAACTAGCACTGTAACCACTATAGCTCACTGTAGTAGTCTGTTGTGGTTATGGTGCTTGAAGTTTTTCTTTAAACAAAAAAAGTCTACTGGTGTCATTTCCTGGAAAATGTATGTCTAGACTATCTCCCTCTGTTAATTGAGTTCTTCTGGCAGAAACACTGATGTACTAACACAAAACAAATTAAACAGTAACCCCAGCTAGCGAATCTGTTCAGTATTTCTGTGTATTTATTGTTTGTTTTCATTCAATGACCTCAATTTAATATGTTTGAATACGTTTTTCAAGTGATTTTAAAATGTTGGGTAAGCTTTTAAAGTGAATTAATATTTTGAAAAAAATATTTAAATATTTTAGCATTTAACTATGTTGTGATATATTGATACATTTTTAATATATTTCATATATTGTTTTATATTTTAATATTTTAAAAATATAATTTGAAAAGCTTTTCCAAAAATATTAAATTAAAGGGCCCATACTGGCGTAGGATCTGCATGGACCAACCATCATAAGAGCAAGTTATATCAAAGGCTTAAAAACATTGTCTGTCTGTCTACTATCTTTCTCTATCTATCGATCGACATTTCTCTCTCTCTCTCTCTACTTATCTCTCTCTATCTTTCCATCTGTCTATCAATCAGAAATAAACATATATCTGGCTGCCATGGGTTAGACACAAGTTTAGTATTGTGTGTTTTTTAAAGACAAAGATCTGATATCAGCTCATAGTTTAAGCACAATCTCATTTTCCAATTGCACCTGATACTATTTCAGGTTAGACATAAGTCGTTCTTATGTTAATGTTAGCGTTACATTTAAATTGCTATACTTATTCTGTCATATAATAAAACCAACCATGAGTTCAAGATGGCTCCACAATGTCTCATATCTGTATCACATGACCTAAATCCACCTGGAGGCAGGAGTCGCTTTAAAAAGTCATATTATTCATCTTATGTTTAAAGGACCACTATAGTGCCCTGAGGGTGCCCTCACCCTCAGGGTCCCCCTCCCGTCAGGCTCCAGGGGGAGGAAGGGGTTAAACTTACCTCTTTCTCCAGCGCCGGGTGGGGAGCTCTCCGCGTCCTCTCCTCCTCATTGGCTGAATGTGCATGCGTGGCAAGAGCCGAGCGCGCATTCAGCCAGTCTCATAGGAAAGCATTCATAATGCTTTCCTATGGACGCTGGCGTCTTCTCACTGTGATTTTCACAGTGAGAAGTGCGGAAGCGCCTCTAGCGGCTGTCAATGAGACAGCCACAAGAGGCTGGATTAACCCATTTCTAAACATAGCAGTGTCTCTGAAACTGCTATGTTTATATAAAAAAGGGTTAAACCTAGCTGGACCTGGCACCCAGACCACTTCATTAAGCTGAAGTGGTTTGGGTGCCTATAGTGGTCCTTTAATGACCTACTATAAAGTTATACCAAATCCTGCAAAATAGGATAGATGAGAATTTTTAATGCCCCAAATAATCTTCCATTTTATAAATTATATTAATATATAGCATAAGGGTACTTTGAGTATTTATCCAATTCAATGTTTAATTTTTAATAAAGCTCTAAAAAATAATAGCTCCTCACCAGTTTACATTAAGCAATAGCATCACCTTAACCCTTTAAGGACACTGTTTTAGATATTTAAAAATTTTTGGGAGGGGGGAGGTTGAGATGCATATTAGACACAAATAATGTTGTTATGTGCTTTTTCAGACGTAATATCCCGTAATAGGTGTATATTACATATATTAAATGCTGGGGTTTTGTTTATAGGATAGAAATGGCTTTCTTGTAAGATCCTACATATAGAGATATCTATTATATCAATAGTATAAATAATATAAAGAAAAATAGAAAGAGCACAAAAACGTATTTAAACTGTTTTTCCACAGATTTAACTATTATGATTTGTGAAAACTAGTGCAGAATTAGCCAGAGAAGTAAATCTAAAAATGATTCGATTTACTTATCCTATCTTTGAAAATCCCTTGTAAGCCAAAAGGTTTAATCTATTTCGGCATTTATAGATCACATATTGCAATGAGCACATTCGTGTTTCAATTTTAGAATTTTTCTAATTTTGGTAATAAGTTACTATAATGTAAGTAGCAATCACGTTGACCAAAACGTCCCCACAAAATGATATAATACAGTATGAAATGTGAAATCCAAATAATGCAACTTTATCCACTAAAATCTGTCATATTGTCTTGTAATATTTTATGTTTGTGTGTTTTTCACACATAATTTACGTTGGGAGACAAATTATTGTTAGTTATGAAAATTCAATGGTATAAGCATGTCTAGGAGGGACCGCCCCTCACTCACAATGATTTGCTAAATCTTCCGAGAGATCGCTGATTTATATCACAAATTCAAATTACTGCACAGATGCATAATATTGTGTCGTTTTGGGTTATTATTGCAGTACAGGGCACAGTAATAGCATGGGGTATAGTGAACTCTGTGCAGTAATCCTATGTCATTAAATTACTGAATCGGGGTTTAAGGTTAGGGAGTTTAGAAAGTAATTTGTTTAAAACCCAGTAAACTACAATTATACAGCTGGCTACCACAATAAAAATACCAGCTTTCAATATGGTTTGAACTGTATCCTGTCCGAGAGTGATGGGAGTTATACTCCACATCTTCTTTATAACCGGCTTGTAATTAATGACAATGTGCACAGTAACTAACAATTAGACTTGGGCATGGGAGACATTTTCGTTTTTATTGGTTTAGACAGGGAGCACAGAACTGGGTGTTAGCAGAGTAAGGTTGGCAGCACAGCTAATGCCCCTCTAGGTGAAGCCTTTGTGGCATGCCTCACATTCTGCAGGTTTCCACACATCACCAAGGAAATCAGACACTACGAAATCCTCGATTGGTCCTGAGAATTTAAGGTTAAAAACACCAGTAACATTGTAGCTCAAATGAAGTTTGATTAAAGACCCAAACTGATCAACAGTCAGCCCTGAAAAACATATATTTGTGAAAAAATTAATAATAAATGTCATTTTTGGATTTAATCTGGATGTATGTGTGATGTTTGTGTCACTGTATGAGTGTCTATACTTGTCTAGATCACTGGATGTTTTTATATGTTTGTTTATGTGGCCAGGAGGCATGTGTGTGCTTGTATGTGCGTGTGTGTGTGTGTGTGCAAGTGTGCGTGTCTGTGTGTGTTTGTGTGTGTCTGTGTGTGTGTGTTTGTGTGTGTCTGTGTGTGCGTGTGTGTCTGTGTGTGTGTGTGTGCGTGTGTGTCTGTGTGTGTGCTTGTATGTGTATGTGTGTGTGTGTGTGTGTACTTGGGTATCACTATTTTGGGAGCACCCATGAAGGGTTTAATGTAAAATAAAAAAAACAACAAAAGTTAGGGTGTGTTGTTAGTATATAGCAGATAATTACTGGCAAAACACAACTTTCATAGCAAAGACTGAAGGGACCCGCACAGTGTCTTTATTATTTAAAGATTGATTGATTCATTAATTGAATGAAAATAACTCAGTCACATCTCCCTGTCACCCTTATAGAGCAGGAGTATCCAAAAAAGGTTTCTACCATGACTCCTAGTTCACTGTTGGATGGGGATCCTGAGACTTATAAAACTGGGATAAGATAATATTAGTTTCTCCATTACTGACTGGTTCATATCTCCATATATGGTCAGGTGTAGTGACATCGTAAACACTCTGACATCATCCGATGAAACAATCAATGTCAAACTCACCTACCCTCAGAGTGACTGGACACCTTGCAAGTGGACAGTGGCTACTGCATTGCTTGAGTGAGATTTGCAATAATTTATTTATTGTTACTAATATTAATTAGCTGATTGCTAAATATATTTGTGAATTTGAAAGCAATAGATTCATACAGTATAATATAAGCATGAAGAGAACAAGAAAGCGTTCTCATAAGAAAACTGAGGTAAGTCAGGAAAATTCTGACGAATTTAAAAACAAATATAGAAAACTTAGTAACGGCTCAAAAGAGCACGAACAGCAGATATCTCCTGGAGATTCCAGGAGAAAGAGAAGTAGGAGCTGCAATGAGCAGGACATTGAGAGAGGGAGAGATCCCAAAAGACGGCTCCTTGCTGAGGAACGCATCAGATATCAAGGTCAGAAAAGATACAGGACCTCTAGTCATGATGAAGAGGAGCAGCTTATGCAGAAAAGACCAAAGCTCTCCTCATCTCCAAAACTGGATCAGAAAAGTGAGAGAAAGTCTGCTGTAAAGAGCGATCAGACATCTCCACCCAGAAAGCAAGCCCTGAAACGAAGCAGGGAATACGATCATGGGGAGCAGCTCATGCAGAAAAGACCAAAGCTCTCCTCCTCACCAAAACTGGGTCAGAAAAGTGAGAGAAAATCTGCTGGAAAAAGCAGTCAGACATCTCCACCCAGAAAACAAGCCCTGAAAAGAAGCAGTGAATATGATGAGGAGGAGAAGGAACAAGTTAGGCAGAAAAAGATAAAGATCTCCTCTGGAAAGCAGGAAGAGGAGAAAAGAGATGAAGAGGAGATAGGAGAGAAAAAGTGCTTTAAGAAAGAAAACAAGTCAACGAGCGACGATGAATGTGTGGCAGGTAAGATGAACCTACAAGCTTTAAACAGATTGGTCAATTTAAAATATAAGAGATTTTTCCCTCAATTGACCATACTCTGAACCCATTCACTGTCTCTCTTTAATCACTATCTCCCGTACTTCGGTGACCATGAGTGTTCAGGTGATGGTTTTTTAAACTATAATGGTACAGACCAATATTTCAAGACCTTTGATATATCTAGAATATTTATCCATCCATTAGGAATTAGCCAATGATATTCATGGCTAATGTACCACAAACTATAAAGTCTTTTTAATGAAATGGTCCATGATGTGATATTTACAAACAATATTATTATTTCATATAACTGGGTGGGATCGGAAGATTTGTAGGGTGAATCAGGGGTACTAGAGAAATTAAGTTGGTTCCTGTGTTTATGTTGAAGTGGAGACTAATATTATGTGTTCATTCTTTAAGGAGTAAGTGGACAGTCTGTGGTTGAACCAAAGAAGTCACTGCCTCTGTCATTCACCGGTTACAGATTCCACAAAGTGCTGGGACAGGGGAGTTATGGAAAGGTGAGTCAACGAGCAATGTATACACCTTATTTAATACATCTATTGATTTAGTAGGGAACGATTATAACTCTCATAATCATCATTATCTTCCTATAACAATTAGTTGAGATTAACTTTCTTGTAAATCAGTGTATCATCCATGAATGTGGAAAACATATTAACATCTGCAAAGTATTTAGAACATTTTATTGAGACTCCAAAAATAATCTACAGGACTCTTCTATTATGGGATGTTTAACATGGCTTATTATACTAACAGTTCTATTAAATCTTCTCAAATTATTTTTATTAAACAATTATTGAAAAACATATTGATAACAATATGGAACAAAAATCTAAGAAAAGTAAACAATCGAGTTATGAATAATGAAAAGCAGGTGAGGGGAAAACATAAATAAAAGAAGGTGATAGGTTTCATCCATAGATACATGAAATACAATTCTAAAAGTTGCACAAAATACTATTTATTTATTTATAAAATATTTTACCAGGAAAGATACATTGAGATTTCTCTCGTTTTCAAGTATGTCCTGGGTCCACAAATCATTGCATTGTTACATTAGGTACAACAAAATACAAAACAATATTAATACACAATATATACAAAATTTAACATAGAACAGGCAGGAAATATATAATCAACCATGACACGTGCATTCTGTTTTGAGGTATATAGAGAGGGATCTCTTAAATGACTTTAGGCTTAGGGAAGATTTTAAATTGTGCGGGAGGTCGTTCCACAATTGCGGCAGTAGGAAGGAGGATCGGGCCGCTTTCTTTTTGTATTGAGGTAGACTAAGTAAAGTGCTTGTACTGGATCGGAGCTTATAGAAAGTGGGAACAGCTAAGGAAAGCATTTTGTTCAGGTAGGGTGGGAGTTTCCCAGAGAAGCTCTTAAAAACAAGGCTGGAAAGATGAAGGGTGCGTCTGGATTCCAGCGACAGCCAGTTTAGTTCCTTTAGCATGTCACAATGATGGGTCCTGTAATTACATTGTAGCACAAATCGGCAGAACAAGTTATACAATGTGTTGAGTTTATTAATGTGGGATTGCGATGCAGACGCATATACTACATCCCCATAATCAATGATTGGCATCAGCATTTGCTGTACAATCTTTTCCTTTACTGTAGGGCTTAGGCAGGCTTTGTTTCTGTACAGGGTACCTAATTTTGGATAAAGTTTAGATGCAAGCTTTTCTATGTGCAGGCCAAAAGATAAATTGGGGTCTAATATCATACCCAAGTATTTGAAAGAGTGGACTGCGGTCAGTGTGCCATTTGAATTTGTTTTGATGGATAGGTGGGGATTGTGTAATTTGTGCAATTTAGGTACTGTTCCAAAGATCATTGTGACAGTTTTGTCAGTGTTCAGGAAGAGTTTGTTTTTTGCGATCCACTTTTCTACCTCTGTAAACTGGTCTTGGAGCAAAGCCTCAAGTTGCGGTAGATTGGGTTTGCTCGCATAGATTACCGTGTCATCTGCGTACATGTGTACATTTGAGGATTGGCAGACATAAGGCAGATCATTTATAAATAATGTAAATAGTAGGGGGCCGAGAATGGAACCCTGGGGAACACCACACGTGACCGGGAGAGGGAGGGAGTCACTGTCAGAAATGGACACATATTGCGAGCGATCCGATACATACGATCGAAACCAGTTTAAAGAATGATCACCAATACCTGAGTTTTCGAGTTTGTGCAGTAGAATGTCGTGGTCTACTGTGTCAAAGGCCTTAGCAAAATCAAGGAAAATAGCTCCAGTTAGGGCTCCTTGTTCCATGCCAGTTTGGATGTCATTGCAAACTTTTAAGAGGGCAGTTGTAGTGGAGTGATTCTGGCAAAAGCCCGATTGATCAGGGTCAGATAGTTTAATTGTTGGTAGTACTCACATAGTTGCGCATGGACACATTTTTCTAAGATTTTTGACAATACTGGGAGCAATGATATTGGGCGATAGTTAGAAACCAAAGTAGTGTCACCACTTTTATGGATAGGCACTACTCTCGCAGTCTTCCAAAGTTTGGGTATGTATCCAGACACCAAGGATTCGTTAATTAGAGTTGAGACGGGTTTAGCAATTGCCGGCGCACTGAGCTTCAACAGCATTGCTGGGATTTGATCAGGTCCGGACTGGTTTTTCATTTTTAGATTATTAAGATGTTTTTTAATGACACTAACAGGTACAGGTCTAAAATTAAACTTATCTATATTGGGCCTTTGCAAATTTAGTGGGGCCTGATCCACATTTGTAGTTTCAGGATGCGTGTCATTTATTAGCTTGTCAATCAGGGCAGTAGAGCATCCGACAAAATAATTGTTAAAGGCATTTGCAACATCTAAAGGAAGTTGCAGGGTTTGGTTACCCACTTTGACAGTGGAGGGTTGGGAGTGGATTGGGGGAGTTTGTAGTTTATTTATGACTTTCCAAAAGTTTCTAGGGTTTGAGATGTTACTGTTCAGATTTTCATAGAAATATTGGGCCTTGGCCAGTTTTGTCTGTTTTGTGCATATATTTCGCCATTGTCTATATGCACCGTGATCATTCATAGAGCCAGTACGCTTAAACTTTGACCACAAAGAATCCCGAAACTGGTACATTTGGATGAGGTCAGCTGTGATCCAGTTCATATGCGCTCCTTTACCCTCACCTTACGCAGCGGGGCATGCAAATTCCAGATTTGAAGGAGTTCAGACTGAAAGTATTCAACAGCACAGTCTAGATCTGGGATAATGTTTAATCTGTGCCATGAGAGATTCTTGATGTCATTTAAAAAGGATTCAAGATTAAATTTTTTGAAGGACCTAGTTATTTTAACCTTGGGAGAGGATTTAATAGCCTTTATTTTGCGAACGCAGTACACTAAACAGTGATCACTGAACGTGTTGGGGAGAACACCAACCTCCTGGATTCTATCAGGAGAAGTGCAGAGAATCCAATCTAGCAGGGTATGTTTATGGCTTTTAATGTTTATGCGAGTTGGGGAGGAGATTAATTGCGTTAGCTGCAAAGTCTTAAACAGCGTGCAAGAACTATTATTTTTAGGGTTCAGCCAATCAATATTAAAATCTCCAAAGACCAACAGTTCACTTTTTGGGTTTTGAGCTATGGTTTCACTAAGGAGATGGGCTATGTCAGAAAGGGAATGCACAGGAGAGCTAGGTGGGCGGTAGATTCCTGCAACAATGATGGATTTACTGCACGGGATCTCAATTGTGCCAGAAAGGAAATCAAAGATAGCAGGAGGACTAAGGTTTTGTAAAGGGGTAAACTTTATGGAATTGTCAACATAAATAACAATGCCTCCTCCTCTCTTTGCTCTGTCATTTCTAAAACATGAATAACCCTGTATTGCAATGGCGGTGTCTGGTATTTTAGCCGTTAACCATGATTCTGAGAGCACAATGATTTTTGGTTTGTAATGGGAACACCAGGCTTGCAGTGCATCCAGTTTAGGGAGTAAACTACGGATGTTGCAGTGCACAAAAGAGAGGCCTTTTTTAGTGGGGAGATTAGGACTAGAATTAGCTGGGGGACCAGGGTTAGACTCCACATCATTTGCAAGGGCAAGTAACATAAGGAGTAGGAATTTGGACATCATCTTTGTTTGGCCATATAGTGAATGGGATAATTTTGTGAGTTTGGGGTAGGAGGGCTATTTTTTATAACTCTCCACCAGCACTCAGCAGATAAGTTAAAGGAACAGAGCAGGCCATGGTGTATTATAATTTGTGTTCCAGTTTGAGGTGTGTGCTTATGCTGGTAGTTGTGTGAACAAAATTGGATTGAGAAAAGGGTTATTAAGAATAACAGTATGGTTATATTAGGATTCATGTTAGTGGTATAAGGTGTGTAGTTGAAAATGAAACAGAAATTGTGAGGAAAATTTTTTTTTTTTTAAATAGAAGTATATGGTTTTGGTGTGTGATATCTATTTGTAGTTCTACTGAATCTTTGTATCTTTCTCTAAACTCTGATTATTCACATTAGAATTACAGACATAGGTCTGAATTTAATATTTGGGTAAGCTTTTCAAATGATCACAATCTCTTTTCAAATTATTCATCTACTGAAGTCATTACAGGCTATAGGAAAATGCTGTACATAATTCATTTATAAAAACATTCTAACAGATTGTGATTATTTGATTATCAAAGTTTATCCAAAAATATTAAATTGAGACCTTAGTTACAATCTAGATTTATATGTCCCTTACACAGCAATCATTCTCGATCTCTGTGTGTATATATATATATATATATATATATATATATATCCCTGATATAGGGTTCTCAGGTAGGTCCCAGAGCTATGTATATATATCCCTGATATAGGGTTCTCAGGTAGGTCCCAGAGCTATGTATATATATCCCTGATATAGGGTTCTCAGGTAGGTCCCAGAGCTCTGTATATATATCCCTGATATAGGGTTCTCAGGTAGGTCCCAGAGCTATGAATATATATCCCTGATATAGGGTTCACAGGTAGATCCCAGAGCTATGTATATAAATCCCTGATATAGGGTTCACAGGTAGGTCCCAGAGCTATGTATATATATCCCTGAAATAGGGTTCTCAGGTAGGTCCCAGAGCTATGTATAAATATCCCTGATATAGGGTTCTCAGGTAGGTCCCAGAGCTATGTATATATATCTCTGATATAGTGTTCTCAGGTTGGTCCCAGAGCTATGTATATATATCCCTTATATAGGGTTCTCAGGTAGATCCCAGAGCTGTGTATATATATCCCTGATATAGGGTTTTCAGGTAGGTCCCAGAGCTATGTATATATATCCCTAAAATAGTGTTCTCAGGTAGGTACCAGAGCTGTGTATATAAATCCCTGATATAGGGTTCTCAGGTAGGTCCCAGAGCTATGTATATATATATCCCTGATATAGGGTTCTCAGGTAGGTCCCAGAGCTCTGTATATATATCCCTGATATACGGTTCTCAGGTAGGTCCCAGAGCTATGAATATATATCCCTGATATAGGGTTCACAGGTAGATCCCAGAGATATGTATATATATCCCTGATATAGGGTTCACAGATAGGTCCCAGAGCTATGTATATATATCCCTGAAATAGGGTTCTCAGGTAGGTCCCAGAGCTATGTATAAATATCCCTGATATAGGGTTCTCAGGTAGGTCCCAGAGCTATGTATATATATCTCTGATATAGTGTTCTCAGGTTGGTCCCAGAGCTATGTATATATATCCCTTATATAGGGTTCTCAGGTTGATCCCAGAGCTGTGTATATATATCCCTGATATAGGGTTTTCAGGTAGGTCCCAGAGCTATGTATATATATCTCTGATATAGTGTTCTTGGGTTGGTCCCAGAGCTGTGTATATATATCCCTGATATAGGGTTCTCAGGTAGGTCCCAGAGCTATGTATATATATCTCTAAAATAGGGTTCTTAGGTAGGTACCAGAGCTGTGTATATAAATCCCTGATATATGGTTCTCAGGTAGGTCCCAGAGCTGTGTGTATATATATATCACTATAATAGGGTTCTCAGGTAGGTCCCAGAGCTATGTATATATATCCCTGATATACGGTTCTCAGGTAGGTCCCAGAGCTATGTATATCAGGTTCTCAGGTTGGTCCCAGAGCTATCTATATCCCTGATATAGGGTTCTCAGGTAGGTCCCAGAGCTATGTATATATATCCCTGATATAGGGTTCTCAGGTAGGTACCAGAGCTGTGTATATATATCCCTGATATAGGGTTCTCAGGTAGGTCCCAGAGCTGTGTGTATATATATATCCCTATAATAGGGTTCTCAGGTAGGTCCCAGAGCTGTGTATATATATCCCTGATATTGGGTTCTCAGGTAGGTCCCAGAGCTATGTATATCAGGTTCTCAGGTTGGTCCCAGAGCTATCTATATCCCTGATATAGGATTCTCAGGTAGGTCCCAGAGCTATGTATATATATCCCTGATATAGGGTTCTCAGGTAGGTACCAGAGCTGTGTATATATATCCCTGATATAGGGTTCTCAGGTAGGTCCCAGAGCTGTGTGTATATATATCCCTATTATAGGGTTCTCAGGTAGGTCCCAGAGCTATGTATATATATCCCTGATATAGGGTTCTCAGGTAGGTCCCAGAGCTGTGTATATCGGGTTCTCAGGTTGGTCCCAGAGCTATCAATATCCCTGATAGGGTTCTCAGGTAGGTCCCAGAGCTATGTATATATATCCCTGATATAGGGTTCTCAGGTAGGTCCCAGAGCTCTGTATATATATCCCTGATATAGGGTTCTCAGGTAGGTCCCAGAGCTATGATATATTCTCAGGTAGGTCCCAGAGCTGATATAGGGTTCTCAGGTAGGTCCCAGAGCTATGTATATATATCCCTGATATAGGGTTCTCAGGTAGGTTCCAGAGCTAAGTACCGCTACCCGAGTATAAGCCGAGTTTTTCAGCACATTTTTTGTGCTGAAAAACCCCAACTCGGCTTATACTCGAGTGAGTGTCTGTATTATGGCAATTTACATTAATTTACATTGCCATAATACAGACTGGGGGCTGGCAGAGCTGTTACTTACCTCTCCTGCAGCTCCTGTCAGCTCTCTCCTCCTCCGCGCCGGTCCGGTCAGCACCTCGGTCAGCTCCCAGTGTAAGTCTCACGAGAGCCGCGGGGTCATAGTGCGGCTCTCGCGAGACTTACAGTGTGAGCTGACAGAAGAGCTGCACGGACCGGCGCGGAGGAGGAGAGAGCTGACAGGAGCTGCAGGAGAGGTAAGTAACAGCTCTGCCAGCCCCCCTCCTCACCCCACTGAACTGCCAATGCCACTGGACCACCAGGGAAGGAGAGCCCCCCTCCCTGCCATGTATCAAGCAGGGAGGGGGGACAAAAAATAAATAAATAATAATATATAAATATAAATAATAATAATAATAAAAAATAAAAATAAATTTTTTTTATAAAAATGCCCACCCCCCCACCAAGGCTCTGCAACACAAACACACACTGCATCACACACACACACACACACACACACTGCACTCATACACACACACTGCACTCATACACACACACTGCATTCATACAAACACTGCACTCATACACACACACTGCACTCATACACACACACTGCACACTCATACACACACTGCATTCATACACACACTGCATTCATACACACACTGCACTCATACACACACTGCATTCATACACACACACTGCATTCATCATATACACACACTGTAAATAAATATTCAATTAATATAATTTTTTTAGGATCTAATTTTATTTAGAAATTTACCAGTAGCTGCTGCATTTCCCACCCTAGTCAACTACTCGAGTCAATACGTTTTCCCAGTTTTTTTGGGTAAAATTAGGGGCCTCGGCTTATATTCGGGTCGGCTTATACTCGAGTATATACGGTATATTTATTCTTTATGTAGGTTTGTTTCAGGTAGGTTCCCAAGCTCTGTATAGACATCCCTCAGGTGGTGTTGAAGTGATGTTACCACGTGATATCTGTAATATGTCCCCACTGAATGAAGTTTTAAATCACAAAGTAGCTAAAATTTCCCATTTCGTTTGTGACATTGTGGCTGATACGAGGCTCTCTCCTCTCTCTATGTGATGCTCAGGTTGTGCTAGCTTCCACCAAGGACACAGGTCAGGTTGTTGCAATTAAAGTAATAAAGAAAGATAAAGTTAAGGAAAGGACCATTCAGAAGGAGGAGCGGATACTGCAAATGGCGAGCGGCAGTCCATTCCTATGTCAGGGACTCGCTGCCTTCCAGACCCAGGTAAGAAACGCTGTCCATAATGTTTCCTTATTTCTATATATTTCTATACGGCTGATTGTGTTCTGTTATTATTATTACAATATATATATTAACTGGATATATGTTATCTCTCTTGTGAAACAGAAGGAAGCCTCCCTGGTCATGGAGCACGTACCAGGGGGCAGTCTCCGTTCTTACATGGCTGGAAAGGAATGTCTGCCCATGGGGGAAGCAAGGTGAGTCGTTAATAGCTCTAGCAGGTAGGAGGAAGGAGTGAGTTTAACACACGATACAGGAATGTAAGGATATATACATATACCCTCAATAGTAGGACTATTAATGGAGATCCATCAGGGGTACAGACTGGGTTAACAGTAATGTACTAAACCAGAATTCCTTCTTCAATATCAGCCAGACAATGGGCAATACAAGAAACCCAGCTCTGATCCTATTCTATGCTCGTGTCCTATTTATTCTTTCTTTCTCTCTCTTCCCTCCCTTTTTTTCCCCTCCTCCTCAGTGGTATCTCGCTCACTAGCTGAGGACGGAGAATCTTACATCCTTCTGGAATACGTGATGGCTTAAATGGTTGACGAGTTGGATAATCGGTTGATATCATGGATTCCATCTGATGATATCGTATATTACTATGCTTTACATGGTACTTCCTGCTAGGAAAGTTACTATTGACATGCATGCCCAAACACCCATCTTTCGATATACAGAGGCAACTTAGAACTTTTTAGATGTTTTCCTTATTAATAACTAATTCTGTGTCTGTCTGAGGCATTACTGCATGTGTTCACATAATTCTACCTGCTTTGTTCGATTTAAAAATAAAAATAAAGATTGTCTAAAACAAACAAAAAAAGAAACTCAGGACTAGCAGTGGGATACGTTCTGTACTGACTGACGGCAGATCGGGAGCCACTAGGGGTCAGCTGACCTGCCGCAGCGCTAAGCTGACTTCAGGGTGGATCTCCTTCTACACACTTGAAATACAAAT
The DNA here is from genome assembly GCA_933207985.1 of Pelobates cultripes. Lineage (NCBI taxonomy): Eukaryota > Metazoa > Chordata > Amphibia > Anura > Pelobatidae > Pelobates > Pelobates cultripes. The sequence goes on along the minus strand of OW240924.1, from coordinate 9,611,378 downwards.
TGCTATGACCATGGATCTTCGTAATAAATTCATATGTTTATAGATTATTGATTTGTACATCTAACAAATTGGAGGGGACTTGAAGAATCATAGAGCAGCTTGTGCTTTATGGCAGAGAACCGAGAAGGGTTCAATGGATAATATATCAAGGGACAGTCATGTTCCAAATTAAAACACTGATGGTTTTAATAACAATATTAATGGTAATAAAGTAAACTCTAATCTCCCAAGGACAGGTCCTGTTTAGTTTAAAATAAAAATGTTATGTTCATATTGGTCGCAGTGTTTAGCATGATGTATAGATACTCGTACCTTGCCCAGGTATATTTTATTATTTTATTTACTATTAATGTTTGGGGGAGATTGCTTTATATTCTTTATATTCTGTTTTCCAGGTTCTTTTCATCAAACCTTGTTTGTGGGATCCAGTACCTCCATTCCCGGGGGATCCTTCATCGGTCAGTATTAGCGTTAGTTTATTCAGTAAGCGGTAACTTACTCTAACAAGAAATAATGTGTTTATATCTCTGCTCTGTCCTATATCTCACCTTTATATCTGTCTTCATCATTTAGGGATCTGAAGCCAGATAATATTCTCCTGGGTGCCAACGGCTATCTCAAAATAGCTGACTTTGGTCTCTCAGCAGAAAATATCTTTACAGATACAACAACCAGAGGACACGCTGGCACACTGCTTTACATGGCGCCAGAGGTTAGTTAGAGGGTGTGGTTACGTGGAATGTAGGGGGAGGAGTTACGAGGAGTGGTATAAGAGCAATGCAGTAGCTAAAGGGGTGTATAACGAGCAGTAGAAGGATGACTAACACGAGCTGGGTATAAGGGCAGTATCGGAGTATTAATGGATGCACTGACAAGAACGCTATTGGACTAGCCTAATAATAAAAAGATGGGTAATGTATGAAGATCTCTAGAATGTGATAGGTTTGGTACATTTAATACCATATTTAATAAAATTGCATATCTTATGGGTTTTGCCAGGTACTCAGCAACAAACTGTACGGCCAATCAGCAGACTGGTGGTCATTTGGCGTAATTCTCTGCCGCATGATCACCGGAAAGTTCCCATTTAATAACAAGCTCAGCCGACAGGAGTACATCAAGGAAGTATTAAACACTGACCCACGTTACCCCACCTGGCTGTGCAGCAATCCTACAGACCTCCTGGACAAGGTAAGGTGATAGAGAATGTGCCGGTTAAGGTTTTAATTGGATGTAATGATAGGGGATGTAAAGAAACATTAAAGAAAATACTGGTGGAGATATGGGTGGGGGGGGGGGTGTTACTGGGAATCGATACTAGTTATATTTCTTGGAGTATGTACTAAACAGGTTAAAGAACCAACTGGAATAGTGAAAGTAACTTGTGTTCCGTGCTGAGAAGCTTCAGTATTCCACATTCATGGCTGTCGCCCCCTTTTGCACGGGTTTGATAGCGGCATGGAGTGCTGGGGTGTTTATCTAATGCCTGAAATGATTTAAATCCTGATGTTTAATGGGTTAATACTAACATTTAATAATGATGGCAGATAAAAACACTGACATTTAATTTACAATACGTAATCCTATTTATTAAGGGTAAGAGTGGACTGGAGTGTCCTAGTGGGAGAGTTAACATAAAAAGAAGAGGGGAAAAAAGCAGAGGGAAGCCATACCTTTTAATAATCCTAGGGGAAAAACAATAGTGTGGAAAAGTATCAGAACCCTAAAACAGGACAAGGTGAGAGACAACTAGTTATTACTATTACCAGCGTATATAATTGCGTACACGGATACCCGTAGAAATCCCCAAAAATCTGCTTTTTCCCCCTCTTCTTTTTATGTTAACTCTCCCACTAGGACACTCCAGTCCACTCTTATCTTTACTTTGTACATTGTGTGTTATTCCCCAGATTTAGGGAGAGTAACAGTGGGCATCCTTTGGCACTGCTCCATTGGTCCCTCATTGTTTTGGGACTTCTGGATCAGAGCCTATTTTCTTCTTTTCATTTATTAATCCTATTTATTACTCTCTGCCTGCAACCGACAGACAGATCATGCAGCCATTTTATGTTCCGGACAACACAAGAGGAAATCTAAATTAAAAAAAACATTATTTACAACAAATTAAATTTGCTGATCAGTCATATAATTGAGATTTTAGTTAATGTAACACATTTACCACAAACTTTTCATAAGCACTGCCTCATCTGAGGTTTGTTAGAAGGTTAAAATGGCGTCCTCCATCAGAGGTGATTGGTTTTGAATGCATTAAAGTTTGTACATCAAAGTGTTACAGTTCAGAGATATAAAGTAAATTATACTCAGTGTATGCTCTCTCTCTTACTAGCTCCTGGATAAGGATCCTAATGCACGTGCTGTGGCAGGAAGGAACATTCGGGGGCACCCCTTCTACACAAACATTAATTGGGAAGATCTAGAGAGGGGCAAAGTGACCTGTCCATTCTTGTCATTGCTGGTAAGTACACAAATAATCAGTATTTACAAACTGAGGAAAGATTATAAAGAATAATAATTCCACCACAACAGCATGAAAACCGATTCCTTGATCCACCAGTAATCATATCCAAGAGAAGGGTTCCATTTAAAAAGAATTTTATATATTTATTTATTTATTAATTGCTAACACTGTTGATCATGTTCTACTTCTTCAAACTCTTCAATCACTCTGTGTCTCTGTGACACTGTCCTCTCGTGTTTTTCCTCCTATCTGTCCCAATGCTCATTCAGTGTCTCCTTTTCTAATGACACCTCCTCCCTTCGTCCTGTCTCGATTGGAGTCACCCAAGGCTCTGTCCTTGATCCCCTTCTATTTTCTTTTTATACTGCATCTCTTGGCAAACTTATTACCTCATTTGGATTCCACTACCACATGTACGCCGATGACACCAAGATATATCTCTCCTCCCCGTACCTCTCCCCTGCCATCCTGCAATGTGTCACTGCTTGCCCTTCTTCCATCGCTGACTGCATGTCCTTCCACTTTCTGAAACTCAATCTCTCTAAAACTGAACTTCTTGTCTTTCCTCCTACTAATATTGATTATCCTCTCTCGCTTTCCCTTCAAGTTGATGGAACCCACATCAGTCCATCCTTGCAAGCGCACTGTCTTGGCATCATACTTGATTCTGGCCTCACCTTTGAGTCTCACATCCAGTCTTTTACCAAATCCTGTAGATTCCATCTTAAAAACATAGTCCGCATGCGCTTCTTTTTTATGCAAGATGCTACCAAGCAGCTTGTCCATGCTCTAGTGATCTCTCGCTTGGATTATTGTAACCCTCTCCTAATTGGTCTTCCCAAAAGCCGTATTGCCCTGCTACAGTCTGTAATGAATATTGCTGCCAGACTGATTTTCCTTTCCAGTTGGTCCTCTCACACCTCACCCCTCTGCCAGTCTTTACATTGACTTCCTGTATCCTATAGGAATCAATTCAAAGTACTAATCCATACCTATAAAGCATTGAACAATTTTATCCCCTCCTACATCTCCTCACAGATCCGTAGGTATGCCCCTTCTCGATCTCTACGCTCTGCCCATGACCTTCTCCTGTCTGCTGCTTGCACCTTTAACGCCAATTCACGCTTGCAGGACTTCTCACGGATGGCTCCTTTCCTTAGGAATAGCCTGCCTACCCCCATCAGACTCTCCTTTAGTCTTCAATCTTTAAAAAGTGCCTTAAAACCCATCACTTTAGGAAAGCGTATGGCCTCCCAGATGAACCTCTACCTCACATACCTGTCCCTTGCTCTCTCCTAAAAAGCAGCACTCTATCTCTCCTCCAGTTTTGCTTCACTCCTACTCTTTTTGATTGCTATATCCTGTCATATTGTGTTTTATACCCCACCTCCTATAGACTGTAAGCTTGTTTGTGCAGTGTTCTCTTCAACCTATCATTCCTGTAAGTTTTTGTAATTGTCTTACTTATTGTTAAATACCCCCCTTATAATATTGTAAAGCGATACAGAATCTATTGGCACTATATAAATGCCAATAATAATAATTGCTCCCCACCATCACTGTGACCATAATAAACAGTACATTGTTATTTATATGTAAGAAGTAGGCAATGCCATATGATGCTAAACTAATTACATATCACTTCTTGTTGCAGACACCGTATCAAGAGACAGACACCACAGAAGAATTTTATTTTTTCTGCTAAGTAACACCTTTTTATTTGAAGACTAAGTCATCCATGGCCTGTCCTTCACAATCTAGGGATGCTGGGAATGTATCTGTGTGTCTTTGCATCTATATGTATGTCACTGTGTGTATCTATGTATCTTTCTCTGTATCTGTGAAACTTTCCAGTTGGTCAGTGTGTGTATCTCTGTGTCTTTCTGTGTGTCTGTGAAACTGTGTGTGTGTATCTCAGTGTCTTTCTGTGTGTCTGTGAAACTATGTGTGAGTCAGTGTGTGTATCTCTGTGTCTTTCTGTGTGTCTGTGAAACTGTGTGTGTGTGTCAGTGTGTATATCTCTGTGTTTTTTTGTGTGTCTGTGAAACTGTGTGTGTGTCAGTGTGTGTATATCTGTGTCTTTCTGTTTGTCTGTGAAACTGTGTGTGTCAGTGTGTGTGTATCTATGTGTCTTTCTCTGTTTGTGAAACTGTGTGTGTGTCAGTGTGTGTATCTCTGTGTCTTTCTGTGTGTCTGTGAAACTGGGTGTGTCAATGTGTATATCTCTGTGTCTTTCTGTGTGTCTGTGAAACTGTGTGTGTGTCAGTGTGTGTGTATCTATGTGTCTTTCTCTGTGTCTGTGAAACTGGGTGTGTGTCAGTGTGTCTATCTATGTGTGGGTGTGGGTATTACACAAGTAATCCACTGCTTTCAAATGGCAACAGTACATAAAAACACACAACACTACATACAAATACACCCTTACATTCACTCACACATACACCATACAAAAACATGCTTACATTCAAACACACAAACACTGCTCGGTGCTAAATACAACCCTGTAAGAATGGACAAATGGTTGATCCCTAGCTTGCAAAGCATTGTGAGAGCAAAAAAAAAGTCTTGCACCAGGACCACCTCCATGTTCTGCGACCGATAGAAACGACTGCATGTGGGCCTTGTGCCAACTACTGTTATATTGTCAATAAATAAATAAAAATATTTTTGTGTATGTTATGTTTTGTTTTGCTAGTTCTGGCTACACATTCTTCATTGCACACCTGTACTGTTATGCTAACATATTGTTCATTCTACATGGTTCATTCTATATTGAATTAATGTTGATAATCTTTTGTTTATATGGTTTTGAAGGTTAGGGCATTTTGTGATAATCTTCTCCATTTCAGTTTGCTAGTTAGATGACATTACTATTTAATATACTTTTGGGATATGCGTTACAATTTCCGAGATAATTTGGTCGGGGTGAGCCAGGGGTCAGTTGCACCTGGATGCAGGATGTTTTTAGTTACCTATGTGGATGTGATTAAATCAGCCCTCCCTTTGCTCACCCCCTTATAGCTTTATAGCTGAATAGGAGAATGTTTCCAGATGAGTTACAAGGATACATTATGTAATTTAGATTTAAACCAGTTTGGAGTTAAATCATTGACTATATGAGAATCATGTGTCCAGGCTGGTTGTAGGTGACCTGGAGGTAGGTGGGAATATCCAGGCTGGGTGTAGGTGACTGGAAGGCGGGTGGGGATGTCAAGGCTGGGTGTAGGTGACCTAGAAGTAGGTGAGAATATCCAGGCTGGGTGTAGGTGACCTAGAGGTAGGTGGGAATATCCAGGCTGGGTGTAGGTGACATAGAGGTAGGTGGGAATATCCAGGCTGGGTGTAGGTGACATAGAGGTAGGTGGGAATATCCAGGCTGGGTGTAGGTGACCTAGAGGTAGGTGGGAATATCCAGGCTGGGTGTAGGTGACATAGAGGTAGGTGGGAATATCCAGGCTGGGTGTAGGTGACATAGAGGTAGGTGGGAATATCCAGGCTGGGTGTAGGTGACTGGAAGGTGGGTGGGGATGTACAGGTTTGGTGTAAATTACAAGTAAAGGATAGAGATAGAGGAGTGCAAATACAAATGTATATGGTATACTTAGAGACACTGGTCAGTCCTTTAAATGTAACCTATATACAAAAAGATCCACATTTAGTAGGCTCTGACTATAGTTGCTCTTTAATAATTCCCTGGTATGCTGAACTCCACCACGTCTCCAGGACTCTCCACTTGTGCCAGGATACAGAAGATGTAATAATTCCAATAAAGAGTGGGGATACTTTTCAAAATTTAATAGCATTCACAAATATACAGGGACATATATAACGTGCATAAAAAAGAATAGCAGCACTAAATATACAGGGACATATATAAAGTGCATAAAAAAGAATAGCAGCACTAACGCGTTTCGACTAAAGTAGAGTCTTTTTCAAAGTGCATAAAACAATAATCACCATGTTGGATATTTATATATTTATATATTGTTTTACTTGTGTTTTTTAAGTGGTTTTAAAACACTGTGGAGTTGCACTGATATACCACCCCTACACTTTGTGTGTTTTGCCCTTCATTGTGTAAGTTTGTTTTGTAAGGTTTGGTGTAAATGATGGGAGAGGGATTTAATGAGAGGTGAAGGGACATACACTGATCAGCCACAACATTAAACCACTGACAGTTGAAGTGAATAACATTGATTATATCGTTACAATGCCACCTGTCAAGGGATGGGATATTGGGCAGCAAGTGAACAGTCAATTCTTGAATTTCATGTGTTGGCAGGAGGAAACATGCTTAATGGGTGGTGGAAAAATGGACAAAGAAAAGGAGGAAAAATGGACAAGAGAAAAGATCTGAGGACTTTGACGAAGACCAAACAGTGAAGGCTAGACAACTTGGTCAGAGCATCTCCAAAGGGCAAGTTACTGGGGTATAGCAACCTCTTAAAATAGAATAAAGTACATGTAAATTATATTATATATTAATATCACAAATTTAAATGAATTGAAATTAATGTTTAAGTCCAGAAAGTCCACAAAATATTAGGGCAAAATGGAGCCTCTTAGGATAAATATAACCTGAGTATAATTGCCAGATGGTTCATGCCACAAAAGCAATGTAAATCCAGGCTCACATTTAACTATCACATAACATATTATCTATACCGTGAGGCCGGGAGAAGGGAGGAGAGCTTGTCTTTTTATATTTATTTTTAGCCCAAGCATCACCCTTGATGAAGGCTATTCAGGCCGAAACATTGGGAGCTTCTGGTGTCATTTTATCACTTATCACTTTATCATTTATGTATCTACACAAGGAGGTAAAACACTTTGTACAGGAGTTTTTTATATTTAGTTTTCAGTCATTTATTACATGTATTGATTTAACACACAGACATTATACTCTGCATCCTTCTGTATATATAGACTATACTGAGGAATTTATAACTTACTGCTGCCATATCCCTGTGATTTGTACATATATGTGTCTATATATCAATTTGGATTTTAATAAAATTATGGTGCGATTTAAAGTTTATTTTTATTTAAGAAATTGGGTGGGCAGTTGGTCTTTGTATATAGTTTAATGTCAGCCTGAATTTACCGGAGCGATCTGGGTCTCTATAACTCACCCACAGAGCTACCAGCTCAACATGCTCGTTACTGCGGAGGTTTAGCGTTAGTGTCAGTATCTGTTCAGTATTTCCGGGAAGGTCCGTTGAGCAGATCCAATAACGGATTGTGATGGTGTCCGTATCTGTCCAGTATTTCTAGGAAGGTCCATTTAGCAGATCCAATAACGGATTGTGATGGTGTCCGTATCTGTCCAGTATTTCCAGGAAGGTCCATTGAGCAGATCCAATAACGGATTGTGATGGTGTCTGTATATGTCCAGTATTTCCGGGAAGGTCCATTGAGCAGATCCAATAACGGATTGTGATGGTGTCCGTATCTGTCCAGTATTTCTAGGAAGGTCCATTTAGCAGATCCAATAACGGATTGTGATGGTGTCCGTATCTGTCCAGTATTTCCAGGAAGGTCCATTTAGCAGATCCAATAACGGATTGTGATAGTGTCCGTATCTGTCCAGTATTTCCAGGAAGGTCCATTTAGCAGATCCAGTAACGGATTGTGATGGTGTCCGTATATGTCCAGTATTGTGATGGTGTCCGTATCTGTCCAGTATTTCCAGGAAGGTCCATTTAGCAGATCTAATAATGGATTGTGATGGTGTCCGTATCTGTCCAGTATTTTCAGGAAGGTCCATTTAGCAGATCCAATAACGGATTGTGATGGTGTCCGTATCTGTCCAGTATTTCCAGGAAGGTCCATTTAGCATATCCAATAACGGCCTGTGATGGTGTCCGTATCTGTCCAGTATTTCCAGGTACGTCCATTTAGCAGATCCAATAACGGCCTGTGATGGTGTCCGTATCTGTCCAGTATTTCCAGGTACGTCCATTTAGCAGATCCAATAACGGCCTGTGATGGTGTCCGTATCTATCCAGTATTTCCAGGAAAGTCCATTTAGTAGAGCCTCCCATAGCGGGTAATGATGGTGAACGACACCGGATGCCAGTTACATGGGGGGAATCATGGCGGCCAGTTTACGAGATGCAGTCAGGCGGCTTGGCCCACTATGTCCTGTTGCTGGCAGCCCTTCATTCCCCAGCCTGTTTCTTTCTCCGTCCTGTCCACACTGCTTGCCCCTTGCTGTGTGAGCAGTGCCATGGCGGGGGTTTATCGGGAGTTTATTGGGGGTCTCTGAGGTTGTGGAGTAAGATTTTGGTGGTTGCCAATGCTGTGATGATTCAGTGATTTCCCCGACCTGCTGTTTAGCTGGAGAGCATTGCCGTCTGCTCTGACATTATGGCCGTCCCAGCGGTGATCCCATCGTACATTGTATGTGCAGCACTGAGTACATTTCTCTATTTAACTTGGCTTTGGTTCCTCTGGGGCCTGTTGTGGGTTAGCAGCGATGGGGTGGTGGCTTCATTAATTCATGTTGTCATGGTAACCATTACATGTGGGCACTGTGTCAGCCACTGGTATAGTTTAAATAAATAAAACATTGTGTGTGCTGCCGCCATTTTGTTCTCCTCCCTCCATATTGTCTGCTGTTTGCCTTTCACTGATGGATTGTGGGTAAATCTGCAACTGAAATGGAATGCTGTTTAAGCTCCGCCCATCACTAACATTTACCAAAGATCCCGCCGCCATCAGAAAAAATAATCCCTTCTAACGTGTAAATAAAAAAAAAACTACGATTAATTAAAAATAAATAAAAGTACAGAAAATACATAGACTGGAAATGATTGATTTAATAACCAAGAAAGCAAAAGGATGCACAACACAAATAAATAGTCATGTGTCATTATTTAAAGAGACAGCACATGTAAAACAACCATTACAACATACATACAAAGTCTATACAATAAAGTGAGCAGGGCTTTCTCACACTGGGGTTGTTTCTGACACGTGTCCAGCTCTGATTGGCTTAATGGAAGTTATTATCAGTATTGTCCTTCTGATTTAGTCTCGGTCACTTTTTGCAAATATTTTGTACACTGTCATAACGGTTAGCTGCTGTCTCTTTAAATGATTAATAATACAGATTAAGGAACAGCTCACACATAAAAGTACAGTTTTCAATTTTAGAAAGTCACCTAAATTACCAAACAAATATGGGGATTCAGTTCCACCATACGGCCATATTGTGTTACACCCACCATTACGTCACAGTATTTTAATATCGGTGGGTCCTACACTAATATATAAATATAATGCTAAATTAATGGGATAAAAAAAACACAATTCAAAAAAACAGAGCAGGAGTATCCAAAAAAAAAAGTTTCTACCATGACTCTCAGCTCCCTGTTGGATGGGGATCCTGAGACTTATAAAACTGGAATTAGAAAATATTAGTTTCTCCATTACTGACTGGTTCAAAAACGTATTTAAACTTTTTTTCCACAGATTTAACTATTATGATTTCTGAAAACTAGTGCAAAATTATCCAGAGAAGTAAATCTAAAAATGATTCGATTTACTTATCCTATCTTTGAAAATCCCTTGTAAGCCAATGGGTTTCATCTATTTCGGCATTTATAGATCACATATTGCAATGAGCACATTCGTGTTTCAATTTTAGAATTTTTCAAATTTTGGTAATAAGTTACTATAATGTAAGTAGCAATCACGTTGACCAAAACTTCCCCACAAAATGATATAATACAGTATGAAATGTGAAATCCAAATAATGCCACTTTATCCACTAAAATCTGTCATATTGTCTTGTAATAGTTTATGTTTGTGTGTTTTTCACACATAATTTACGTTGGTAGACAAATTATTGTTAGTTATGAAAATTCAATGGTATAAGCATGTCTAGGGTGGACCGCCCTTCACTCATAATGATTTGCTCAATCTTCCGAGAGATCGCTGATTTATATCACAAATTCAAATTACTGCACAGATGCATAATATTGTGTCGTTTTGGGTTATTATTGCAGTACAGGGCACAGTAATAGCATGGGGTATAGTGAACTCTGTGCAGTAATCCTATGTCATTAAATTACTGAATCGGGATTTAAGGTTAGGGAGTTTAGAAAGTACTTTGTTTAAAACCCAGTAAACTACAATTATACAGCTGGCTACCACAATAAAAATACCAGCTTTCAATATGGTTTGAACTGTATCCTGTCTGAGAGTGATGGGAGTTATACTCCACATCTTCTTTATAACCGGCTTGTAATTAATGACAATGTGCACGGTAACTAACAATTAGACTTGGGCACGGGAGACATTTTCGTTTTTATTGGTTTAGACAGGGAGCACAGAACTGGGTGTTAGCAGAGTAAGGTTGGCAGCACAGCTAATGCCCCTCTAGGTGAAGCCTTTGTGGCATGCCTCACATTCTGCAGGTTTCCACACATCACCAAGGCTATCAGACACTACGAAATCCTCGATTGGTCCTGAGAATTTAAGGTTAAAAACACCAGTAACATTGTAGCTCAAATGAAGTTTGATTAAAGACCCAAACTGATCAACAGTCAGCCCTGAAAAACATATATTTGTGAAAAAATGAATAATAAATGTCATTTTGGGATTTAATCTGGATGTATGTGTGATGTTGGTGTCTATCTGTGTCTATATTATTATTATTATTATTATTTTATTATTTATATAGTGCCATCAAATTTATATCACTGGATGTATTTATATGTTTGTTTATGTGGCCAGGAGGCATGTATGTGCTTGTATGTGCGTGTGTGTGTGTGTGTGTGCAAGTGTGCGTGTCTGTGTGTGTTTGTGTGTGTCTGTGTGTGTGTTTGTGTGTGTCTGTGTGTGCGTGTGTGTCTGTGTGTGTGTGCGTGTGTGTCTGTGTGTGTGCTTGTATGTGTATGTGTGTGTGTGTGTGTGTGTACTTGGGTATCACTATTTTGGGAGCACCCATGAAGGGTTTAATGTAAAATAAAAAAAACAACAAAAGTTGGGGTGTGTTGTTAGTATATAGCAGATAATTACTGGCAAAACGCAACTTTCATAGCACAGACTGAAGGGACCCGCACAGTGTCTTTATTATTTAGAGATTGATTGATTCATTAATTGAATGAAAATAACTCAGTCACATCTCCCTATCACCCTTATAGAGCAGGAGTATCCAAAAAAGGTTTCTACCATGACTCCTAGTTCACTGTTGGATGGGGATCCTGAGACTTATAAAACTGGGATAAGATAATATTAGTTTCTCCATTACTGACTGGTTCATATCTCCATATATGGTCAGGTGTAGTGACATCGTAAACACTCTGACATCATCCGATGAAACAATCAATGTCAAACTCACCTACCCTCAGAGTGACTGGACACCTTGCGAGTGGACAGTGGCTACTGCATTGCTTGAGTGAGATTTGCAATAATTTATTTATTGTTACTATTATTAATTAGCTGATTGCTAAATATATTTGTGAATTTGAAAGCAATAGATTCATACAGTATAATATAAGCATGAAGAGAACAAGAAAGCGTTCTCATAAGAAAACTGAGGTAAGTCAGGAAAATTCTGACGAATTTAAAAACAAATATAGAAAACTTAGTAACGGCTCAAAAGAGCACGAACAGCAGATATCTCCTGGAGATTCCAGGAGAAAGAGAAGTAGGAGCTGCAATGAGCAGGACATTGAGAGAGGGAGAGATCCCAAAAGACGGCTCCTTGCTGAGGAACGCATCAGATATCAGGGTCAGAAAAGATACAGGACCTCTAGTCATGATGAAGAGGAGCAGCTTATGCAGAAAAGACCAAAGCTCTCCTCATCTCCAAAACTGGATCAGAAAAGTGAGAGAAAGTCTGCTGTAAAGAGCGATCAGACATCTCCACCCAGAAAGCAAGCCCTGAAACGAAGCAGGGAATACGATCATGGGGAGCAGCTCATGCAGAAAAGACCAAAGCTCTCCTCCTCACCAAAACTGGGTCAGAAAAGTGAGAGAAAATCTGCTGGAAAAAGCAGTCAGACATCTCCACCCAGAAAACAAGCCCTGAAAAGAAGCAGTGAATATGATGAGGAGGAGAAGGAACAAGTTAGGCAGAAAAAGATAAAGATCTCCTCTGGAAAGCAGGAAGAGGAGAAAAGAGATGAAGAGGAGATAGGAGAGAAAAAGTGCTTTAAGAAAGAAAACAAGTCAACGAGCGACGATGAATGTGTGGCAGGTAAGATGAACATACAAGATTTAAAGAGATTGGTCAATTTAAAATATAAGAGATTTTTCCCTCAATTGACCATACTCTGAACCCATTCACTGTCTCTATTTAATCACTATCTCCCGTACTTCAGTGACCATGAGTGTTCAGGCGATGGTTTTTTAAACTATAATGGTACAGACCAATATTTCAAGACCTTTGATATATCTAGAATATTTATCCATCCATTAGGAATTAGCCAATGATATTCATGGCTAATGTACCACAAACTATAAAATCTTTTTAATGAAATGGTCCATGATGTGATATTTACAAACCATATTATTATTTCATATAACTGGGTGGGATCGGAAGATTTGTAGGGTGAATCAGGGGTACTAGAGAAATTAAGTTGGTTCCTGTGTTTATGTTGAAGTGGAGACTAATATTATGTGTTCATTCTTTAAGGAGTAAGTGGACAGTCTTTGGTTGAACCAAAGAAGTCACTGCCTCTGTCATTCACCGGTTATAGATTCCACAAAGTGCTGGGACAGGGGAGCTATGGAAAGGTGAGTCAGCGAGCAATGTATACACCTTATTTAATACATCTATTGATTTAGTAGGGAACGATTATAACTCTCATAATCATCATTATCTTCCTATAACAATTAGTTGAGATTAACTTTCTTGTAAATCAGTGTATCATCCATGAATGTGGAAAACATATTAACATCTGCAAAGTATTTAGAACATTTTATTGAGACTCCAAAAATAATCTCCAGGACTCTTCTATTATGGGATGTTTAACATGGCTTATTATACTAACAGTTCTATTAAATCTTCTCAAATTATTTTTATTAAACAATTATTGAAAAACATATTGATAACAATATGGAACAAAAATCTAAGAAAAGTAAACAATCGAGTTATGAATAATGAAAAGCAGGTGAGGGGAAAACATAAATAAAAGAAGGTGATAGGTTTCATCCATAGATACATGAAATACAATTCTAAAAGTTGCACAAAATACTATGTGGAGTTCTATTGAATCTTTGTATCTTTCTCTAAACTCTGATTATTCACATTAGAATTACAGACATAGGTCTCAATTTAATATTTGGGTAAGCTTTTCAAATAATCACAATCTCTTTTCAAATTATTCATCTACTGAAGTCATTACAGGCTATAGGAAAATGCTGTACATAATTCATTTATAAAAACATTCTAACATATTGTGATTATTTGATTATCAAAGTTTATCCAAAAATATTAAATTGAGACCTTAGTTACAATCTAGATTTATATGTCCCTTACACAGCAATCATTCTCGATCTCTGTGTGTATATATATATATATATATATATATATATATATCCCTGATATAGGGTTCTCAGGTAGGTCCCAGAGCTATGTATATATATCCCTGATATAGGGTTCTCAGGTAGGTCCCAGAGCTATGTATATATATCCCTGATATAGGGTTCTCAGGTAGGTCCCAGAGCTCTGTATATATATCCCTGATATAGGGTTCTCAGGTAGGTCCCAGAGCTATGAATATATATCCCTGATATAGGGTTCACAGGTAGATCCCAGAGCTATGTATATATATCTCTGATATAGTGTTCTCAGGTTGGTCCCAGAGCTATGTATATATATCCCTTATATAGGGTTCTCAGGTTGATCCCAGAGCTGTGTATATATATCCCTGATATAGGGTTTTCAGGTAGGTCCCAGAGCTATGTATATATATCCCTAAAATAGTGTTCTCAGGTAGGTACCAGAGCTGTGTATATAAATCCCTGATATCGGGTTCTCAGGTAGGTCCCAGAGCTATGTATATATATCCCTGATATAGGGTTCTCAGGTAGGTCCCAGAGCTCTGTATATATATCCCTGATATACGGTTCTCAGGTAGGTCCCAGAGCTATGAATATATATCCCTGATATAGGGTTCACAAGTAGATCCCAGAGATATGTATATATATCCCTGATATAGGGTTCACAGGTAGGTCCCAGAGCTATGTATATATATCCCTGAAATAGGGTTCTCAGGTAGGTCCCAGAGCTATGTATAAATATCCCTGATATAGGGTTCTCAGGTAGGTCCCAGAGCTATGTATATATATCTCTGATATAGTGTTCTCAGGTTGGTCCCAGAGCTATGTATATATATCCCTTATATAGGGTTCTCAGGTTGATCCCAGAGCTGTGTATATATATCCCTGATATAGGGTTTTCAGGTAGGTCCCAGAGCTATGTATATATATCTCTGATATAGTGTTCTCGGGTTGGTCCCAGATCTGTGTATATATATCCCTGATATAGGGTTCTCAGGTAGGTCCCAGAGCTATGTATATATATCTCTAAAATAGGGTTCTTAGGTAGGTACCAGAGCTGTGTATATATATCCCTGATATATGGTTCTCAGGTAGGTCCCAGAGCTGTGTGTATATATATATCCCTATAATAGGGTTCTCAGGTAGGTCCCAGAGCTATGTATATATATCCCTGATATACGGTTCTCAGGTAGGTCCCAGAACTATGTATATCAGGTTCTCAGGTTGGTCCCAGAGCTATCTATATCCCTGATATAGGGTTCTCAGGTAGGTCCCAGAGCTATGTATATATATCCCTGATATAGGGTTCTCAGGTAGGTACCAGAGCTGTGTATATATATCCCTGATATAGGGTTCTCAGGTAGGTCCCAGAGCTGTGTGTATATATATATCCCTATAATAGGGTTCTCAGGTAGGTCCCAGAGCTGTGTATATATATCCCTGATATTGGGTTCTCAGGTAGGTCCCAGAGCTATGTATATCAGGTTCTCAGGTTGGTCCCAGAGCTATCTATATCCCTGATATAGGATTCTCAGGTAGGTCCCAGAGCTATGTATATATATCCCTGATATAGGGTTCTCAGGTAGGTACCAGAGCTGTGTATATATATCCCTGATATAGGGTTCTCAGGTAGGTCCCAGAGCTGTGTGTATATATATCCCTATTATAGGGTTCTCAGGTAGGTCCCAGAGCTATATATATATATCCCTGATATAGGGTTCTCAGGTAGGTCCCAGAGCTGTGTATATCGGGTTCTCAGGTTGGTCCCAGAGCTATCAATATCCCTGATAGGGTTTTCAGGTAGGTCCCAGAGCTATGTATATATATCCCTGATATAGGGTTCTCATGTAGGTCCCAGAGATCTGTATATATATCCCTGATATAGGGTTCTCAGGTAGGTCCCAGAGATCTGTATATATATCCCTGATATAGGGTTCTCAGGTAGGTCCCAGAGCTCTGTATATATATCCCTGATATAGGGTTCTCAGGTAGGTTCCAGAGCTATGTATATTTATTCTTTATGTAGGTTTGTTTCAGGTAGGTTCCCAAGCTCTGTATAGACATCCCTCAGGTGGTGTTGAAGTGATGTTACCAAGTGATATCTGTAATATGTCCCCACTGAATGAAGTTTTAAATCACAAAGTAGCTAAAATTTCCCATTTCGTTTGTGACATTGTGGCTGATACGAGGCTCTCTCCTCTCTCTATGTGATGCTCAGGTTGTGCTAGCTTCCACCAAGGACACAGGTCAGGTTGTTGCAATTAAAGTAATAAAGAAAGATAAAGTTAAGGAAAGGACCATTCAGAAGGAGGAGCGGATACTGCAAATGGCGAGCGGCAGTCCATTCCTATGTCAGGGACTCGCTGCCTTCCAGACCCAGGTAAGAAACGCTGTCCATAATGTTTCCTTATTTCTATATATTTCTATACGGCTGATTGTGTTCTGTTATTATTATTACAATATATATATTAACTGGATATATGTTATCTCTCTTGTGAAACAGAAGGAAGCCTCCCTGGTCATGGAGCACGTACCAGGGGGCAGTCTCCGTTCTTACATGGCTGGAAAGGAATGTCTGCCCATGGGGGAAGCAAGGTGAGTCGTTAATAGCTCTAGCAGGTAGGGGAAAGGAGTGAGTTTAACACACGATACAGGAATGTAAGGATATATACATATACCCTCAATAGTAGTGCTATTAATGGAGATCCATCAGGGGTACAGACTGGGTTAACAGTAATGTACTAAACCAGAATTCCCCCTTCAATATCAGCCAGACAATGGGCAATACAAGAAACCCAGCTCTGATCCTAGTCTATGCTCGTGTCCTATTTATTCTTTCTTTCTCTCTCTTCCCTCCCTTTTTTCCCCTCCTCCTCAGTGGTATCTCGCTCACTAGCTGAGGACGGAGAATCTTACATCCCTCTGGAATACGTGATGGCTTAAAGGGTTGACGAGTTGGATAATCGGTTGATATCATGGATTCCATCTGATGATATCGTATATTACTATGCTTTCCATGGTACTTCCTGCTAGGAAAGTTACTATTGACATGCATGCCCAAACACCCATCTTTCGATATACAGAGGCAACTTAGAACTTTTTAGATGTTTTCCTTATTAATAACTAATTCCGTGTCTGTCTGAGGCATTACTGCATGTGTTCACATAATTTTACCTGCTTTGTTCGATTTAAAAATAAAAATAAAGATTGTCTAAAACAAACAAAAAAAGAAACTCAGGACTAGCAGTGGGATACGTTCAGTACGGAATGACGGCAGATCGGGAGCCACTAGGGGTCAGCTGACCTGCCGCAGCCCTAAGCTGACTTCAGGGTGGATCTTCTTCTACACACTTGAAATACAAATTGCTATGACCATGGATCTTCGTAATAAATTCATATGTTTATAGATTATTGATTTGTACATCTAACAAATTGGAGGGGACTTGAAGAATCATAGAGCAGCTTGTGCTTTATGGCAGAGAACCGAGAAGGGTTCAATGGATAATATATCAAGGGACAGTCATGTTCCAAATTAAAACACTGATGGTTTTAATAACAATATTAATGATAATAAAGTAAACTCTAATCTCCCAAGGACAGGTCCTGTTTAGTTTAAAATGAAAGTGTTATGTTCATATTGGTCGCAGTGTTTAGCATGATGTATAGATACTCGTACCTTGCCCAGGTATATGTTATTATTTTATTTACTATTAATGTTTGGGGCAGATTGCTTTATATTCTTTATATTCTGTTTTCCAGGTTCTTTTCATCAAACCTTGTTTGTGGGATCCAGTACCTCCATTCCCGGGGGATCCTTCATCGGTCAGTATTAGCGATTATTTATTCAGTAAGCGGTAACTTACTCTAACAAGAAATAATGTGTTTATATCTCTGCTCTGTCCTATATCTCACCTTTATATCTGTCTTCATCATTTAGGGATCTGAAGCCAGATAATATTCTCCTGGGTGCCAACGGCTATCTCAAAATAGCTGACTTTGGTCTCTCAGCAGAAAATATCTTTACAGATACAACAACCAGAGGACACGCTGGCACACTGCTTTACATGGCGCCAGAGGTTAGTTAGAGGGTGTGGTTACGTGGAATGTAGGGGGAGGAGTTACGAGGAGTGGTATAAGAGCAATGCAGTAGCTAAAGGGGTGTATAACGAGCAGTAGAAGGATGACTAACACGAGCTGGGTATAAGGGCAGTATCGGAGTATTAATGGATGCACTGACAAGAACGCTATTGGACTAGCCAAATAATAAAAAGATGGGTAATGTATGAAGATCTCTAGAATGTGATAGGTTTGGTACATTTAATACCATATTTAATAAAATTGCATATCTTATGGGTTTTGCCAGGTACTCAGCAACAAACTGTACGGCCAATCAGCAGACTGGTGGTCATTTGGCGTAATTCTCTGCCGCATGATCACCGGAAAGTTCCCATTTAATAACAAGCTCAGCAGACAGGAGTACATCAAGGAAGTATTAAACACTAACCCACGTTACCCCACCTGGCTGTGCAGCAATCCTACAGACCTCCTGGACAAGGTAAGGTGATAGAGAATGTGCCGGTTAATGTTTTAATTGGATGTAATGATAGGGGATGTAAAGAAACATTAAAGAAAATACTGGTGGAGATATGGAGGGGGCGTTACTGGGAATCGATACTAGTTATATTTCTTGGAGTATGTACTAAACAGGTTAAAGAACCAACTGGAATAGTGAAAGTAACTTGTGTTCCGTGCTGAGAAGCTTCAGTATTCCACATTCATGGCTGTCGCCCCCTTTTGCACGGTTTTGATAGCGGCATGGAGTGCTGGGGTGTTTATCTAATGACTGAAATGATTTAAATCCTGATGTTTAATGGGTTAATACTAACATTTAATAATGATGGCAGATAAAAACACTGACATTTAATTTACAATACGTAATCCTATTTATTAAGGGTAAGAGTGGACTGGAGTGTCCTAGTGGGAGAGGTAACATAAAAAGAAGAGGGGAAAAAAGCAGAGGGAAGCCATACCTTTTAATAATCCTAGGGGAAAAACAATAGTGTGGAAAAGTATCAGAACCCTAAAACAGGACAAGGTGAGAGACAACTAGTTATTAATATTATCAGCGTATATAATTGCGTACACGGATACCCGTAGAAATCCCCCAAAATCTGCTTTTTCCCCCTCTTCTTTTTATGTTAACTCTCCCACTAGGACACTCCAGTCCACTCTTATCTTTACTTTGTACATTGTGTGTTATTCCCCAGATTTAGGGAGAGTAACAGTGGGCATCCTTTGGCACTGCTCCATTGGTCCCTCATTGTTTTGGGACTTCTGATTCAGAGCCTGTTTTCTTCTTTTCATTTATTAATCCTATTTATTACTCTCTGCCTGCAACCGACAGACGGATCATGCAGCCATTTTATGTTCCGATTGGACAACACAAGAGGAAATCTAAATTAAAAAAACATTATTTACAAAAAATTGGTTTGCTGGTCAGTCATATAATCGAGATTTTAGTTAATGTAACACATTTACCACAAACCTTTCACAAGCACTGCCTCATCTGAGGTTTGTTAGAAGGTTAAAATGGCGTCCTCCATCAGAGGTGATTGGTTTTGAATGCATTAAAGATTGTATATCAAAGTGTTACAGTTCAGAGATATAATGTAAATTATACTCAGTGTATCCTCTCTATCTCTCTCTCTCTCTTACTAGCTCCTGGATAAGGATCCTACTGAACGTGCTGTGGCAGGAAGGAACATTCGGGGGCACCCCTTCTACACAAACATTAATTGGGAAGATCTAGAGAGGGGCAAAGTGACCTGTCCATTCTTGTCATTGCTGGTAAGTACACAAATAATCAGTATTTACAAACTGAGGAAAGATTATACAGAATAATAACTCCACCACAAAAGCATGAAAACTGATTTCTTGATCCACCAGTAATCATATCCAAGAGGGTGCTCCATTTAACAAGAACTGACTTAATTTATATATGTATTTATTTATTAATTGCTAACACTGTTGATCATGTTCTACTTCTTCAAACTCTTCAATCACTCTGTGTCTCTGTGACACTGTCCTCTCGTGGTTTTCCTCCTATCTGTCCCAATGCTCATTCAGTGTCTCCTTTTCTAATGACACTTCCTCCCTTCGTCCTGTCTCGGTTGGAGTCACCCAAGGCTCTGTCCTTGATCCCCTTCTATTTTCTTTTTATACTGCATCTCTTGGCAAACTTATTACCTCATTTGGATTCCACTACCAACTATACGCCGATGACACCAAGATATATCTCTCCTCAGTAGGTGTATCTGGTTTGTGCTGCCCTAGGCAGGACAAAACTCAAACACCACGTACTTTACTGGCGGCAGCCTTCCCCTGCTCCGCCTTCTAAATACCACACACACATTCACTGGCAAGATACGCATTCACTAGCTAGCAAGAAACGCACAGTCACTAACAGACACACACTCACACTCACTAACTGGGCACACACACTCACAGGGCAAACACACACACTAACAGGCAAACACACACACTAACAGACATCCCACACTGTGAACACACACACCTAACATAACATACATACTAACATTACTAACATACACACTAACATAACAGACATCCACACTAACACTAACATACATACACTAACATTAACATACACACTAACACTAACAGACACACACACTAACACTAACATACACACACTAACATACACACTAACAGACACAAACACTAACATACACACTAACATACACACACTAACAGACACACTAACATACACACACTAACAGACATCCACACACTAACAGACATCCACACACTAACATACATGCACACACTAACACACACACTAACATACACACACACTAACAGACACAAACACTAACATACACACACTAACAGACACACTAACATACACACACTAACAGACATCCACACACACACACACACACACTAACATACACACACTAACACACACACATACTAACAGACACAAACACTAACATACACACACTAACAGACACACTAACATACACACACTAACAGACACACTAACATACACACACTAACAGACATCCACACACACACACACTAACATACATACACACACTAACACTAACATACATACACATACACACTAACAGACTTCCACACACACACACTAGTGGTTTTTTTTTTGGTTTTTTATTTAACCCCCCCCAGCCTCCTTACCTTTGGTAATGCTGGGGGGGTTCTTCCTCTCCCTGGGGTCCAGTGGCCGCCGAGGGAGCTCTTCCCCTGAGCGCTCTGCTCTGCTCAGCTCCCTCGCTGCCAGCAGAGTGAGGCTGGGAGCCGGGTTGATGACGTCATCATCCCCGGGTCCCGGCCTCACTCTGCTGGCGGCGCGCGAGGGAGCTGAGCAGAGCGCTCAGGGGAAGAGCTCCCTCGCCGGCCGCCCGCCCAGCGCTGCAGCCACTGCCACCCAGCGCCCAGAATGTCTGTTAGCCGCGAGGCTAACAAGACATTTACCTTGGGCATTTGGGGGGCGGCGTTTTTTGCCGCCCCCTGAAAAATGCCGCCCAAGGCAAATGCCTTGTTTGCCTCGCGGCTAATACGCCCCTGCTCTCCTCCCCGTACCTCTCCCTGCCATCATGCAATGTGTCACTGCTTGCCCTTCTTCCATCTCTGACTGCATGTCCTTCCACTTTCTGAAACTCAATCTCTCTAAAACTGAACTTCTTGTCTTTCCTCCTACTAATATTGATTATCCTCTCTCACTTTCCCTTCAAGTTGATGGAACCCACATCAGTCCATCCTTGCAAGCGCACTGTCTTGGCATCATACTTGATTCTGGCCTCACCTTTTACCAAATCCTGTAGATTCCATCTTAAAAACATAGTCCGCATGCGCTTCTTTCATACGCAAGATGCTACCAAGCAGCTTGTCCATGCTCTAGTAATCTCTTTCATGGATTATTGTAACCCTCTCCTAATTGGTCTTCCCAAAAGCCGTATTGCCCTGCTACAGTCTGTAATGAATATTGCTGCCAGACTGATTTTCCTCTCTAGTCGGTCCTCTGACACCTCACCCCTCTGACAGTTTTTACATTGACTTCCTGTATCCTATAGGAATTAATTCAAAGTACTAATCCATACCAATAAAGCATTGAACAATTCTATAGCCTCCTACATCTCCTCACAGATCCGTCAGTATGCCCCTTCTCGATCTCTACGCTCTGCCCAAGACCTTCACCTGTCACGCTTGCAGGACTTCTCACGGGTGGCTCCTTTCCTTAGGAATAGCCTGTCTACCCCCATCAGATTCTCCCTTAGTCTTCAATCTTTAAAAAGTGCCTTAAAACCCATCACACTAGGAAAGCGTATGGCCTCCCAGATGAACCTCAACCTCACATACCTGTCCCTTGCTCTCTCCTAAAAGGCAGCACTCTATCTCTCCTCCAGTTTTGCTTCATTCCTACCCTTTTTGATTGCTATATCCTGTTGTATTGTGTTTTATACCCCACCTATCATTCCTGTAAGTTTTTGTAATTATCTTACTTATTGTTAAATACTCCCTCTTATAATATGGTAAAGCAGTACGGAATCTATTGGCACTATATAAATGCCAATAATAATAATTGCTCCCCACCATTACTGTGACCATAATACACAGTACGTTCATATTATTATGTAAGAAATAGGCAATGCCAGATGATGCTAAACTAATTACATATCACTTCTTGTTGCAGACACCGTATCAAGAGACAGACACCACAGAAGAATTAATTTTTTTCTGCTAAGTAACACCTCTTTTTTTCAAGACTAAGTCATCCATGGCCTGTCCTTCACAATCTAGGAATATCGGTAATGAAAGAAAAGAAAAGATGTCCAGCAAAGAAGATGGTGACGGCCACATGTTGGTCAAACTATAGCAGCAATTTGAACATCAGAAAGACCATGTTCTCCTATGGTATGTGTGTATCTGTATGTCTTTGCATCCAAATCCTGTAGATTCCATCTTAAAAACATAGCCTGCATCCGCCTCTATCTTACGCAAGATGCTACTAAGGACCTTGTCCTTGTCTAGTAATCTCTCGCATGGATTATTGTAACCCTCTCCTAATTGGTCTTCCCAAAAGCCACATTGCCCCACTACAGTCTGTAATGAATGTTGCTGCCAGACTGATTTTCCTCTCCAGTCGCTCCTCTCACACCTCTCCCACATGTCATTCCTTACATTGGATTCCTGTATCCTGTAGGAGTCAATTCAAAGTACTAACCCATACCTATAAGCATTGAACAATTCTATCCCCTCCTACATCTCCTCACAGATCCGTAGGTATGCCCCTTCTCAATCTCTATGCTCTACCCATGACCTTCTCCTGTCTGCTGCTTGCACCTGTAAGGCCAATTTACGCTTGCAGGACTTCTCGCAGGTGGTGTAACGTTCACTAGGAAACCCTAACATGCAGACAGGACAGAGTAGAGAGAATTGAAATACCGATCCTTAGAATGGTCAGGTTATGCAAAAAGGGATAGTCAAAACATGAACCGAGGTCAAGGGAAACAAAGACATGGAATAACGAGAGACAAAGCCAAATATCAGTAACCAGGAAATCCAAATAACAAGTGCAATGCTCAATGGTAAACCAAAGACCACAACAGGGCACTGAGGCAAGGGAGAGGTTAGCTTATATACACACAGGGTGTGTCTGATTGGCTAATCTCCAATTAGTGTTAAATACAACACGTAGGAGGTGTTTCTTCCCTCCCTTGTGGTCTCTGAGGCCATCACTGTGTGCCGGGTCACATGACCGGGTGCAGCACACATATAAGGAAGCTGCTCTGGAGCGTGCAGTGTCAGACACACTGCCAGTCTGGAGACAGGGACCAGATGACGTTGCTCGCTGTGATGAGGTAAGCAAGGTCACCGCGAGCAGCGCGGGGGCAGGGGACCTGACAGGTGGCTCCTTTCCTTTGGAATAGCCTGTCTACCACCATCAGACTCTCCCCTACCTCACATACATGTCTATTGCTCTCTCCTAAAGGGTAGCACTCTATCTCTCCTCCAGTTTTGCTTCACTCCTACCCTTTTTGATTGCTATCTCCTGTCGTTTTGTGTTTTACACCCCACCTCCTATAGACTGTAAGTTCATTTGTGCAGGGTCCCCTTCAACATATCATTCCTGTAAGTTTTTGTAATTGTCTTACTTATTGTTAAATACCCCTTCTTATAATATTGTAAAGCGGTACGGAATCTATTGGCGCTATATAAATGCCAATAATAATAATAATTGCCCCCCACCATCACTGTGACCATAATAAGCTGTACATTCTTATTTATAAGTAAGAAGTAGGCAATGCCATATGATGCTAAACTAATTACATATCACTTCTTGTTGCAGACACCGTATCAAGAGACAGACACCACAGAAGAATTTTATTTTTTCTGCTAAGTAACACCTTTTTATTTGAAGACTAAGTCATCCATGGCCTGTCCTTCACAATCTAGGGATGCTGGGAATTTATCTGTGTGTCTTTGCATCTATATGTATGTCAGTGTGTGTATCTGTATGTGTGTCACTGTGTGTATCTATGTATCTTTCTGTGTATCTGTGAAACTGTGTGTGTCAGTGTGTGCATCTCTGTGTCTTTCTGTGTGTCTGTGAAACTGTGTGTGTGTGTCAGTGTGTATATCTCTGTGTTTTTTTGTGTCTGTGAAACTGTGTGCGTGTCATTGTGTGTATATCTGTGTCTTTCTGTGTGTCTGTGAAACTGTGTGTGTGTGTGTGTATATATATCTGTGTCTTTCTGTGAAACTGTGTGTGTGTCAGTGTGTGTGTATCTATGTGTCTTTCTCTGTGTCTGTGAAATGGTGTGTGTGTCAGTGTATCTATCTATGTGTGGGTCTGGGTATTACACAAGTAATCCACTGCTTTCAAATGGCAATAGTACATAAAAACACACAACACTACATACAAATACACCCTTACATTCACTCACACATTCACCATACAAAAACATGCTTACATTCAAACACACAAACACTGCTCAGTGCTAAATACAACCCTGTAAGAATGGGCAAATGGTTGATCCCTAGCTTGCAAAGCATTGTGAGAGCAAAAAAAAATTCTTGCACCAGGACCACCTCCATATTAGATCTGCATGTGGGCCTTGTGCCAACTACTGTTATATTGTAAATAAATAAATACAAATATTTTTGTGTATGTTTTGTTTTGCTAGTTCTGGCTACACATTCTTCATTGCACACCTGTACTGTTATGCTAACATATTGTTCATTCTACATGGTTCATTCTATATTGAATTAATGTTGATAATCTTTTGTTTATATGGTTTTGAAGGTTAGGGCATTTTATGATAATCTTCTCCATTTCAGTTTGCTAGTTAGATGACATTACTATTTAATATACTTTTGGGATATGCGTTACAATTTCCGAGATAATTTGGTCGGGGTGAGCCAGGGGTCAGTTGCACCTGGATGCAGGATGTTTTTAGTTACCTATGTGGATGTGATTAAATCAGCCCTCCCTTTGCTCACCCCCTTATAGCTTTATAGCTGAATAGGAGAATGTTTCCAGATGAGTTACAAGGATACATTATGTAATTTAGATTTAAACCAGTTTGGAGTTAAATCATTGACTATATGAGAATCATGTGTCCAGGCTGGTTGTAGGTGACCTGGAGGTAGGTGGGAATGTCCAGGCTGGGTGTAGGTGACTGGAAGGTAGGTGGGAATATCCAGGCTGGGTGTAGGTGACTGGAAGGTGGGTGGGGATGTCCAGGCTGGGTGTAGGTGACCCGGAGGTGGGAATGTCCAGGCTGGTTGTAGGTGACCTGGAGGTGGGTGGGAATGTCCAGGCTGGTTGTAGGTGACTGGAAGGTGGGTGGGGATGTCCAGGCTAGGTGTAGGTGACATAGAGGTAGGTGAGAATATCCAGGCTGGGTGTAGGTGACTGGAAGGTGGGTGGGGATGTACAGGTTGGGTGTAAATGATGGGAGAGGGATTTAATGAGGTGAAGGGACATACACTGATCAGCCACAACATTGATTATATCATTACAATGCCACCTGTCAAGGGGTGGGATATTGGGCAGCAAGTGAACAGTCAATTCTTGAATTTCATGTGTTGGCAGGAGGGAAAATGGACAAGAGAAAAGATCTGAGGACTTTGACAAAGACCAAAAGGCTAGACAGCTGGGTCAGAGCATCTCCAAAGGGCAAGTTTTGGGTGATTGGGTGTTCCCGGTATGCAGTGGTTAGTACTAACCCCATATGGTGCAAGGAAGGACAACCGGTGAACCAGCATCATGGTCATGGGCACCCAAGGATCATCTCCCCATTTTAACCTTTAGATTGTAAGCTGACGGGCAGGGTCCTCTACCTGTTGTATTGGTTTGTTCTTATTATGTTTGTCTTTTTCCCAATCGTACAGCACTGCAGAATATGTTGGCGCTTTATAAATGCCAGTAATAAATAAATAAATTGATGCCCGTCTGGTCCGATCACATAGGTGAGCTACTGAAACTCAAATTGCTGGAAATCGTAATGTTGGCCACCAGAAAGGTGTCAGAACATACAGTGCATCACAGTTTGCTGCATATGAGGCTACGTAGCTGCAGACCGGTCATGATGTGCCCTGTCCCCATCCAAAAGTGCTTTAGGGGACAATTAACTAAATATTGTTCAAATTAACCCAGGGTTCACCATACCCTAAATTAACTACAAAGATATAACCTAGCTAACAGTATAGCAGGATGGTCAGGAGAAATAGCTTAGAGTGGGATAAAATGCTGAATAGAAATTAAAAATATAGAGATATCAATATAAATACAAATATAGATCAATTATTGGGGTATAGCAACATCTTAAAATAGAATAAAATACATGTCCATTATATTAAATATTAATACCACAAATTAAAATGAATTGAAATTAATATTTAAGTCCAGAAAGTCCACAAAATATTAGGGCAAAATGGAGCCTCTTAGGATAAATAGAACCTGAATATAATGGCCAGATGGTTAATGCCACAAAAGCATTGTAAATCCAGGCTCACATTAAACTATCACATAACATATTATCTATACCTTGAGGCCGGGAGGAGGGAGGAGAGCTTGTCTTTTTATATTTATTTTTAGCCCAAGCATCACCCTTGATGAAGGCTATTCAGGCCGAAACATTGGGGGCTTCTGGTGTCATTTTATCACAATGTATCTACACAAGGAGGTAAAACACTTAGTACAGGAGTTTTTTATATTTATTTTTCAGTCATTTATTACATGTATTGATTTAACACACAGACATTATACTCTGCATCCTTCTGTATATATAGACTATACTGAGGAATTTATAACTTACTGCTTCCATATCCCTGTGATTTGTACATATATGTGTCTATATATCAATTTGGATTTTAATAAAATTATGGTACGATTTAAAGTTTATTTTTATTTAAGAAATTGGGTGGGCAGTTGGTCTTTGTATATAGTTTAATGTTAGCCTGAATTTACCGGAGCGATCTGGGTCTCTATAACTCACCCACAGAGCTACCAGCTCAATATGCTCATTACTGCGGAGGTTTAGCGTTAGTGTCAGTATCTGTTCAGTATTACCAGGAAGGTCCATTTAGCAGGTCCAATAACAGATTGTGATGGTGTCCGTATCTGTCCAGTATTTCCAGGAAGGTCCATTTAGCAGATCCAATAATGGATTGTGATGGTGTCCGTATCTGTCCAGTATTGTGATGGTGTCCGTATCTGTCCAGTATTTCCAAGAAGGTCCATTTAGCAGATCCAATAACGGATTGTGATGGTGTCCGTATCTGTCCAGTATTTCCAGGAAGGTCCATTGAGCAGATCAAATAACGGCCTGTGATGGTGTCCTCTGTCCAGTATTTCCAGGAAGGTCCATTTAGCAGATCCAATAACGGCCTGTGATGGTGTCCGTATCTGTCCAGTATTTCCAGGAAGGTCCATTTAGCAGATCCAATAACGGCCTGTGATGGTGTCCGCATCTGTCCAGTATTTCCAGGTATGTCCATTTAGCAGATCCAATAACGTATTGTGATGGTGTCCGTATCTGTCCAGTATTTCCAGGAAGGTCCATTTAGCAGAGCCTCCCATAGCGGGTAATGATGGTGAACGATACCGGATGCCAGTTACATGGGGGGAATCATGGCGGCCAGTTTAGGAGAGGCAGTCAGGCGGCTTGGCCCACTATCTCCTGTCGGGGGTTTATCGGGAGTTTATTGGGGGTCTCTGAGGTTGTGGAGTAAGATTTTGGTGGTTGCCAATGCTGTGATGATTCGGTGATTTCCCCGACCTGCTGTTTAGCTGGAGAGCATTGCCGTCTGCTCTGACATTATGGCCGTCCCAGCGGCGATCCCATCGTACATTGTACGTGCAGCATTGAGTACATTTCTCTATTTCACTTGGCTTTGGTTCCTCTGGGGCCTGCTGTGGGTTAGCAGCGATGGGGTGGTGGCTTCATTAATTCATGTTGTCATGGTAACCATTACATGTGGGCACTGTGTCAGCCACTGGTATAGTTTAAATAAATAAAACATTGTGTGTGCTGCCGCCATTTTGTTCTCCTCCCTCCATATTGTCTGCTGTCTGCCTTCTGCCGGACTGATTTCACTGATGGATTGTGGGTAAATCTGCAACTGAAATGGAATGCTGTTTAAGCTCCGCCCATCACCAACATTTACCAAAGATCCCGCCGCCATCAGAAAAAATAATCCCTTCTAATGTGTAAATAAAAAAACTACGGTGAATTAAAAATAAACAAAAGCACAGAAAATACAGAGACTGACAATGATTGATTTAATAACCAAGAAAGCAAAAGGATGCACAACACAAATAAATAGTCATGTGTCATTATTTAAAGAGACAGCACATGTAAAACAACCATAACAACATACATACAAAGTCTATACAATAAAGTGAGCAGGGCTTTCTCACACTGGGGTTGTTTCTGACACGTGTCCAGCTCTGATTGGCTTAATGGAAGTTATTATCAGTATTGTCCTTCTGATTTAGTCTTGGTCAGATTTTTGGAAATATTTTGTACACTGTCATAACGGTTAGCTGCTGTCTCTTTAAATGATTAATAATACAGATTAAGGAACAGCTCACACATAAAAATACAGTTTTCAATTTTAGAAAGTCACCTAAATTACCAAACAAATATGGGGATTCAGTTCCACCATACGGCCATATTGTGTTACACCCACCACTACGTCACAGTATTTTAATATCGGTGGGTCCTACACTAATATATAAATATAATGCTAAATTAATGGGATAAAAAAAAACACAATTCAAAAAAACAGAGCAGGAGTAGCCAAAAAAAAAAGTTTCTACCATGACTCTCAGCTCCCTGTTGGATGGGGATCCTGAGACTTATAAAACTGGAATTAGAAAATATTAGTTTCTCCATTACTGACTGGTTCAAAAACGTATTTAAACTTTTTCCACAGATTTAACTATTATGATTTCTGAAAACGAGTGCAGAATTAGCCAGAGAAGTAAATCTAAAAATGATTCGATTTACTTATCCTATCTTTGAAAATCCCTTGTAAGCCAATGGGTTTCATCTATTTCGGCATTTATAGATCACATATTGCAATGAGCACATTCGTGTTTCAATTTTAGAATTTTTCAAATTTTGGTAATAAGTTACTATAATGTAAGTAGCAATCACGTTGACCAAAACTTCCCCACAAAATGATATAATACAGTATGAAATGTGAAATCCAAATAATGCCACTTTATCCACTAAAATCTGTCATATTGTCTTGTAATAGTTTATGTTTGTGTGTTTTTCACACATAATTTACGTTGGGAGACAAATTATTGTTAGTTATGAAAATTCAATGGTATAAGCATGTCTAGAGGGGACCGCCCCTCACTCATAATGATTTGCTAAATCTTCCGAGAGATCGCTGATTTATATCACAAATTCAAATTACTGCACAGATGCATAATATTGTGTCGTTTTGGGTTATTATTGCAGTACAGGGCACAGTAATAGCATGGGGTATAGTGAACTCTGTGCAGTAATCCTATGTCATTAAATTACTGAATCGGGATTTAAGGTTAGGGAGTTTAGAAAGTACTTTGTTTAAAACCCAGTAAACTACAATTATACAGCTGGCTACCACAATAAAAATACCAGCTTTCAATATGGTTTGAACTGTATCCTGTCTGAGAGTGATGGGAGTTATACTCCACATCTTCTTTATAACCGGCTTGTAATTAATGACAATGTGCACGGTAACTAACAATTAGACTTGGGCATGGGAGACATTTTTGTTTTTATTGGTTTAGACAGGGAGCACAGAACTGGTTGTTAGCAGAGTAAGGTTGGCAGCACAGCTAATGCCCCTCTAGGTGAAGCCTTTGTGGCATGCCTCAAATTCTGCAGGTTTCCACACATCACCAACGCTATCAGACACTACGAAATCCTCGATTGGTCCTGAGAATTTAAGGTTAAAAACACCAGTAACATTGTAGCTCAAATGAAGTTTGATTAAAGACCCAAACTGATCAACAGTCAGCCCTGAAAAACATATATTTGTGAAAAAATTAATAATAAATGTCATTTTTGGATTTAATCTGGATGTATGTGTGATGTTTGTGTCTATCTGTGTCTATATTATTATTATTATTATTTTATTATTTATATAGTGCCATCAAATTTATATCACTGGATGTATTTATATGTTTGTTTATGTGGCCAGGAGGCATGTATGTGCTTGTATGTGCGTGTGTGTGTGTGTGTGCAAGTGTGCGTGTCTGTGTGTGTTTGTGTGTGTCTGTGTGTGTGTGTTTGTGTGTGTCTGTGTGTGCGTGTGTGTCTGTGTGTGTGTGCGTGTGTGTCTGTGTGTGTGCTTGTATGTGTATGTGTGTGTGTGTGTGTGTACTTGGGTATCACTATTTTGGGAGCACCCATGAAGGGTTTAATGTAAAATAAAAAAAACAACAAAAGTTAGGGTGTGTTGTTAGTATATAGCAGATAATTACTGGCAAAACACAACTTTCATAGCACAGACTGAAGGGACCCGCACAGTGTCTTTATTATTTAGAGATTGATTGATTCATTAATTGAATGAAAATAACTCAGTCACATCTCCCTGTCACCCTTATAGAGCAGGAGTATCCAAAAAAGGTTTCTACCATGACTCCTAGTTCACTGTTGGATGGGGATCCTGAGACTTATAAAACTGGGATAAGATAATATTAGTTTCTCCATTACTGACTGGTTCATATCTCCATATATGGTCAGGTGTAGTGACATCGTAAACACTCTGACATCATCCGATGAAACAATCAATGTCAAACTCACCTACCCTCAGAGTGACTGGACACCTTGCGAGTGGACAGTGGCTACTGCATTGCTTGAGTGAGATTTGCAATAATTTATTTATTGTTACTAATATTAATTAGCTGATTGCTAAATATATTTGTGAATTTGAAAGCAATAGATTCATACAGTATAATATAAGCATGAAGAGAACAAGAAAGCGTTCTCATAAGAAAACTGAGGTAAGTCAGGAAAATTCTGACGAATTTAAAAACAAATATAGAAAACTTAGTAACGGCTCAAAAGAGCACGAACAGCAGATATCTCCTGGAGATTCCAGGAGAAAGAGAAGTAGGAGCTGCAATGAGCAGGACATTGAGAGAGGGAGAGATCCCAAAAGACGGCTCCTTGCTGAGGAACGCATCAGATATCAAGGTCAGAAAAGATACAGGACCTCTAGTCATGATGAAGAGGAGCAGCTTATGCAGAAAAGACCAAAGCTCTCCTCATCTCCAAAACTGGATCAGAAAAGTGAGAGAAAGTCTGCTGTAAAGAGCGATCAGACATCTCCACCCAGAAAGCAAGCCCTGAAACGAAGCAGGGAATACGATCATGGGGAGCAGCTCATGCAGAAAAGACCAAAGCTCTCCTCCTCACCAAAACTGGGTCAGAAAAGTGAGAGAAAATCTGCTGGAAAAAGCAGTCAGACATCTCCACCCAGAAAACAAGCCCTGAAAAGAAGCAGTGAATATGATGAGGAGGAGAAGGAACAAGTTAGGCAGAAAAAGATAAAGATCTCCTCTGGAAAGCAGGAAGAGGAGAAAAGAGATGAAGAGGAGATAGGAGAGAAAAAGTGCTTTAAGAAAGAAAACAAGTCAACGAGCGACGATGAATGTGTGGCAGGTAAGATGAACCTACAAGCTTTTAAAGAGATTGGTCAATTTAAAATATAAGAGATTTTTCCCTCAATTGACCATACTCTGAACCCATTCACTGTCTCTCTTTAATCACTATCTCCCGTACTTCGGTGACCATGAGTGTTCAGGTGATGGTTTTTTAAACTATAATGGTACAGACCAATATTTCAAGACCTTTGATATATCTAGAATATTTATCCATCCATTAGGAATTAGCCAATGATATTCATGGCTAATGTACCACAAACTATAAAGTCTTTTTAATGAAATGGTCCATGATGTGATATTTACAAACAATATTATTATTTCATATAACTGGGTGGGATCGGAAGATTTGTAGGGTGAATCAGGGGTACTAGAGAAATTAAGTTGGTTCCTGTGTTTATGTTGAAGTGGAGACTAATATTATGTGTTCATTCTTTAAGGAGTAAGTGGACAGTCTGTGGTTGAACCAAAGAAGTCACTGCCTCTGTCATTCACCGGTTACAGATTCCACAAAGTGCTGGGACAGGGGAGTTATGGAAAGGTGAGTCAACGAGC
The DNA here is from genome assembly GCA_933207985.1 of Pelobates cultripes. NCBI lineage: Eukaryota > Metazoa > Chordata > Amphibia > Anura > Pelobatidae > Pelobates > Pelobates cultripes. The sequence continues at coordinate 9,578,610 of OW240924.1, read as the reverse complement.
AATGTATACACCTTATTTAATACATCTATTGATTTAGTAGGGAACGATTATAACTCTCATAATCATCATTATCTTCCTATAACAATTAGTTGAGATTAACTTTCTTGTAAATCAGTGTATCATCCATGAATGTGGAAAACATATTAACATCTGCAAAGTATTTAGAACATTTTATTGAGACTCCAAAAATAATCGACAGGACTCTTCTATTATGGGATGTTTAACATGGCTTATTATACTAACAGTTCTATTAAATCTTCTCAAATTATTTTTATTAAACAATTATTGAAAAACATATTGATAACAATATGGAACAAAAATCTAAGAAAAGTAAACAATCGAGTTATGAATAATGAAAAGCAGGTGAGGGGAAAACATAAATAAAAGAAGGTGATAGGTTTCATCCATAGATACATGAAATACAATTCTAAAAGTTGCACAAAATACTATGTGGAGTTCTATTGAATCTTTGTATCTTTCTCTAAACTCTGATTATTCACATTAGAATTACAGACATAGGTCTGAATTTAATATTTGGGTAAGCTTTTCAAATGATCACAATCTCTTTGCAAATTATTCATCTACTGAAGTCATAACAGGCTATAGGAAAATACACATTTATAAACATTTATATATATCATTATGATTGTCATTCTGTTTATCAAATATAAAGGGACTTTAAATGACTTTTAGTTAGGGAAGATTTTACATGTGCGGGAGGTCGTTCTGTGTGTGTATATATATGTATATATATATATATATATCCCTATATATTTGTATTAGGTAGACTCAGCTAGTGTATATATATGTATATATTATAGAAGTAGGTCAGCAGCTAAAGTATATATATGATATATGGGTTTTATAGAGAAGCTCTTAAAAATATATATCCCTGATATAGGGTGCGTCTGGAGGTCCCAGAGAGCCAGTATATATCCTGATATATATCAATGATGGTCCCCAAGCTATTGTATACAAATCGATATAAAAGTTCACAAGGGTTCAGTTTATAATATATATATGATATAGATCATATCTAGGTCCCCCAGCTAATGATTAAATCAGCATATAGGGGTTCTCTTAGGTTCCAGAGGGTTATATATCTCTTATACTGTCAGGGTACCTATTTGGAAAAGTTTTTTGCAGTTTTTATGTTAGGCAAAAGATAATTGGGGTGAATATCAAAAAAATATTTGAAAAGTGAATATTTTTGGTGTGTATTTTAATTTGTTTTTTGTTTATTTTAATTTTGTGTGTTAGGTGTGTTCCAAAGTCATTTACAGCTGTTATTTTCAACTTAGTTTGTTTTTTTATCCATTTATACCTTGTAAACCAATATAACATCAAACATCAACAAATATACATTTCTACATTCAAAAAAACAAAAACAAATCGTGACCAATACCACCTTTCTTTGCAAACACTCAAAAGCCTGCCATCCATGGATTGTAGGTTTTGATCTGTTCCATCAACAACAACACAGACCACAGCCTCCCAGACACTGTCAGAGAGGTACTTTTTTCCCTTGTCATCATTGTCATTTACAGGTTCTCACCAAACCATTCAGAACAAGGCAGCCAATGTCATTTTTCTCTTTTTACCCTTTTCAAAACAAACGCTGGGAGTAGTTGGCTGTTGATCCACCTTTCATTGCCTTTTTGAAGGATGCTGTGGATGTTCCACTGCTTGAAGAAGGTGTCTTCCAGGAACTGGAAGGACTGGGAGTTGAGCTTGACTCCACCTCAACCGAAAAGGCCCCACAAGCTCATTTGATGATACCAGCCCAAACCAGTACTCCACCTCCACCTTGCTGGCGCCTGAGTCGGACTGGAGCTCTCTGCCCTTTACCAATCCAGCCACGGGCCCATCCATCTGGCCCATCAAGACTCACTCTCATTTCATCAGTCCATAAAACCTTAGAAAAGTCAGTCTTGAGATATTTCTTGGCCCAGTCTTGACGTTTCAGCTTGTGTGTCTTGTTCAGTGGTGGTCGTCTTTCAGCCTTTCTTACCTTGGCCATGTCTCTGAGTATTGCACACCTTGTGCTTTTGGGCACTCCAGTGATGTTGCAGCTCTGAAATATGGCCAAACTGGTGGCAAGTGGCATCGTGGCAGCTGCACGCTTGACTTTTCTCAGTTCATGGGCAGTTATTTTGCGCCTTGGTTTTTCCACACGCTTCTTGCGACCCTGTTGACTATTTTGAATGAAACGCTTGATTGTTCGATGATCACGCTTCAGAAGCTTTGCAATTTTAACAGTGCTGCATCCCTCTGCAAGATATCTCACTATTTTTGACTTTTCTGAGCCTGTCAAGTCCTTCTTTTGACCCATTTTGCCAAAGGAAAGGAAGTTGCCTAATAATTATGCACACCTGATATAGGGTGTTGATGTCATTAGACCACACCCCTTCTCATTACAGAGATGCACATCACCTAATATGCTTAATTGGTAGTAGGCTTTCGAGCCTATACAGCTTGGAGTAAGACAACATGCATAAAGAGGATGATGTGGTCAAAATACTCATTTGCCTAATAATTCTGCACTCCCTGTATAGTGTTCTCAGGTTGGTCCCAGAGCTATGTATATATATCCCTTATATAGGGTTCTCAGGTTGATCCCAGAGCTGTGTATATATATCCCTGATATAGGGTTTTCAGGTAGGTCCCAGAGCTATGTATATATATCCCTAAAATAGTGTTCTCAGGTAGGTACCAGAGCTGTGTATATAAATCCCTGATATAGGGTTCTCAGGTAGGTCCCAGAGCTATGTATATATATATCCCTGATATAGGGTTCTCAGGTAGGTCCCAGAGCTCTGTATATATATCCCTGATATACGGTTCTCAGGTAGGTCCCAGAGCTATGAATATATATCCCTGATATAGGGTTCACAGGTAGATCCCAGAGATATGTATATATATCCCTGATATAGGGTTCACAGATAGGTCCCAGAGCTATGTATATATATCCCTGAAATAGGGTTCTCAGGTAGGTCCCAGAGCTATGTATAAATATCCCTGATATAGGGTTCTCAGGTAGGTCCCAGAGCTATGTATATATATCTCTGATATAGTGTTCTCAGGTTGGTCCCAGAGCTATGTATATATATCCCTTATATAGGGTTCTCAGGTTGATCCCAGAGCTGTGTATATATATCCCTGATATAGGGTTTTCAGGTAGGTCCCAGAGCTATGTATATATATCTCTGATATAGTGTTCTTGGGTTGGTCCCAGAGCTGTGTATATATATCCCTGATATAGGGTTCTCAGGTAGGTCCCAGAGCTATGTATATATATCTCTAAAATAGGGTTCTTAGGTAGGTACCAGAGCTGTGTATATAAATCCCTGATATATGGTTCTCAGGTAGGTCCCAGAGCTGTGTGTATATATATATCCCTATAATAGGGTTCTCAGGTAGGTCCCAGAGCTATGTATATATATCCCTGATATACGGTTCTCAGGTAGGTCCCAGAGCTATGTATATCAGGTTCTCAGGTTGGTCCCAGAGCTATCTATATCCCTGATATAGGGTTCTCAGGTAGGTCCCAGAGCTATGTATATATATCCCTGATATAGGGTTCTCAGGTAGGTACCAGAGCTGTGTATATATATCCCTGATATAGGGTTCTCAGGTAGGTCCCAGAGCTGTGTGTATATATATATCCCTATAATAGGGTTCTCAGGTAGGTCCCAGAGCTGTGTATATATATCCCTGATATTGGGTTCTCAGGTAGGTCCCAGAGCTATGTATATCAGGTTCTCAGGTTGGTCCCAGAGCTATCTATATCCCTGATATAGGATTCTCAGGTAGGTCCCAGAGCTATGTATATATATCCCTGATATAGGGTTCTCAGGTAGGTACCAGAGCTGTGTATATATATCCCTGATATAGGGTTCTCAGGTAGGTCCCAGAGCTGTGTGTATATATATCCCTATTATAGGGTTCTCAGGTAGGTCCCAGAGCTATGTATATATATCCCTGATATAGGGTTCTCAGGTAGGTCCCAGAGCTGTGTATATCGGGTTCTCAGGTTGGTCCCAGAGCTATCAATATCCCTGATAGGGTTTTCAGGTAGGTCCCAGAGCTATGTATATATATCCCTGATATAGGGTTCTCAGGTAGGTCCCAGAGATCTGTATATATATCCCTGATATAGGGTTCTCAGGTAGGTCCCAGAGATCTGTATATATATCCCTGATATAGGGTTCTCAGGTAGGTCCCAGAGCTATGTATATATATCCCTGATATAGGGTTCTCAGGTAGGTCCCAGAGCTCTGTATATATATCCCTGATATAGGGTTCTCAGGTAGGTCCCAGAGCTATGAATATATATCCCTGATATAGGGTTCTCAGGTAGGTCCCAGAGCTATGAATATATATCCCTGATATAGGGTTCTCAGGTAGGTTCCAGAGCTATGTACCGTATATACTCGAGTATAAGCCGAGTTTTTCAGCACATTTTTTGTGCTGAAAAACCCCAACTCGGCTTATACTCGAGTGAGTGTCTGTATTATGGCAATTTACATTAATTTACATTGCCATAATACAGACTGGGGGCTGGCAGAGCTGTTACTTACCTCTCCTGCAGCTCCTGTCAGCTCTCTCCTCCTCCGCGCCGGTCCGTCAGCACCTCGGTCAGCTCCCAGTGTAAGTCTTGCGAGAGCCGCGGGGTCATAGTGCGGCTCTCGCGAGACTTACAGTGTGAGCTGACAGAAGAGCTGCACGGACCGGCGCGGAGGAGGAGAGAGCTGACAGGAGCTGCAGGAGAGGTAAGTAACAGCTCTGCCAGCCCCCCTCCTCCCCCCACTGAACTGCCAATGCCACTGGACCACCAGGGAAGGAGAGCCCCCCTCCCTGCCATGTATCAAGCAGGGAGGGGGGACAAAAAATAAATAAATAATAATATATAAATATAAATAATAATAATAATAAAAAATAAAAATAAATTTTTTTTATAAAAATGCCCACCCCCCCACCAAGGCTCTGCAACACAAACACACACTGCATCACACACACACACACACACACACACTGCACTCATACACACACACTGCACTCATACACACACACTGCATTCATACAAACACTGCACTCATACACACACACTGCACTCATACACACACACTGCACACTCATACACACACTGCATTCATACACACACTGCATTCATACACACACTGCACTCATACACACACTGCATTCATACACACACACTGCATTCATCATATACACACACTGTAAATAAATATTCAATTAATATAATTTTTTTAGGATCTAATTTTATTTAGAAATTTACCAGTAGCTGCTGCATTTCCCACCCTAGTCAACTACTCGAGTCAATACGTTTTCCCAGTTTTTTGGGGTAAAATTAGGGGCCTCGGCTTATATTCGGGTCGGCTTATACTCGAGTATATACGGTATATTTATTCTTTATGTAGGTTTGTTTCAGGTAGGTTCCCAAGCTCTGTATAGACATCCCTCAGGTGGTGTTGAAGTGATGTTACCACGTGATATCTGTAATATGTCCCCACTGAATGAAGTTTTAAATCACAAAGTAGCTAAAATTTCCCATTTCGTTTGTGATATTGTGGCTGATACGAGGCTCTCTCCTCTCTCTATGTGATGCTCAGGTTGTGCTAGCTTCCACCAAGGACACAGGTCAGGTTGTTGCAATTAAAGTAATAAAGAAAGATAAAGTTAAGGAAAGGACCATTCAGAAGGAGGAGCGGATACTGCAAATGGCGAGCGGCAGTCCATTCCTATGTCAGGGACTCGCTGCCTTCCAGACCCAGGTAAGAAACGCTGTCCATAATGTTTCCTTATTTCTATATATTTCTATACGGCTGATTGTGTTCTGTTATTATTATTACAATATATATATTAACTGGATATATGTTATCTCTCTTGTGAAACAGAAGGAAGCCTCCCTGGTCATGGAGCACGTACCAGGGGGCAGTCTCCGTTCTTACATGGCTGGAAAGGAATGTCTGCCCATGGGGGAAGCAAGGTGAGTCGTTAAAAGCTCTAGCAGGTAGGAGGAAGGAGTGAGTTTAACACACGATACAGGAATGTAAGGATATATACATATACCCTCAATAGTAGGACTATTAATGGAGATCCATCAGGGGTACAGACTGGGTTAACAGTAATGTACTAAACCAGAATTCCTCCTTCAATATCAGCCAGACAATGGGCAATACAAGAAACCCAGCTCTGATCCTATTCTATGCTCGTGTCCTATTTATTCTTTCTTTCTCTCTCTTCCCTCCCTTTTTTCCCCTCCTCCTCAGTGGTATCTCACTCACTAGCTGAGGACGGAGAATCTTACATCCCTCTGGAATACGTGATGGCTTAAATGGTTGACGAGTTGGATAATCGGTTGATATCATGGATTCCATCTGATGATATCGTATATTACTATGCTTTCCATGGTACTTCCTGCTAGGAAAGTTACTATTGACATGCATGCCCAAACACCCATCTTTCGATATACAGAGGCAACTTAGAACTTTTTAGATGTTTTCCTTATTAATAACTCATTCCGTGTCTGTCTGAGGCATTACTGCACGTGTACACATAATTCTACCTGCTTTGTTCGATTTAAAAATAAAAATAAAGATTGTCTAAAACAAACAAAAAAAGAAACTCAGGACTAGCAGTGGGATACGTTCTGTACTGACTGACGGCAGATCGGGAGCCACTAGGGGTCAGCTGACCTGCCGCAGCGCTAAGCTGACTTCAGGGTGGATCTCCTTCTACACACTTGAAATACAAATTGCTATGACCATGGATCTTCGTAATAAATTCATATGTTTATAGATTATTGATTTGTACATCTAACAAATTGGAGGGGACTTGAAGAATCATAGAGCAGCTTGTGCTTTATGGCAGAGAACCGAGAAGGGTTCAATGGATAATATATCAAGGGACAGTCATGTTCCAAATTAAAACACTGATGGTTTTAATAACAATATTAATGGTAATAAAGTAAACTCTAATCTCCCAAGGACAGGTCCTGTTTAGTTTAAAATGAAAATGTTATGTTCATATTGGTCGCAGTGTTTAGCATGATGTATAGATACTCGTACCTTGCCCAGGTATATTTTATTATTTTATTTACTATTAATGTTTGGGGGAGATTGCTTTATATTCTTTATATTCTGTTTTCCAGGTTCTTTTCATCAAACCTTGTTTGTGGGATCCAGTACCTCCATTCCCGGGGGATCCTTCATCGGTCAGTATTAGCGTTAGTTTATTCAGTAAGCGGTAACTTACTCTAACAAGAAATAATGTGTTTATATCTCTGCTCTGTCCTATATCTCACCTTTATATCTGTCTTCATCATTTAGGGATCTGAAGCCAGATAATATTCTCCTGGGTGCCAACGGCTATCTCAAAATAGCTGACTTTGGTCTCTCAGCAGAAAATATCTTTACAGATACAACAACCAGAGGACAAGCTGGCACACTGCTTTACATGGCGCCAGAGGTTAGTTAGAGGGTGTGGTTACGTGGAATGTAGGGGGAGGAGTTACGAGGAGTGGTATAAGAGCAATGCAGTAGCTAAAGGGGTGTATAACGAGCAGTAGAAGGATGACTAACACGAGCTGGGTATAAGGGCAGTATCGGAGTATTAATGGATGCACTGACAAGAACGCTATTGGACTAGCCTAATAATAAAAAGATGGGTAATGTATGAAGATCTCTAGAATGTGATAGGTTTGGTACATTTAATACCATATTTAATAAAATTGCATATCTTATGGGTTTTGCCAGGTACTCAGCAACAAACTGTACGGCCAATCAGCAGACTGGTGGTCATTTGGCGTAATTCTCTGCCGCATGATCACCGGAAAGTTCCCATTTAATAACAAGCTCAGCCGACAGGAGTACATCAAGGAAGTATTAAACACTGACCCACGTTACCCCACCTGGCTGTGCAGCAATCCTACAGACCTCCTGGACAAGGTAAGGTGATAGAGAATGTGCCGGTTAAGGTTTTAATTGGATGTAATGATAGGGGATGTAAAGAAACATTAAAGAAAATACTGGTGGAGATATGGGTGGGGGGGGGGGTGTTACTGGGAATCGATACTAGTTATATTTCTTGGAGTATGTACTAAACAGGTTAAAGAACCAACTGGAATAGTGAAAGTAACTTGTGTTCCGTGCTGAGAAGCTTCAGTATTCCACATTCATGGCTGTCGCCCCCTTTTGCACGGGTTTGATAGCGGCATGGAGTGCTGGGGTGTTTATCTAATGCCTGAAATGATTTAAATCCTGATGTTTAATGGGTTAATACTAACATTTAATAATGATGGCAGATAAAAACACTGACATTTAATTTACAATACGTAATCCTATTTATTAAGGGTAAGAGTGGACTGGAGTGTCCTAGTGGGAGAGGTAACATAAAAAGAAGAGGGGAAAAAAGCAGAGGGAAGCCATACCTTTTAATAATCCTAGGGGAAAAACAATAGTGTGGAAAAGTATCAGAACCCTAAAACAGGACAAGGTGAGAGACAACTAGTTATTAATATTATCAGCGTATATAATTGCGTACACGGATACCCGTAGAAATCCCCAAAAATCTGCTTTTTCCCCCTCTTCTTTTTATGTTAACTCTCCCACTAGGACACTCCAGTCCACTCTTATCTTTACTTTGTACATTGTGTGTTATTCCCCAGATTTAGGGAGAGTAACAGTGGGCATCCTTTGGCACTGCTCCATTGGTCCCTCATTGTTTTGGGACTTCTGGATCAGAGCCTATTTTCTTCTTTTCATTTATTAATCCTATTTATTACTCTCTGCCTGCAACCGACAGACAGATCATGCAGCCATTTTATGTTCCGGACAACACAAGAGGAAATCTAAATTAAAAAAAACATTATTTACAAAAAATTTAATTTGCTGATCAGTCATATAATCGAGATTTTAGTTAATGTAACACATTTACCACAAACTTTTCCTAAGCACTGCCTCATCTGAGGTTTGTTAGAAGGTTAAAATGGCGTCCTCCATCAGAGGTGATTGGTTTTGAATGCATTAAAGTTTGTACATCAAAGTGTTACAGTTCAGAGATATAAAGTAAATTATACTCAGTGTATGCTCTCTCTCTTACTAGCTCCTGGATAAGGATCCTAATGCACGTGCTGTGGCAGGAAGGAACATTCGGGGGCACCCCTTCTACACAAACATTAATTGGGAAGATCTAGAGAGGGGCAAAGTGACCTGTCCATTCTTGTCATTGCTGGTAAGTACACAAATAATCAGTATTTACAAACTGAGGAAAGATTATAAAGAATAATAATTCCACCACAACAGCATGAAAACCGATTCCTTGATCCACCAGTAATCATATCCAAGAGAAGGGTTCCATTTAAAAAGAATTTTATATATTTATTTATTTATTAATTGCTAACCCTGTTGATCATGTTCTACTTCTTCAAACTCTTCAATCACTCTGTGTCTCTGTGACACTGTCCTCTCGTGTTTTTCCTCCTATCTGTCCCAATGCTCATTCAGTGTCTCCTTTTCTAATGACACCTCCTCCCTTCGTCCTGTCTCGATTGGAGTCACCCAAGGCTCTGTCCTTGATCCCCTTCTATTTTCTTTTTATACTGCATCTCTTGGCAAACTTATTACCTCATTTGGATTCCACTACCACCTGTACGCCGATGACACCAAGATATATCTCTCCTCCCCGTACCTCTCCCCTGCCATCCTGCAATGTGTCACTGCTTGCCCTTCTTCCATCGCTGACTGCATGTCCTTCCACTTTCTGAAACTCAATCTCTCTAAAACTGAACTTCTTGTCTTTCCTCCTACTAATATTGATTATCCTCTCTCGCTTTCCCTTCAAGTTGATGGAACCCACATCAGTCCATCCTTGCAAGCGCACTGTCTTGGCATCATACTTGATTCTGGCCTCACCTTTGAGTCTCACATCCAGTCTTTTACCAAATCCTGTAGATTCCATCTTAAAAACATAGTCCGCATGCGCTTCTTTTTTATGCAAGATGCTACCAAGCAGCTTGTCCATGCTCTAGTGATCTCTCGCTTGGATTATTGTAACCCTCTCCTAATTGGTCTTCCCAAAAGCCGTATTGCCCTGCTACAGTCTGTAATGAATATTGCTGCCAGACTGATTTTCCTTTCCAGTTGGTCCTCTCACACCTCACCCCTCTGCCAGTCTTTACATTGACTTCCTGTATCCTATAGGAATCAATTCAAAGTACTAATCCATACCTATAAAGCATTGAACAATTTTATCCCCTCCTACATCTCCTCACAGATCCGTAGGTATGCCCCTTCTCGATCTCTACGCTCTGCCCATGACCTTCTCCTGTCTGCTGCTTGCACCTTTAACGCCAATTCACGCTTGCAGGACTTCTCACGGATGGCTCTTTTCCTTAGGAATAGCCTGCCTACCCCCATCAGACTCTCCTTTAGTCTTCAATCTTTAAAAAGTGCCTTAAAACCCATCACTTTAGGAAAGCGTATGGCCTCCCAGATGAACCTCTACCTCACATACCTGTCCCTTGCTCTCTCCTAAAAAGCAGCACTCTATCTCTCCTCCAGTTTTGCTTCACTCCTACTCTTTTTGATTGCTATATCCTGTCATATTGTGTTTTATACCCCACCTCCTATAGACTGTAAGCTTGTTTGTGCAGTGTTCTCTTCAACCTATCATTCCTGTAAGTTTTTGTAATTGTCTTACTTATTGTTAAATACCCCCCTTATAATATTGTAAAGCGATACAGAATCTATTGGCACTATATAAATGCCAATAATAATAATTGCTCCCCACCATCACTGTGACCATAATAAACAGTACATTGTTATTTATATGTAAGAAGTAGGCAATGCCATATGATGCTAAACTAATTACATATCATTTCTTGTTGCAGACACCGTATCAAGAGACAGACACCACAGAAGAATTAATTTTTTTCTGCTAAGTAACACCTCTTTTTTTCAAGACTAAGTCATCCATGGCCTGTCCTTCACAATCTAGGAATGTCGGTAATGAAAGAAAAGAAAAGATGTCCAGCAAAGAAGATGGTGATGGCCACATGTTGGTCAAACTATAGCAGCAGTTTGAACATCAAAAAGACCATGTTCTCCTATGGTATGTGTGTATCTGTATATCTTTGCATCCAAATCCTGTAGATTCCATCTTAAAAACATAGCCTACATCCGCCTCCATCTTATGCAAGATGCTACTAAGGACCTTGTCCTTGTCTAGTAATCTCTCGCATGGATTATTGTAACCCTCTCCTAATTGGTCTTCCCAAAAGCCACATTGCCCCACTACAGTCTGTAATGAATGTTGCTGCCAGACTGATTTTCCTCTCCAGTCGCTCCTCTCACACCTCTCCCCCATGTCATTCCTTACTTTGGATTCCTGTATCCTATAGGAGTCAATTCAAAGTACTAACCCATACCTATAAGCATTGAACAATTCTATCCCCTCCTACATCTCCTCACAGATCCATAGGTATGCCCCTTCTCAATCTCTATGCTCTACCCATGACCTTATCCTGTCTGCTGCTTGCACCTGTAAGGCCAATTCACGCTTGCAGGACTTCTCGCAGGTGGTGTAACGTTCACTAGGGAACCCTAACATGCAGACAGGACAGAGTAGAGAGAATTGAAATACCGATCCTTAGAATGGTCGGGTTATGCAAAAAGGGATAGTCAAAACATGAACCGAGGTCAAGGGAAACAGAGACAAAGCCAAATATCTCCAGGAAACCAGGAAATCCAAATAACAAGTGCAACGCTCAATGGTAAACCAAAGACCACAACAGGGCACTGAGGCAACGGAGAGGTTAGCTTATATACACACAGGGTGTGTCTGATTGGCTAATCTCCAATTAGTGTTAACCACAACACGTGGGAGGAGTTTCTTCCCTCCCTTGTGGTCTTTGAGGTCATCACTGTTTGCAAGGTCACATGTTGCTCGCTGTGATGAGGTAAGCAAGGTCGCCGCGAGCAGCACGGGGGCAGGGGACCTGACAGGTGGCTCCTTTCCTTTGGAATAGCCTGCCTACCACCATCAGACTCTCCCCTACTCTTCAATCTTTTAAAAAGTACCTTAAAACCCATCACTTTAGGAAAGCTTATGGCCTCCCAGAGGAACCTCTACCTCACATACATGTCTATTGCTCTCTCCTAAAGGGTAGCACTCTATCTCTCCTCCAGTTTTGCTTCACTCCTACCCTTTTTGATTGCTATCTCCTGTCGTTTTGTGTTTTACACCCCACCTCCTATAGACTGTAGGCTCATTTGTCCAGGGTCCCCTTCAACCTATCATTCCTGTAAGTTTTTTGTAATTGCCTTACTTTTTGTTAAATACCCCTTCTTATAATATTGTAAAGCGGTACGGAATCTATTGGCACTATATAAATGCCAATAATAATAATAATTACTCCTCACCATCACTGTGACCATAATAAGCTGTACATTCTTATTTATAAGTAAGAAGTAGGCAATGCCATATGATGCTAAACTAATTACATATCACTTCTTGTTGCAGACACCGTATCAAGAGACAGACACCACAGAAGAATTTTATTTTTTCTGCTAAGTAACACCTTTTTATTTGAAGACTAAGTCATCCATGGCCTGTCCTTCACAATCTAGGGATGCTGGGAATGTATCTGTGTGTCTTTGCATCTATATGTATGTCACTGTGTGTATCTATGTATCTTTCTCTGTATCTGTGAAACTTTCCAGTTGGTCAGTGTGTGTATCTCTGTGTCTTTCTGTGTGTCTGTGAAACTGTGTGTGTGTATCTCAGTGTCTTTCTGTGTGTCTGTGAAACTATGTGTGAGTCAGTGTGTGTATCTCTGTGTCTTTCTGTGTGTCTGTGAAACTGTGTGTGTGTGTCAGTGTGTATATCTCTGTGTTTTTTTGTGTGTCTGTGAAACTGTGTGTGTGTCAGTGTGTGTATATCTGTGTCTTTCTGTTTGTCTGTGAAACTGTGTGTGTCAGTGTGTGTGTATCTATGTGTCTTTCTCTGTTTGTGAAACTGTGTGTGTGTCAGTGTGTGTATCTCTGTGTCTTTCTGTGTGTCTGTGAAACTGGGTGTGTCAATGTGTATATCTCTGTGTCTTTCTGTGTGTCTGTGAAACTGTGTGTGTGTCAGTGTGTGTGTATCTATGTGTCTTTCTCTGTGTCTGTGAAACTGGGTGTGTGTCAGTGTGTCTATCTATGTGTGGGTGTGGGTATTACACAAGTAATCCACTGCTTTCAAATGGCAACAGTACATAAAAACACACAACACTACATACAAATACACCCTTACATTCACTCACACATACACCATACAAAAACATGCTTACATTCAAACACACAAACACTGCTCGGTGCTAAATACAACCCTGTAAGAATGGACAAATGGTTGATCCCTAGCTTGCAAAGCATTGTGAGAGCAAAAAAAAAGTCTTGCACCAGGACCACCTCCGTGTTCTGCGACCGATAGAAACGACTGCATGTGGGCCTTGTGCCAACTACTGTTAAATTGTAAATAAATAAATAAAAATATTTTTGTGTATGTTTTGTTTTGCTAGTTCTGGCTACGCATTCTTCATTGCACACCTGTACTGTTATGCTAACATATTGTTCATTCTACATGGTTCATTCTATATTGAATTAATGTTGGTAATCTTTTGTTTATATGGTTTTGAAGGTTAGGGCATTTTATGATAATCTTCTCCATTTCAGTTTGCTAGTTAGATGACATTACTATTTAATATACTTTTGGGATATGCGTTACAATTTCCGAGATAATTTGGTCGGGGTGAGCCAGGGGTCAGTTGCACCTGGATGCAGGATGTTTTTAGTTACCTATGTGGATGTGATTAAATCAGCCCTCCCTTTGCTCACCCCCTTATAGCTTTATAGCTGAATAGGAGAATGTTTCCAGATGAGTTACAAGGATACATTATGTAATTTAGATTTAAACCAGTTTGGAGTTAAATCATTGACTATATGAGAATCATGTGTCCAGGCTGGTTGTAGGTGACCTGGAGGTAGGTGGGAATATCCAGGCTGGGTGTAGGTGACTGGAAGGCGGGTGGGGATGTCAAGGCTGGGTGTAGGTGACCTAGAAGTAGGTGAGAATATCCAGGCTGGGTGTAGGTGACCTAGAGGTAGGTGGGAATATCCAGGCTGGGTGTAGGTGACATAGAGGTAGGTGGGAATATCCAGGCTGGGTGTAGGTGACATAGAGGTAGGTGGGAATATCCAGGCTGGGTGTAGGTGACATAGAGGTAGGTGGGAATATCCAGGCTGGGTGTAGGTGACTGGAAGGTGGGTGGGGATGTACAGGTTTGGTGTAAATTACAAGTAAAGGATAGAGATAGAGGAGTGCAAATACAAATGTATATGGTATACTTAGAGACACTGGTCAGTCCTTTAAATGTAACCTATATACAAAAAGATCCACATTTAGTAGGCTCTGACTATAGTTGCTCTTTAATAATTCCCTGGTATGCTGAACTCCACCACGTCTCCAGGACTCTCCACTTGTGCCAGGATACAGAAGATGTAATAATTCCAATAAAGAGTGGGGATACTTTTCAAAATTTAATAGCATTCACAAATATACAGGGACATATATAAAGAGCATAAAAAAGAATAGCAGCACTAACGCGTTTCGACTAAAGTAGAGTCTTTTTCAAAGTGCATAAAACAATAATCACCATGTTGGATATTTATATATTTATATATTGTTTTACTTGTGTTTTTTAAGTGGTTTTAAAACACTGTGGAGTTGCACTGATATTTCCGCTACCACCCCTACACTTTGTGTGTTTTGCCCTTCATTGTGTAAGTTTGTTTTGTAAGGTTTGGTGTAAATGATGGGAGAGGGATTTAATGAGAGGTGAAAGGACATACACTGATCAGCCACAACATTAAACCACTGACAGTTGAAGTGAATAACATTGATTATATCGTTACAATGCCACCTGTCAAGGGATGGGATATTGGGCAGCAAGTGAACAGTCAATTCTTGAATTTCATGTGTTGGCAGGAGGAAACATGCTTAATGGGTGGGGGAAAAATGGACAAAGAAAAGGAGGAAAAAATGGACAAGAGAAAAGATCTGAGGACTTTGATAAAGACCAAACAGTGAAGGCTAGACAACTTGGTCAGAGCATCTCCAAAGGGCAAGTTACTGGGGTATAGCAACCTCTTAAAATAGAATAAAATACATGTAAATTATATTATATATTAATATCACAAATTTAAATGAATTGAAATTAATGTTTAAGTCCAGAAAGTCCACAAAATATCAGGGCAAAATGGATCCTCTTAGGATAAATATAACCTGAATATAATAGCCAGATGGTTAATGCCACAAAAGCAATGTAAATCCAGGCTCACATTAGACTAACACATAAAATATTATCTATACCTTGAGGCCGGGAGAAGGGAGGAGAGCTTGTCTTTTTATATTTATTTTTAGCCCAAGCATCACCCTTAATGAAGGCTATTCAGGCCGAAACATTGGGAGCTTCTGGTGTCATTTTATCACTTATCACTTTATCATTTATGTATCTACACAAGGAGGTAAAACACTTTGTACAGGAGTTTTTTATATTTAGTTTTCAGTCATTTATTCCATGTATTGATTTAACACACAGACATTATACTCTGCATCCTTTTGTATATATAGACTATACTGAGGAATTTATAACTTACTGCTTCCATATCCCTGTGATTTGTACATATATGTGTCTATATATCAATTTGGATTTTAATAAAATTATGGTGCGATTTAAAGTTTATTTTTATTTAAGAAATTGGGTGGGCAGTTGGTCTTTGTATATAGTTTAATGTCAGCCTGAATTTACCGGAGCGATCTGGGTCTCTATAACTCACCCACAGAGCTACCAGCTCAACATGCTCGTTACTGCGGAGGTTTAGCGTTAGTGTCAGTATCTGTTCAGTATTTCCGGGAAGGTCCGTTGAGCAGATCCAATAACGGATTGTGATGGTGTCCGTATCTGTCCAGTATTTCTAGGAAGGTCCATTTAGCAGATCCAATAACGGATTGTGATGGTGTCCGTATCTGTCCAGTATTTCCAGGAAGGTCCATTGAGCAGATCCAATAACGGATTGTGATGGTGTCCGTATATGTCCAGTATTTCCAGGAAGGTCCATTGAGCAGATCCAATAACGGATTGTGATGGTGTCCGTATCTGTCCAGTATTTCTAGGAAGGTCCATTTAGCAGATCCAATAACGGATTGTGATGGTGTCCGTATCTGTCCAGTATTTCCAGGAAGGTCCATTTAGCAGATCCAATAACGGATTGTGATAGTGTCCGTATCTGTCCAGTATTTCCAGGAAGGTCCATTAAGCAGATCCAGTAACGGATTGTGATGGTGTCCGTATATGTCCAGTATTGTGATGGTGTCCGTATC
This sequence comes from Pelobates cultripes, assembly GCA_933207985.1. NCBI lineage: Eukaryota > Metazoa > Chordata > Amphibia > Anura > Pelobatidae > Pelobates > Pelobates cultripes. Next base: position 9,562,170 of record OW240924.1, on the reverse strand, counting down.
TGTCCAGTATTTCCAGGAAGGTCCATTTAGCAGATCTAATAATGGATTGTGATGGTGTCCGTATCTGTCCAGTATTTTCAGGAAGGTCCATTTAGCAGATCCAATAACGGATTGCGATGGTGTCCGTATCTGTCCAGTATTTCCAGGAAGGTCCATTTAGCATATCCAATAACGGCCTGTGATGGTGTCCGTATCTGTCCAGTATTTCCAGGTACGTCCATTTAGCAGATCCAATAACGGCCTGTGATGGTGTCCGTATCTGTCCAGTATTTCCAGGTACGTCCATTTAGCAGATCCAATAACGGCCTGTGATGGTGTCCGTATCTGTCCAGTATTTCCAGGTACGTCCATTTAGCAGATCCAATAACGGCCTGTGATGGTGTCCGTATCTATCCAGTATTTCCAGGAAAGTCCATTTAGTAGAGCCTCCCATAGCGGGTAATGATGGTGAACGACACCGGATGCCAGTTACATGGGGGGAATCATGGCGGCCAGTTTACGAGATGCAGTCAGGCGGCTTGGCCCACTATGTCCTGTTGCTGGCAGCCCTTCATTCCCCAGCCTGTTTCTTTCTCCGTCCTGTCCGCACTGCTTGCCCCTCGCTGTGTGAGCAGTGCCATGGCGGGGGTTTATCGGGAGTTTATTGGGGGTCTCTGAGGTTGTGGAGTAAGATTTTGGTGGTTGCCAATGCTGTGATGATTCAGTGATTTCCCCGACCTGCTGTTTAGCTGGAGAGCATTGCCGTCTGCTCTGACATTATGGCCGTCCCAGCGGTGATCCCATCGTACATTGTATGTGCAGCACTGAGTACATTTCTCTATTTAACTTGGCTTTGGTTCCTCTGGGGCCTGTTGTGGGTTAGCAGCGATGGGGTGGTGGCTTCATTAATTCATGTTGTCATGGTAACCATTACATGTGGGCACTGTGTCAGCCACTGGTATAGTTTAAATAAATAAAACATTGTGTGTGCTGCCGCCATTTTGTTCTCCTCCCTCCATATTGTCTGCTGTTTGCCTTTCACTGATGGATTGTGGGTAAATCTGCAACTGAAATGGAATGCTGTTTAAGCTCCGCCCATCACTAACATTTACCAAAGATCCCGCCGCCATCAGAAAAAATAATCCCTTCTAACGTGTAAATAAAAAAAAAACTACGATTAATTAAAAATAAATAAAAGTACAGAAAATACATAGACTGGAAATGATTGATTTAATAACCAAGAAAGCAAAAGGATGCACAACACAAATAAATAGTCATGTGTCATTATTTAAAGAGACAGCACATGTAAAACAACCATTACAACATACATACAAAGTCTATACAATAAAGTGAGCAGGGCTTTCTCACACTGGGGTTGTTTCTGACACGTGTCCAGCTCTGATTGGCTTAATGGAAGTTATTATCAGTATTGTCCTTCTGATTTAGTCTCGGTCACTTTTTGGAAATATTTTGTACACTGTCATAACGGTTAGCTGCTGTCTCTTTAAATGATTAATAATACAGATTAAGGAACAGCTCACACATAAAAGTACAGTTTTCAATTTTAGAAAGTCACCTAAATTACCAAACAAATATGGGGATTCAGTTCCACCATACGGCCATATTGTGTTACACCCACCATTACGTCACAGTATTTTAATATCGGTGGGTCCTACACTAATATATAAATATAATGCTAAATTAATGGGATAAAAAAAACACAATTCAAAAAAACAGAGCAGGAGTAGCCAAAAAAAAAAGTTTCTACCATGACTCTCAGCTCCCTGTTGGATGGGGATCCTGAGACTTATAAAACTGGAATTAGAAAATATTAGTTTCTCCATTACTGACTGGTTCAAAAACGTATTTAAACTTTTTCCACAGATTTAACTATTATGATTTCTGAAAACAAGTGCAGAATTAGCCAGAGAAGTAAATCTAAAAATGATTCGATTTACTTATCCTATCTTTGAAAATCCCTTGTAAGCCAATGGGTTTCATCTATTTCGGCATTTATAGATCACATATTGCAATGAGCACATTCGTGTTTCAATTTTAGAATTTTTCTAATTTTGGTAATAAGTTACTATAATGTAAGTAGCAATCACGTTGACCAAAACTTCCCCACAAAATGATATAATACAGTATGAAATGTGAAATCCAAATAATGCCACTTTATCCACTAAAATCTGTCATATTGTCTTGTAATATTTTATGTTTGTGTGTTTTTCACACATAATTTACGTTGGGAGACAAATTATTGTTAGTTATGAAAATTCAATGGTATAAGCATGTCTAGGGGGGACCGCCCCTCACTCACAATGATTTGCTAAATCTTCCGAGAGATTGCTGATTTATATCACAAATTCAAATTACTGCACAGATGCATAATATTGTGTCGTTTTGGGTTATTATTGCAGTACAGGGCACAGTAATAGCATGGGGTATAGTGAACTCTGTGCAGTAATCCTATGTCATTAAATTACTGAATCGGGGTTTAAGGTTAGGGAGTTTAGAAAGTACTTTGTTTAAAACCCAGTAAACTACAATTATACAGCTGGCAACCACAATAAAAATACCAGCTTTCAATATGGTTTGAACTGTATCCTGTCTGAGAGTGATGGGAGTTATAGTCCACATCTTCTTTATAACCGGCTTGTAATTAATGACAATGTGCACGGTAACTAACAATTAGACTTGGGCATGGGAGACATTTTCGTTTTTATTGGTTTAGACAGGGAGCACAGAACTGGGTGTTAGCAGAGTAAGGTTGGCAGCACAGCTAATGCCCCTCTAGGTGAAGCCTTTGTGGCATGCCTCACATTCTGCAGGTTTCCACACATCACCAAGGCTATCAGACACTACGAAATCCTCGATTGGTCCTGAGAATTTAAGATTAAAAACACCAGTAACATTGTAGCTCAAATGAAGTTTGATTAAAGACCCAAACTGATCAACAGTCAGCCCTGAAAAACATATATTTGTGAAAAAATGAATAATAAATGTCATTTTTGGATTTAATCTGGATGTATGTGTGATGTTGGTGTCTATCTGTGTCTATATTATTATTATTATTATTATTATTATTTTATTATTTATATAGTGCCATCAAATTTATATCACTGGATGTATTTATATGTTTGTTTATGTGGCCAGGAGCATGTATGTGCTTGTATGTGCGTGTGTGTGTGTGTGTGTGCAAGTGTGCGTGTCTGTGTGTGTTTGTGTGTGTCTGTGTGTGTGTGTTTGTGTGTGTCTGTGTGTGCGTGTGTGTCTGTGTGTGTGTGCGTGTGTGTCTGTGTGTGTGCTTGTATGTGTATGTGTGTGTGGTGTGTGTACTTGGGTATCACTATTTTGGGAGCACCCATGAAGGGTTTAATGTAAAATAAAAAAATAAAAAAAAGTTGGGGTGTGTTGTTAGTATATAGCAGATAATTACTGGCAAAACGCAACTTTCATAGCACAGACTGAAGGGACCCGCACAGTGTCTTTATTATTTAGAGATTGATTGATTCATTAATTGAATGAAAATAACTCAGTCACATCTCCCTGTCACCCTTATAGAGCAGGAGTATCCAAAAAAGGTTTCTACCATGACTCCTAGTTCACTGTTGGATGGGGATCCTGAGGCTTATAAAACTGGGATAAGATAATATTAGTTTCTCCATTACTGACTGGATCATATCTCCATATATGGTCAGGTGTAGTGACATCGTAAACACTCTGACATCATCCGATGAAACAATCAATGTCAAACTCACCTACCCTCAGAGTGACTGGACACCTTGCGAGTGGACAGTGGCTACTGCATTGCTTGAGTGAGATTTGCAATAATTTATTTATTGTTACTATTATTAATTAGCTGATTGCTAAATATATTTGTGAATTTGAAAGCAATAGATTCATACAGTATAATATAAGCATGAAGAGAACAAGAAAGCGTTCTCATAAGAAAACTGAGGTAAGTCAGGAAAATTCTGACGAATTTAAAAACAAATATAGAAAACTTAGTAACGGCTCAAAAGAGCACGAACAGCAGATATCTCCTGGAGATTCCAGGAGAAAGAGAAGTAGGAGCTGCAATGAGCAGGACATTGAGAGAGGGAGAGATCCCAAAAGACGGCTCCTTGCTGAGGAACGCATCAGAAATCAGGGTCAGAAAAGATACAGGACCTCTAGTCATGATGAAGAGGAGCAGCTTATGCAGAAAAGACCAAAGCTCTCCTCATCTCCAAAACTGGATCAGAAAAGTGAGAGAAAGTCTGCTGTAAAGAGCGATCAGACATCTCCATCCAGAAAGCAAGCCCTGAAACGAAGCAGGGAATACGATCATGGGGAGCAGCTCATGCAGAAAAGACCAAAGCTCTCCTCCTCACCAAAACTGGGTCAGAAAAGTGAGAGCAAATCTGCTGAAAAAAGCAGTAAGACATCTCCACCCAGAAAACAAGCCCTGAAAAGAAGCAGTGAATATGATGAGGAGGAGAAGGAACAAGTTAGGCAGAAAAAGATAAAGATCTCCTCTGGAAAGCAGGAAGAGGAGAAAAGAGATAAAGAGGAGATAGGAGAGAAAAAGTGCTTTAACAAAGAAAACAAGTCAACGAGCGATGATGAATGTGTGGCAGGTAAGATGAACCTACAAGCTTTAAAGAGATTGCCCAATTTAAAATATAAGAGATTTTTCCCTCAATTGACCATACTCTGAACCCATTCACTGTCTCTATTTAATCACTATCTCCCACACTTCGGTGTCCATGAGTGTTCAGGCGATGGTTTTTTAAACTATAATGGTACAGACCAATATTTCAGGACCTTTGATATATCTAGAATATTTATCCATCCATTAGGAATTAGCCAATGATATTCATGGGTAATGTACCACAAACTATAAAATCTTTTTAATGAAATGGTCCATGATGTGATATTTACAAACCATATTATTATTTCATATAACTGGGTGGGATCGGAAGATTTGTAGGGTGAATCTGGGGTACTAGACAAATTAAGTTGGTTCCTGTGTTTATGTTGAAGTGGAGACTAATATTATATGTGTTCATTCTTTAAGGAGTAAGTGGACAGTCTGTGGTTGAACCAAAGAAGTCACTGCCTCTGTCATTCACTGGTTACAGATTCCACAAAGTGCTGGGACAGGGGAGTTATGGAAAGGTGAGTCAACGAGCCATGTATACACCTTATTTAATACATCTATTGATTTAGTAGGGAACAATTATAGGTCTCATAATCATCATTATCTTCCTATAACAATTAGTTGAGATTAACTTTCTTATAAATCTGTGTATCATCCATGAATGTGGAAAACATATTAACATCTGCAAAGTATTTAGAACATTTTATTGAGACTCCAAAAATAATCTCCAGGACTCTTCTATTATGGGATGTTTAACATGGCTTATTATACTAACAGTTCTATTAAATCTTCTCAAATTATTTTTATTAAACAATTATTGAAAAACATATTGATAACAATATGGAACAAAAATCTAAGAAAAGTAAACAATCGAGTTATGAATAATGAAAAGCAGGTGAGGGGAAAACATAAATAAAAAAAGGTGATAGGTTTCATCCATAGATACATGAAATACAATTCTAAAAGTTGCACAAAATACTATGTGGAGTTCTATTGAATCTTTGTATCTTTCTCTAAACTCTGATTATTCACATTAGAATTACAGACATAGGTCTCAATTTAATATTTGGGTAAGCTTTTCAAATGATCACAATCTCTTTTCAAATTATTCATCTACTGAAGTCATTACAGGCTATAGGAAAATGCTGTACATAATTCATTTATAAAAACATTCTAACAGATTGTGATTATTTGATTATCAAAGTTTATCCAAAAATATTAAATTGAGGCCTTAGTTACAATCTAGATTTATATGTCCCTTACACAGCAATCATTCTCGATCTCTGTGTATATATATATATATATATCCCTGATATAGGGTTCTCAGGTAGGTCCCAGAGCTATGTATATATATCCCTGATATAGGGTTCTCAGGTAGGTCCCAGAGCTATGTATATATATCCCTGATCTAGGGTTCTCAGGTAGGTCCCAGAGCTCTGTATATATATCCCTGATATAGGGTTCTCAGGTAGGTCCCAGAGCTATGAATATATATCCCTGATATAGGGTTCACAGGTAGATCCCAGAGCTATGTATATAAATCCCTGATATAGGGTTCACAGGTAGGTCCCAGAGCTATGTATATATATCCCTGAAATAGGGTTCTCAGGTAGGTCCCAGAGCTATGTATAAATATCCCTGATATAGGGTTCTCAGGTAGGTCCCAGAGCTATGTATATATATCTCTGATATAGTGTTCTCAGGTTGGTCCCAGAGCTATGTATATATATCCCTTTTATAGGGTTCTCAGGTTGATCCCAGAGCTGTGTATATATATCCCTGATATAGGGTTTTCAGGTAGGTCCCAGAGCTATGTATATATATCCCTAAAATAGTGTTCTCAGGTAGGTACCAGAGCTGTGTATATAAATCCCTGATATAGGGTTCTCAGGTAGGTCCCAGAGCTATGTATATATATCTCTGATATAGGGTTCTCAGGTAGGTCCCAGAGCTCTGTATATATATCCCTGATATACGGTTCTCAGGTAGGTCCCAGAGCTATGAATATATATCCCTGATATAGGGTTCACAGGTAGATCCCAGAGATATGTATATATATCCCTGATATAGGGTTCACAGGTAGGTCCCAGAGCTATGTATATATATCCCTGAAATAGGGTTCTCAGGTAGGTCCCAGAGCTATGTATAAATATCCCTGATATAGGGTTCTCAGGTAGGTCCCAGAGCTATGTATATATATCTCTGATATAGTGTTCTCATGTTGGTCCCAGAGCTATGTATATATATCCCTTATATAGGGTTCTCAGGTTGATCCCAGAGCTGTGTATATATATCCCTGATATAGGATTTTCAGGTAGGTCCCAGAGCTATGTATATATATCTCTGATATAGTGTTCTCAGGTTGGTCCCAGAGCTGTGTATATATATCTCTAAAATAGGGTTCTTAGGTAGGTACCAGAGCTGTGTATATAAATCCCTGATATAGGGTTCTCAGGTAGGTCCCAGAGCTGTGTGTATATATATCCCTGATATAGGGTTCTCAGGTAGGTCCCAGAGCTCTGTATATATATATCCCTGATATAGGGTTCTCAGGTAGGTCCCAGAGATCTGTATATATATCCCTGATATAGGGTTCTCAGGTAGGTCCCAGAGCTCTGTATATATATCCCTGATATAGGGTTCTCAGGTAGGTTCCAGAGCTATGTATATTTATTCTTTATGTAGGTTTGTTTCAGGTAGGTTCCCAAGCTCTGTATAGACATCCCTCAGGTGGTGTTGAAGTGATGTTACCACGTGATATCTGTAATATATCCCCACTGAATGAAGTTTTAAATCACAAAGTAGCTAAAATTTCCCATTTCGTTTGTGACATTGTGGCTGATACGAGGCTCTCTCCTCTCTCTATGTGATGCTCAGGTTGTGCTAGCTTCCACCAAGGACACAGGTCAGGTTGTTGCAATTAAAGTAATAAAGAAAGATAAAGTTAAGGAAAGGACCATTCAGAAGGAGGAGCGGATACTGCAAATGGCGAGCGGCAGTCCATTCCTATGTCAGGGACTCGCTGCCTTCCAGACCCAGGTAAGAAACGCTGTCCATAAT
>OW240924.1:9412344-9550815 GCA_933207985.1 Pelobates cultripes | reverse complement strand
GGCACGGGTCAAACCTCTGGACAAGAAAGTACCTTCTCACTCTCCCACCGCCCTCCAAATTTACCAATACCATCAACTCACACATTTTATCCACACCACGGACAAACTAGTGCAGGGGAGTTGCACACTGATGACATTCAAAATATATTGTGAATCTCGCATGCTAAAGAACAAGCAGCTGTCCATAATGTATAAACTCCTGCAAGAGGCCACAACACACACTCTGCCCAAATTTACGCAACACTGGCAACACTACCTTACCATAACAATCACAGAGGCAGATTGGGATATGATAATTCGCACGACACTTAAATCGTCCATAAACACAAACACTCAAGAAAGTCATTATAAAAGACTTGCAAGATGGCACTACTCACCCACTAAACTACAAACTATATACCCAAACACAGAGGGTAAATGCTGGAGATGCCAACAACCCAAGGGCACTACAGTGCATATCTGGTGGCATTGCCCAGTAATTAAGGAGTTCTGGAATAGAATAGTGAAAATTATTAAAACGATAACGGGGGAAGATATACCAATCACACCAGAATCATTAATTTTCATGCTGGGACCAGCCCGACTGCCCAAACACATCAAAATACTGATAATGCAGAAAACTAACAGCAGCTAATCTTTTAATCCCAGCCAAATGGAAAGATACAAACCCTCCATCCACCAGGGAATGGATTCAGATTAATGGAGGAACTTCACGCCTCTCTTTCCCATAAATATGACCTTTATCACCTGACGTGGGAACCATGGCTCACATTTTTAACTAAATCCCAGTGGCCATCATAAGTCCAGGGGTACCAATTAAGGATACATATGGGTTTAGGCAAATACATGACCCCGATCAAAGATAGACAAAGGGAATAACGTGTTACTGGCCGCAGAGGCAGAAAACCCAAAGGTCTCCTCCCAGCACCAGTACCAACACAGACTAGGACACCAACAACTGAGGACTACTCAGTTCCCTGGTTTCCTTCCTTTCCTTTTCTTTTACAATGTTACTTTATATTTGTCACTGTTATATGTTTTTCCTTCTATGCTAACGGAGATTAAGTACTATGTCGAAAAATGGCGCAACTATGTCTATTACACCATACTCTTCCTATGTACAAACATGTCATTTATGATTGTAAACTATTCTGACTGAAAATGTACTTAAGCAACTTGAAAACCAATAAAAATAAATAAATTAAATACATTGCTCAAGAGGTCGTCCAGGAAACAGGTAATATAATGATAAGACAATGTTTTCCTTGCACTGCTTGTGTATAAATGTGAATTCATGTTTATAGTGCATTCCTTACATCTTATAGTGATGGGAGCTACACTGTATCTCAGGGAATGTAAGTCCGGGAGAGCTGTACGGAGAGGACCATGGCCAGCAGAAGAATTCCGGTCAGCGCGGCTCTCAGAAAGAAAGAACATGTATAGATATAGTCTCCATGGACTGCGACTGCAACATAGGAAATATACACAGATTATAACAAATTGTAACAAATGAGAACAATGATGATAGTGATCCTAGAGATACTTGACAGTGTCCTCCCCAATATAAGTCATCGATATACCAACACTATATATATCATCGATATACCAACACTTTATAAAGAGGGCACAGATAAATCCAATCACTCAATATATACTAATAAGTAGACTAGTTTACATATACAATGGTGAAAAAAACAACAAATTTAGATGTAAAATGGAAACGTATAAATATATTACATATCGCAATATGTTAGGTTGTACATTACATCCGAATTAAACAATGACAAACATTATTACCGGATGACTTACTGGTTAATTTAATGCTATTAATTTATGTTTTAAAAATACTGATGATGCATAGAGTAACATTTTGGTAAAAGGGATAATTGTGAGAAATATAAGGACATAAAATGAAGCTCAGGACAAGTATAAACGTACAGCTAGGAAGAAATTAACTAGAAATAAAGTCTACAAAATTCAGACTGGATGCGTCAAGTGTTATCAAACTTCAAAGTCTGGGTTACTTTCAATTATTCTTTTAACCAAACACTGGATACATTACATCTACATAATGTAAACAGACAATGTTTATTGGCTAATATTTCATATATTTTTTAGCATCTCAAGTAACTCAGTAATCATGGGTTTATGGGTTGTTTATATGTATATTTTGATGTATCTTTGCATTTATATTACCTGGTTCTGGTATATTTCTGTAGACACTGACAGCAGAGGAATTAAACCAAACATCACATGACAGTTTCTCCCCGCGATACCAGGTGTCTCTGGGAATTGAGATGAGGTTAAGGAAAGTCCAGGTCCCATCGGGATCTTCCATAGTGGCCATCCTGCCCGTGTGATGGATCCCAGAGATGTTCCAGATCACATGGACCATGTGCCGAGCATCACGTACCACACACGCCAGCTGGATAGAGGTGTCAGGGAGGAGAGTCTGGGATGGAGCCAGCAGATGGACAGAGCTGTTTGATTGGGAATTATCTAAATAGGCTGGAATGAAATGAGGGGAAAGTAATAAATTATATGAGTTTAAAAATCAAAACAAGAATCACATATTAGTAACAAAAAGAGAAAGCTACAGGAAGCTGCTAGTATGTTCAGAGAATATCTTTAGGACAGATTAGAGGGGATAACCCTTCCGAAAAATGTCAATAGAAAAAACGAAAGAACATAATCTGTCCTGGTTAAATCACGTCCATAATAAACTTGACATATAAAATATAACATTTAATAAATATTTAAAAAAAAGGTAAAATAACCTGAAAACACAGGAGTACAAGGGGTGAGAAAAAGATATACAAATGGCTCAGCCGTACTCCTTACCCTGTGCTAAATCAACCCCTTACCCACTTTGATATTTTTAGCAAATCTGATCTGAGATTTTCTATGATTGGATTAAGTTTGTGTGCACATGCTCTATTTGGTAGAAAAGATTTTAGGGGCTCACAGGGAAAGAGTTCAGCGAGTACAATGCATCTGTAGAAATCGTTCATACTTAAAAAATGTATAGCTTAGCATTATATTAGGTGCCCTTGAAGGCACAGACTTAGGGTTACCTATGACTAAAAAAATTGTATTTATCCACTGCCAGACATTTATTGAGTGGATGTCTTGAATACCTGTGCTATAGATTAGGGCTTCTACATGCTATACCTGCTGATCAGTACAGTTTACATTTCCCTTCGGATAACTCTTAGCTAAGATATCTAAGTCTAGACTACATTTTACTATTTGTATGCACTACTACTCAATATTTCATTGTTTTCGATTGCTCACTGTGTTATCTATAGGAATTCGCCATTAGTTTGGTTCTATCCAAACTAGACATTTAGGTGATATCGCCTCCTTTTCTTTTGATTTTTGCTCATATAAGATGCATTTACTTTCTCTACAGCTGTTACAGATAGTTACATGCTCTTAGCTAGTTACTTGTCTCCAGTTATGGACTCTACAGAAAGTAACTATCCTTACGATCTGCAGCTCATACAATTTAACAATTTAACTACTTATAGCTATATTTGGGGAATTTACCGTTGACTGTTCTCCTACGTACTTCATAGGAACTAGAATCTCCTTAGTTAATGTATTTATAATTTAGAGCAATAACCTTTGTATATATTTTTCTCACCCCTTGTACTCCTGTGCTTTCAGGTTATTTTACCTTCTTAAAAAATATTTATTAAACGTTATATTTAATGTGTCAAGTTTATTATGGACGTGATTTAAACAGGACACATTATGTTCTTTCGTTCTTTCTATTCATATAAATTAATATAATAGTCAATGAATCATAAAGCTAAATGTAACACTGAATCAAATCATGATTTAAACACAGTAAATATTACATTTATAATCTATTGTCTTGTAGGGCCTGGTCACTAACAGCCCGTAGTAGAACGATGTAATCCACGTAAAACAATGATTTTGCACAGTCTCTCTGTCCTATATACAATACAAGATATCATCCACCCGCATGTTAGGTGCCCAGTAGATTAGGTTATAGCTAGTTATGCTGACTTTATTTGTTTTTTTATTTGTTTTTTTAATAATACACATTATGTTCTATGAGCCTATCCCCTCTGTCCCTCCCCTCTAGTTTTCACTGGTTCTATTTAACACAACTCACACAATGTCATCACATTTAGCGTAACACTAATATCTCGAGCGGTATCACAGCACCGTCTACATTAGTTGTAGATCATATATCAGTTTCTTCTGCAAACTGTATAGCCCATAGTTAGCTTCATTAATAAAAAAACAAAATTTGATCTATGTGATCATGTGTTCTATCACCCCGTGCAGAATGTGTGGCTTGTATGAATTCAGATAGCAGCTTGCTATGTTTTCAATAGAATGTGTGTGTCTGAGTGTATGCACCAGTGTGTGTATATGTCTGTGTTTGTGTATCTGCACCAGTGTGTGTGTCTGCGTGTATGTGCCAGTGTGTATCTGTGCCAGTGTGTGCATGTGTGTGTATCTACATGTCAAGGTGTGCTAATGTGTCAGTGAGTATATATCTCTGTGTCTGTGTGTATATAAATGTGTGTATGTGAAGTCTGTGTGTATCTCTATGTTAATGTGTATGTATTTCTGTGTAAGTATGCATTTGACAGTGTATGTGCAACACAACATGCAAACACACCCCTGCAAACACAAATATTACATACAAAAACACCCTGAATTCAAACTTCAAAATTATATTCCAACACCAATGCTACACACATGCAATTAAAAGCCAACACTACATCCAAACACACCCCTACACACAAATGCAAACATTACATACAAACACATCCCTGTATCAAAATGATAAAATTATATAAAAACGCCAACTCAACACACAAAAGCACATCTGCTCCTAAGTACTAGAATATGTTTACTATCTGTAGAAATTAGTGTATATATTCCCCAAAAACTAAATTTGCAGGGAAAAAAAGAAAACACTATGCCAATGAAAAGGTTTGTGTTACGGCGCAAAATTTTGGGGGGGTTCCACGATGTTGGTACACTATGTTAAAGAGTTACATGGGAAAAATTAATTGGGAACCCCTGCACTACACAAAGGTATGGTAGCAGCTGGATTGGCTGAGCCACTTCCTGGTTTGGTGAGAGCTCACTACAAAATCTGCAAAGCCTACTACATAAGAAAACTTTAATTATACGTATTTTCTATGTCTAACTTGTGCCAAAGCCACAATTCAAAATTTATTATTTTCTTCTTTAAAATGTTCCAGAAGAGACTGCATTCTTGTTAATAATTACAAAAACAAACAAATCTGTTTAGAACTTGTGACAAAACCCCCTTGGTTTGTATGTACCAGTGCCCTTTTCGTATGCGGTTCAAGCATTTGGCACTATTTCTTCCTTTATTTCGTTTGCCAACCTAATCACGAACACCGACCACCCTCTTGGCTTATTAACTTGAAACAAACCACAAGAATGCAGTGTTCTCTTTGTGTGGTGGCAGCCATCTTGTTGCACGAATGCAGGCAGCAGGACTTAGTCAATGACCCGAACACCGGTCAAAACACACGAACGCCTGCTTCTGACTGCGGCAAGCTAGGAGAACCTGGTTCGACGGTTTGTTCAACTAAAACTACCGAACCATACTATATTATGAGCCAGGAGATGTATTCACCTTTTTGTTGATTTTCCCACTTTCCATTCGGTTAAAAACTCACGAACTAGACCGACCTTTATAGCTAAAAGCATGGAACTAATTCTGGACAGACTTATTCAGAACGGTCGGTGAAAACCTTTCAACTCCATGGCGATTTGACTATGTTCGTGGAATCTGAGCGATTTTCAGATATATTGAGCGCTCAGATCCAAGCTATCTGGGGATATGTCAAATATGGGGGTTCAGTTATGTGAAAGATGATTTTATGTATTTTAAAATGTTTTATGAAAGTTATAACTTGGAAATATTTTCTGTGCCTGGAGATAATTCAGTTTACTACGGCCACTTAACCCAATTATCTCCAGGATAGAGAGGAGGGATTTTACTGTTTATATTGGAGTGTTTTACATTGTAACTGTATGTTGTGTGGTTACTGTAATTGTGTCTCAGTCCTCTACAAGGTCCATGTGGGAGTATCCCTTTCTGGAAGACTTGCATAAAAGGCCAAGCTGTGGCCACCATTAAACAGATCGTTTTACCCCTTCATGAAGTCTTGGCTCATGTTTGGGGGATTGGGAGCTATAATTCACTACACCTTCTGCTACACTTGGATTTCGGGAGATTCTGCACGGATAAACTCAGCTGGAGTATAGGGGATCCATTACAGAACTGTTTTTCATTTAAAAAAAAAGTATTTGTTTTAATATTTCTAATATTAATTAGATTCTAATATTGTAACAATCAATCATTCAAAGATATTTGGAACAAAATATTTAGATAGATAGATAGATAGATAGATAGAGAGAGATAGATAGATATAGAGAGAGACAGATAGATAGATAGATAGATAGATAGATATAGAGAGAGACAGATAGATAGATAGATAGATAAATAGATAGATAGATAGACAGAGAGATAGATAGATAGATAGATATACTAGAGATAGATAGAAAGATAGATCAATAGATATATAGATAGATAGTATATAGATAGATAGATAGAAAGACAGATAGAAAGATAAATAGATACAAAGCTAGATAGATAGACCGATCGATAAATAGAAATAAAATAGACAATAGATAGATAGCGATAGATAGAGAGATAGATAAACTAGAGATAAATAGATAGATAGATAAATAGACAGATAGATAGATAGTCTATAGATAGATAGAAAGACAGATAGATAGATAAATAGATACAAAGCTAGATAGATAAACCGATCAATAGATAGATAGAAATAAAATAGACAATATATAGATAGAGATAGATAGATAGATAGTTCGATAGATAGATACAAATAAAATAGTTTATTTGCTAATATTAAATAATATCCTTCCCGATGCGATTAGCGTCGTCCCATTACCAATGCTGGCATCTATATAAAACGCACAGTAATAAACTCCGGAATCATTCCTATGCACGTTGTGTATTTTCAGAACTGTACTATATTCATCAATAGATAAACATGAATATTTACTAGATGTCTTGTTATCTCTGCAATGTAATAAGAATGTGAGAGTTTCTCCCATTCTCCTATAATACCAGTAACGCACATTGCCGCCCCACCAGGATTCTCTGGATTTACAGGAGATCTCTGCGCTGCTATTGATGTCCGCATACAGGATCTGCTGAGGTTGGTAAATACGGGACCTGGAGGCTGACACTGCAAAATAAAGCGTTAAAGGAATGTTAATACTCAAATAAAATAAAAAGACACATAAAGATGCATTGTGGGAAAATAATGCCCATAAATGGGCTCAGAATGATTTTTCTTTAATATATGGTTCAGTTTAGTAACGCTATGTTAAATGTCCTGGTGCTATAGCCGATCTCTAATAATATAATTTGCCCAATAAACGCTATACACTCTATAGTTTGTCATTTTTGACTCAGTGCATTGTGTAATAAAATTATTTTTGAGCATCAGGACATACAAGATAAATGAGAGAAATCTTAATTTGTTCTTCATGGTAAAATTCTTTCTAACTAAACAAATAAATAAACATGTTTTGATTGAGAGGCTGCATTTTTGTTACTTTCTTTCAATGGCTAAATTTTAATATAAAATGTGGGGAATGTAAAAGGATACACTTGGAGATAAATAAACTCCATATTCCAACATTACCCAGGGCAGATCCATGTGGGGAGGTTCTGAGAGATCTAAGAAGAGCTTCCGTATTGTTTACATGTATGATTAAAATTAGATTTTAACGGAAATAGTATTTTAGGAGGAGATTTGATTCCCAAAAATTATATTGGATTGTGTTCAATGCTCACAATGTTTGCCCAAATAAAATGACACGTTTCACAAATGTTCACTAGTATTCTTCATCGCTGATAGTGATAATAGTGTAAAGAATAGCAGGGACTGAATTTCCATATCATACGGGAATACGGCAGTTTCTATTTCACCAAATAAAAGACTAGAATGAAAGCTTTAGATATTTGAATTGAAGATCTTACTGGAATGTTATTCTGCAAGCAGAAACACTGAACTAATATTTAACGGATTGCACTAATTAATTATATTAATCACTTTTTATTAAATAAAACTAACAATATATATGCAAATTAAAACATGGTTGAGCTCATTTTTACATAGCGTTTATATTTATTCAGATATCTTATCTTACCTTTACATAACAGCAGTAATATGAAGAGTTTCATGTCAGCGTTATCGGAGAGATCTTCATTAAAATAAGGAATAATCTTCACCTCTCCTGTCCGGAAATTCTCACATTACATGTAGGTATATCAGCTCCTCCTTCTATAGACCAAGTGACCAAATAGAGACTTTCTTTCTGTTACAGAATAATCACGACCCTCCCAGGTTTTGATAATCTGCTATAAATGATAATATATAAGGAATATAAGGAGTTACGCGTTATATTAAAGAACGACTCATAGTTATTGAGTGATCGAAGAGTTAAAGCTTGCGCTCTGTTTACACAATTATTTACTGATGCTCTGAGTATTTTCAAACTACCTCCTAGTGATCCATACTCAGTCTCAGTTTCTCTAAAGCAGAAACATTTTATCTCTTTATTCCAAATTATTGTTTTACAATTTTTGAAAAAGTAAATCCTGACAATGCCTTCAAATCATTAGTTTAGTCCCTTGTCTCTTTGATTATACCATCCAGCAGCCGAAACACAATCCAAAGAATGTGGATTACATACAGCTATGTTAACACAAGTAGTAAAAACCTTTCTCATAAACATTTCACCCAACAATCTTAACTCCAGTCTAGACAAAATACTAATATGAGACACACGTTCCTCTATTACATTCTGCTCACTGTGAAAAACCCACAAGTGACTTCCTCTGTTATATCCTGACTGTTATATATATATAAAAACAATAAAAAAGACAAAAATAGGGAATAAAAATAAAAAGATAAAAATAAGGGGGACATTAAATAATGGTAAAAAAAATATAGCAAAAAAGAAAACCCTTAACCCCTTACTACAACCCTTTTAACCAAACAGCCCCCCCAAACCCTCACTACAGTCCCTTATCTCTAGCTTGCATCTTCTATCCCCTCACTGAAAGGCCCCTATATCCCCAAATATAAATAATAGTGTATGCAATGCTAAGAATTCTACTGTGGCTTGGAGCAGTGGTTGAACTAATGTAGAGAGGGCCTTGATGAAAGAAATTGTTTTGGGGCTCCCTCTAGCGCCAGGGTGGGCGCCTATCTGTCATACAGCTCCCATGATGCCTTGCTAGGTAAGGATTTACTATTTGCCCATCCTTTCAGGGTTTTGTTTGTGAGCAGTGTTTGTGCCTTTGAATGTAAGTGTGTTTTTGTATAGATTATGTGTGTGCATGTAGGGGTGCATGAATGGAAAGAAACTGATTCTGGAGGTTTGTCGGTAGCTCAGTTTTCATTGCTACACAAATTGTTATATAGTCCACACTGCTCAGACCCGATTGGCTGTGAGTCTTGCTCGTGTTCAGTTAAAATGGTTCCTGCTTTATCAGGTTAATGCTCAGGTACCTCTTCCAATTGATTGACTTTGTTTCTACTTCTGGACTCTCAATAGCTCAGAACCGTCAGATTGTTTCCATGCTAAGGCTCTGTACTGCTGTAGTTGTGAATGTTCTCTGACCCTGGTATAAGCAAATAACACAAGGTACTTAAAATACTTACACCACACAGCTTAAGAAGTTCTTAAAATATGCTCTCTAAAAAGCTCCATAAAATAACCACTATACAGTATAAACCCAATACAATGGCGCCAGCTCACCTTGAGGGGTAACCCATTAATAGATGGTTTGAGACCAAAGTGTTAAGTCGGACAGCGCTCAGCTCTGCCACATAACTCGCTTTGCCATTGAGACCTCAAACAGGAATCTTCTTAAAGGGTCACCACTGATAGACTGAGAGCATCAGCTGACACTCTCAATCTATGAGCAGCACCCCTCTCAGAGGCATTTTCATGCCTCCCGACAGTCCAGATTTTGGCAAAATGGTCCAGAGTTTCGAGTTCTGTCCCAACAATCACAGCACAAATGTATCATTGAAGAGTTAGATAATCTACTAGTTGAAGAAATAGCTAAAATGACAATGAAGGGGGAAGTTATCATCATGGGTGACTTTAATCTTCCTGATGTAAATTGGAAAACAAAATTAGCTACTGCCAGGAGCACACATATTCTAAACTCCCTACTGGGATTGTCTCTAAAACAAGTTGTTGAGGAGCCAACTCGTAAAGAGGCCATACTAGATTTAGTGTTAACAAATGGAGACTTGCTATCAGATATTACTGTAGGTGAAAGTTTAGGATCCAGTTATCATCAGTCAGTGTGGTTTAATATAAGAACAGTGACTGAGTCACATCACACAAAAACAAAAGTTTTAGACTTTAGAAAAACAGACTTTTCTAAAATTAGAATGTGGGTAGAGGAGTCATTATCAGACTGGAGCAATTTAAATGGAGTCCAAGAGAAATGGGATTATTTAAAAATGCACTATTGAAGGCAACAGAAAATTGCATTAGGCTTGTCAGTAAAAGCAAAAAATTCAAGAAACCACTGTGGTACTCCGCAGATGTGGCCAAAATAGTTAAAAACAAAAAGTTAGCATTTAGGAATTATAAAAATGAAAAACTTGTCTGAAATACAGCCAATGTACACAAAGAGAGGGGGATAACCCCTAGTGAAAATGGATACAAAACAAAAAAGATGTGTACCTTTCAGGTAGGGAGAGAACTAGTGAGGGCCTGGGACTACTATACCAAATGTATAAAATACAGGCTCGTCTAAAAGGACCACAGGGTCCAAAAAACAAAAAACAAGTTTATTAAACAATAAATAATTGTTAAAAAAAGAACATAACACAGAATATTGGTATATATGTAAGATAGACTCTGATTTGAGTTCATGTGCGTTAACCTAATAATAGCGCACGTCTGCGCAAAAATGCCAATAACAAGAAGTAGAGAGATACAAGATACTTGTGAATACTCAAAACGAATGGTGCAGCCTGAGTAGCCTAATCAATATGAATTAGTATATATGAATAGCACGTTCGTAAGTTACAACATACGGTATATGTCTATGTATGTCGGCAAGTAAGGGTTCTCAACAGTGTTCAGCCGGCGCTATAAAGGTATGTGTCTTTAAGTAATTAGGGTACAGCCCTGAAACTGTAACAAGAGGGTAACAAATGTCACTGTACTATGTTGTACTGTAATATCAAATGATGTAACAACCGGAGGTATAGCTCAAAGGGTAGCAAAAATAATAATAAAGCGAAAAAGAAAAGGTAAGAAATAAATGAGTAAAGTTGAGATAACTAAGCTAATACTCGGTATCTTAGAATGGAAAGACGGCTATAACATACAAGGTGTCTAACACTACCCTGGTAATAGTAGAAAAAGCTAGCGCTACGGCTGACACTCCACCCCCGTGCCTTCGAGGGCACCTGAAGCTCGCCCCACTGGAATCTAAACTGCCACAAAATCAGAGAGAACAAAAAATAAAAATAGTCTATGATAAGAGAAAAGCGGCATGTGTAAAGCCGTGTTGCCCCTGCCGCGCGCGTTTCGCCCGCCAAGCTCGTCAGAGGGGAACCGGTCGGGAGAAAAAGCCGGGTTTAAATAGGGAGAAGGAATAGCTGATTGGTTAGAAACAATGTATTGGGATTGGATGTCAAGATATGACATCAAAGGGGGGTGTGTTTGCTCTGCATAACGAAGGATTTAACCCTTTGAGTGAATGATGATTTAATCACTTCCTATATTAAGGAGCCTAGTAAAAGATATATAATGAAGAAACAGATGTAAAAGGATATACTGCGTAACCAAGTGGAAAAGGTAGTTAACAAATAATCAAAAGATAAATATATTATTTTCCCAAATGTACGATTTGAAACAAACGCATAAAGGGTAATAATAGAAAAAAAAAATATATAAAATATATATTACCCAGGGAAAATATCCAGATTAATGAATATACCAGAGCAAGATCTGATGCTGGGGAGACATAAAGATATCCAAAGATGATCAGAGTTTGTACTAGATCATCCAATAAGGGGACCATGGTAAGGTGTATAAGAATATAGTCTACAGATTGCAACAGAAAAGTAATATCTATTTGAAATTATACAAGGAACAAATAATAGTAATTTGAAAAATAAGAATAAAAATAAAAATGAAATAATAATAATGATAATAAAAATATGGAAATTTAGCTTGATCAAATGTATGGCAGCCAAAATGAGTTAAAGAAAGGATGCCCAGAGAGGCAGTGCTGAAGTAGTCAAAATATATGCTAATGTACACAAAAAGCGGCAAGATTAATTATAACGTGACAAACTAGTATCCAGATTAGAAAAACATGCAATTTATAATTGGTATGTGTCATGGCTAGTAGGAAAACTGTAGAATTACGGTAGTCCCAGCGGGGTTAGAGATTATAAGTAGATAAATAAATAGGCAAATGCGGTGTATACACGAAAGCGCATGTCAGAAAGAACTGCAAGAGTGTTTTGAAATTGTATAAAGCTAGGGTGTTATGGTACAACGCTAAGTAGTCATGGTATTAAGGTTAGGTCAGTGTTCATAAGCTCAAAATGAAGGATCAGAATAACAAAGTTACTTATGAATAAATGGAGTGAAATTAAACTCCTCATTGAGCCCATGAGGAGTCAAAGTTTGGAAGTGGATTCTGGATTCTTTCATGAGTAGTATTTTATTAAAGTTGCCCTTCCGAGAATTTAAAGTTATTTTTTCAATAGCCTGGAATGTCAAATGGCTAGAATCACCTCCCATGATGGAGCCTCACATGATTAGATAGTGGGGTAGAGACATTCAGGTTTGAGATCAAGCATATATGTTGAAGAATCCTTCTTTTGAATTGTTGGTAAGATTTACCAATATACTGGATGTTGCAACTGTAGGTTATGAGATAAATCACCTTTGTAGAATTACAATTGATAAATTGTTTAATATTGTACGAGTACTAGAAACAGTTTTGGAGGGTTTGATATGTTTACAGGCCTTACAGTGGCCACACTGAAATACACCAGCGACAGGAGTTAGCCATGTTGGATTGCGGTTAGGTTCTAAGTGGCTGTGTACAAGGTGGTCACGAAGGTTCTTAGCCCTGCGTGCAGTGATATTGGGAAACTTACTGATGTTATCCTTAAGATCTTTATTATAGTTAAGAATTGGCCAATTCTGGGACATGATATGTAGAATTGGTTCCCAATACTGGTCAAATGTCCCAATGCATCGGATAATGTGGGAGTCCGAAACTTGTCTATTAGTATGTAGACTCTCGCTCCTATTTTTAGCTGAAGCTTGTTGATAGGCTCTTTTCAATATTCTGTTGGGGTAGCCTTTCTGTTTAAACATAGTTCGCAGCTTTTTAGCTTCAAGCTGGAACGTAGCATCATTGGAGCAATTGCGTTTTGCCCTCAAGTATTGTCCATATGGAATACGTGATTTGAGTTTAGTGGGATGGTGGCTGTCCCAATTTAACAAGCTATTCGTAGCTGTTGGTTTCCGATAGAGCTCTGTTTCGATGGTTCCATCGGGTAGAATCTTAATATTGAGATCCAAAAAGACTAGATGTTCAGAGTCTATTACATGAGTTAATTGAAGGCCAATAGAGTTCTCATTAAGGAGTTCAACCAATTCTTCGAATTGCTTGACAGAACCTAACCAAAATACCAAGACGTCATCGATGTATCTGTGCCAACTATAGATACATGTTTGATAATTAGTGCTAATGATGGGGTCTAGAATGGTTTCTTCCCACCAGCCCAGGTATAGATTGGCATAGCTAGGGGCACAAGCCGTGCCCATAGCTGTGCCCCTGAGCTGGAGGTAATATGTACCATTAAAGACAAAAAAATTATGTGTAAGTACGTATTGCAAAAGTTGGATAATGAAGTTAGTCTGACATACAGAAAATTTATTAGATTTTGTAAGAAAATACCGAATTGCTGTTAGACCTATAGAGTGAGGTATGTTATTGTAAAGAGCCACAACATCAAGACTCCCCAAAAGGCACTAGGGTGGCACAGTCAGATTTTCTAAAAGAATAACAGTTTGTTTGGTGTCTTGAAGGTAAGACGGAAGATCAATAACTAGCGGATGCAACAATTTCTCTAAGAATTTACTACTTCCCTCGGTGATGGAGCCATTCCCAGATACAATTGGTCTGCCCGGTGGTTTGTTGATATTTTTATGTACCTTGGGAAGGCAGTATAGAGTGGCAATGGTAGGATTAAGATGTGGCAGTATAAATTTGTATTCATTTTGTGTAATGATTTTATTGTCCAATGCTGAATGGACTTAAGTTCTTCAAGGTATTGGGGGGTGGGATCCCCGGTAAGTTTATGATATGCAAGTGAATCCTCGAGATGTTCCATGCACATCTCTAGGTAATCATCTTTATCCAACAGGACAACATTGCCACCTTTGTCCGAGGGTTTGATGATCAGATCTACTGCTGTACTCAACTCTTTAAGGGCTCGCCTTTGAAGTGTAGTAAGATTATCATGTACTATCTTAGGGATAGTGAGTGATTCAATGGCGGATGTCGTCATTTGTATAAAAAGGTCAACACTTGACACTTCACTTAGGTTGGGAGTAAACCAACTCTCTGGTTTTGAATCAGTGAGTGGCAGTTCAAGATTTTGTTCTTCCAATAGTGACATTAGTGTCTGATGAAGACAGTAGTCATCATAAGGAATACCTGCCTCCTTGGCCAATTTATATTCCTTTCTTTTATGGACAACATTTAGAGCTAATTTCCGCCCAAAGAGATTGGTGTCCTTGATCCAATCAAATTTGTTGGCGTTAGGGGTAGGGATAAAGGATAGACCTTTTTGAAGTAGTGAAATGTGATGCTGTTGTAGATTAAATTTAGATAGATTGATAATCTGATTCATATTGTCACTTGTTAGTACTGATTTGGTCTTTTGTCCCGTTTGTAACCCCATTTGCGTCTGTCTCGTAGTTTGTCTCTCTGTGGAAGGGGCCAGTCCTCCTCTAAAAAAGGAAGTTGTCCCTCCGTATTTAAGGTCTGGCTAACTGTTGCCGTTTCAAGAATTGGGGTGTTTGGAAAGGTGACGTTCCGAGTCTTAAGGATACCTCTGTTTTTAGGTGGTTGTGAATAAGTTTTCTTTTGATCTCTTCTAGAGGAACTAGAGTCTGAATCGGACCAATCTGTGGAACTGGAACTGTTCCTACTATTGTAATACTTTCTAGATCTTTTTATTCGAAAAATATTGCCTTCCTGAAAGTCTCTATGGTCTCTTAAATACTTCTCATGTTTCTTTTCCCTAACATGTTTCTTAAAGCCTTCTAGGTTTTTCGGTAACTTCCCTTGAAGGGAGAATTCTGATCTATCTTTGAAATTTTTTACATTTGCCAGTTCCTTTTCAAGATTCTTGTTCACCGTATCTAAATTATTGGTTTCTAATTTGACCAGGAACTGAATAAGTTTAGCCGAACAATCTAGAAGGATGCTATTCCATTCTTTGATTTGTTCGTCTGTAATGGCTTTTTCTGGCAATGATATTTCGGGTCTAAGTCCCCGTGGAATTAATTTGTGATCCAGGTACTGTTTAAGACTAATCAACTCCCAGTAACCTTTGATTTGTTGTTGATACAGCTTTTGATTTGTGAAGAATACTTCACTAATATCAGTACTTGGTAATAGGTTAAGAGGATTTAATGAAAACACATTATTAATGTCTGTAGGTCCAGGGTCCGGGTTTATTACGCCAGATAAGAAGGTGGACATAATCTATCTCAGGGCTGTAGAGTAAAGGTACTGAAACCTAAAGTAAAATGAAAAATGTGTCTGAAATACAGCCAAGGTAAACAAAGAGAGGGGGATAACCCCTAGTGAAAATGGATACAAAACAAAAAAGATGTGTACCTTTCAGGTAGGGAGAGAACTAGTGAGGGCCTGGGACTACTATACCAAATGTATAAAGTACAGGCTCGTCTAAAAGGACCACAGGGTCCAAAAAACAAAAACAAGTTTATTAAACAATAAATAATTGTAAAAAAATAATTAAAAAACCCAGAGTGAGAAAGACAAAATGATCTATAAGATTAGGCAGAAAGAGGCTAAGCAAGTTATAAGAGCTTCCAAATCCCACACAGAAGAGAAAATAGCACAGTCAGTAAAAAAGGGGGATAAAACATTTTTTAGATACATAAAGGAGAAGAGAAAAGTAAAACAAGGATTAGTTAGATTAAAAACAAAAGAAGGAAGGTATGTAGAAGAGGATAAAGGTCTAGCTGACTGCCTCAATGAATATTTTTGTTCTGTATTTACAGATGAAAATGAAGGAAAGGGAACTCAGTTGAGAAAAAGGATAAATGAGTCATTTATTACACGTGAGTTTACAGAGGAAGAGGTTCTATTTCAACTATCAAAAGTAAAGACAAATAAGTCAATGGGACCTGATGGAATACACCCAAAGCTATTAAAAGAGCTTAGTGGTGTACTAGCAAAACCATTAACAGATTTATTTAACCAATCATTGTTAACAGGAGTAGTCCCAGAAGATTGGAAGTTAGCGAATGTTGTGCCCATTTACAAGAAAGGTAATAGGGAGGAGTCGGGCAACTATAGGCCAGTAAGCCTTACTTCAGTAGTGGGGAAAGTGATGGAAACCATGTTAAAGGATAGGATTGATGAACATCTAAAACACATGGATTTCAAGATCAGAGACAACATGGGTTTACTTCAGGGAGATCATGCCAAACTAATCTTATTGATTTTTTTGATTGGGTAACTAAAATTATAGATCAGGGTGGTGCAGTAGACATTGCTTACCTAGATTTCAGTAAGGCTTTTGACACTGTTGCACATAGAAGGCTTATCAATAAACTGCAATCTTTAAGTTTGGATTCCAATATTGTTGAATGGGTAAGGCAGTGGCTGAGTGACAGGCAACAGAGGGTTGTAGTTAATGGAATATATTCGAAGCTTGGACTTGTCACCAGTGGGGTACCTCAGGGATCTGTACTTGGACCCATTCTCTTTAATATTTTTATTAGTGATATTGCAGAAGGTCTTGATGGTAAGGTATGTCTTTTTGCTGATGATACTAAGATATGTAACAGGGTTGATGTTCCAGGAGGGATAAGCCAAATGGCAAATGATTTAGGTAAACTAGAAAAATGGTCAGAATTGTGGCAACTGACATTTAATGTGGATAAGTGCAAGATAATGCATCTTGGACGTAAAAACCCAAGGGCAGAGTACAGAATATTTGATAGAGTCCTAACCTCAACATATGAGGAAAGGGATTTAGGGGTGATTATTTCTGATGACTTAAAGGTAGGCAGACAATGTAATAGAGCAGCAGGAAATGCTAGCAGAATGCTTGGTTGTATAGGGAGAGGTATTAGCAGTAGAAAGAGGGAAGTGCTCATGCCATTGTACAGAACACTGGTGAGACCTCACTTGGAGTATTGTACACAGTACTGGAGACCGTATCTTCAGAAGGATATTGATACCTTAGAGAGGGTTCAGAGAAGGGCTATTAAACTGGTTCATGGATTGCGGGATAAAACTTACCAGGAAAGGTTAAAGGATCTTAACATGTATAGCTTGGAGGAAAGACGAGACAGGGGGGATATGATAGAAACATTTAAATATATAAAGGGAATCAACACAGTAAAGGAGGAGACTATATTTAAAAGAAGAAAAACTACCACAACAAGAGGACATAGTCTTAAATTAGAGGGACAAAGGTTTAAAAATAATATCAGGAAGTATTACTTTACTGAGAGGGTAGTGGATGCATGGAATAGCCTTCCAGCTGAAGTGGTAGAGGTTAACACAGTAAAGGAGTTTAAGCATGCGTGGGATAGGCATAAGGCTATCCTAACTATAAGATAAGGCCAGGGACTAATGAAAGTATTTATAAAATTGGGCAGACTAGATGGGCCGAATGGTTCTTATCTGCCGTCACATTCTATGTTTCTATGTTTCTATTAGTCATGCCCAGACTATGTTCAGGGTATTATAACTCTGGAAATAAGTAAACCTCTGTTTCTAGCCTTTCAGGATTCTTTTATTTCAGAAATTGCACTGAGGGAATGGAGAAAGGCAGATGTGATTCCTATATTCAGAAAGGGTCACTAATATAATGCTCCTTGCAAGGTCTACCCTGAATGGGCTGGCCTGATTGATTAGCAGTCAGTCTGGCATGTATTCATACGAGGCTGCCCTGCCAGTAATGTGGACAAACACCCCCCGGCAGGCACACTCCTCTAGGGTGGAGCCAGAGATCAATCATGTCACTGGCCCATCTCGTTTACCCTCTCCCAATGGCATCCCAATAACTGGACTGCCGAGTTTGGGAGGTATGCTTCCTGATCCAAGCCTTGGACTGTAGTGGAAGTAGATGGGCAAAGCTCATGCATGCCAGAGAATAGACTTTGAAATTAAACTGTTCGTTAAAAGTTGAATCCCTTGAGGTAAGTTGTTGTCTGGAGATCTCCTTGCATCATAACAGTTTAATTCTGAAAAGTTTTTTTATGTTGCTCTGGGTGTCTATTTATACTCAGCCCTTTAGAACAACATCTTCAACTCCCTGTGGGAAAATCACAGACACAAGATCTGTAAAGGAAGAAGGCAGTGGCAGCCTCATCATGCCACACACACTACAACAAGCCAAATACCTGGGACTTTTTTTTCCTTGCCTGTCTGTTACCAAAACCACATGATTTTTCCACTTGAGCGACCCACTATCCAGGATGAAGAGAAGCTGGGAAATCCCTTGTCCATGGTCTCAGACTCAGCCAGACATTTGCCTTCACTGCTTTCGTCTCTTCATAAGAAGGTTATGTTGCAGTGTACACTTCCGATGGCTACTATCCAGCTGTTCCACAAGTGCGGGGGGGTCGGGGGGGGACTGTGGGAATCCTTCTTCTTCCATCATAGAGGACTTCCATGAATTACAGACACTGCAGCCAATGTTAATAGAGACTCTCCAGCTATGCAGGTTAGGCACATGCAATGGACGAACAAGGGGAATGGAGGTAGCGTAAAAATAATATAAATAATAAATATAATAAAACAGACCAAAGTAGAATAATAACAATAAAATGTCCAATATAAAGTCCCAATAAAAACTTGCCAGAAGATATAGCCTCGGTTCTGTCAGAGAAATTCTTCTATAAAAGAGCCAGATCAGGGTGTCCTTTGGAGCCATAAATAAAAAAAGACTAATGGTGCAGTATATCCCAGAGAAAAGTAATAACAATAGAATAAGTCTTTATGGTCCTACTCACATTTGTTAGAGCTTAAACCCAGTTCTAGTAAGAATAGCGTACAGTGGTACAATCCCCACTTATACGATACATGAGGAGATGTTGATAGACAGGTGTTTCATCAGTATGAAGACCATAAATAGTATAAAAGAGACAACAATAGTGCTCACAGTATGAAAGGTACCAGTAGTATAAAATAATGAATAGTTACTCACATTTAATTGAGCAGGCAGACTGCTCAATGTGTAGGCGTAAGTGGTATAACCCCACCTAGGATTCTTTAGGAGTAGTCCTCACTGGAACAGTAAAAATGGATGCCAGGTAGAAGGTAACAATATAAAATAGTAACAAATAAAAAAGTAAAATGGCACACTCACAATGGAAAGTAGCCAAAATACCTTTATTGATATAAAAAAGTGGCTTTTTCAAGTGGAGGTAGGAGAGATATTTTAATTATAAAAGCAAACATCTTGTACTGAGACCAAAGCAGTATCGTTATATAGGCTGAAAAGAGACGTGACCATCAAGTTCAGCCTTTCGCACATCAATTTTTGCTATGGATCCAAATGAAGGCAAAAAAAACCAGTTTAAGCATTTTCCAATTTTGCAACAAACTAGGAAAAAAAATCCTCCTTGATCACAGAACGGTAGTCAGATTTCTCCATAGATCAAGAAGCTGTGACCCCACATATTAAAAATTATATCCCTGAAAGTATTATAAGTATTCATCCATTTACTGTTTAAACATCTGTACAAATAAAACCACCTCTTCAGGCAGATAATTCTTACCATCTTAGACTAAAACCCCTTAGTCTGTCTCTGAATTTTTCTAGTGTCATAACAACATTTTTAAAGAGGTAAAATTATATTTTCATCCTGAGATTGAATGCCCATTTTTATGTATGGCATTACCTTACTGGTCTTACCAATTACTGATTGGCATTGCGCATCATTGCCTACTTTGTTGCCTATAACAATCCCAAAATTCTTCCCATGTGTTGTTATCCCTAATTCACTACATTTTGAGGTGTAAGTTGTTTGTGCATTCTTTACCCCAAAGTGCATAACTTTGAATTTATCTGCATTTAATGTGATCTGCCATTCAAGTACCCAGTCCCCCATTCTATCTAAACCTCTGTGCAGCCAAGTAATATCTTTCTCACATAACATTACCTTACTTAGTGTTGTGTCATCTGCAAACACTGAAACATGGCTTTCAATGCCTACTTCAAGATCATTTATAACTATGTAAAATGGAAGCAGTCCCAGAAAAGAACCCAGAGAGACATCACTTACCACTATTGTCCAGCTTAAAAATATACCATCAATGACAACTCTCTGTACTCTATTTTTAGGCAAATGATTTACCCAAGAACACAAATCTTCATCTAGACCAATTTCTTTGAGTCTGAACACTAATCTATTGTGTGGAACTGTAACAAACACTTTGGCAAAATCCAAGTAGATCACATCAACTGCAATACACTAATCTATACTTCTACTTACTTCTTCATAGAAGGCTATTAGGTTAATTTGACATGACCATGTTTCATAAAACCATGCTGATTATTGATAATAACAAAGTTCTTCTCAATTAATTCCTAAACATTACCCCTTGACAACCCTTTGTATACTTTCCCAGCCACATAAGTTAAACTCACAGGTCTTAAACATTTAGGCAAAAATTTTAAACCCTTTCTGAATATAGGGATCACATCTGCCTTTCTCCATTCCCTCAGTGCAATTTCTGAAAGAAAAGAACCCTGAAAGGCTAGAAACCGAGGTTTACTTATTTCCATACAACTCATGGGTGAATACCATCAGGCCCTGGGGCTTTGTTTACTTTAACTTTCTTTAGTGGCTGTAGCACCTTGTCTTGATTTATCCAATCATAATTTTTTGCAAGTTTTTTGCAGTTATCATTTGCATATCTCTTGCTATAGATTCCTCCTTAATATGTACTAAGTAAAAATAATTATTAAAATGTTACTGGTTTTCATTTACTAACACACTCATCTCTGATTTCAGTGAGCCTACACTTTAATAATTTGAAAACATTTTCTTTTAATTTATGTACGTTTTCTTCTTTACTGAAGAGGTAGAGCAGAGTACCAATGCAGTGTCTCCAATGTCTGGTGTTAATGGTGGTACTACCAGCGCTACCTCCTCCTCATTATCTAGTGAATGAAAAAAATCCTAAAAGGAATTCTAAAATGTGCTGGCAGTGCGTCTTGTTGTAATGTTTTCAAATGTCTTCCATTGTAGTGGATTTGTCCTGACTGTCTGAGTCTTTAGGTGTGACTACACCAGTAACTTCCAAAGACATGGTTTAGGAGAAGATGATACAGCACTGTTTTTACACTTATGGCTGTGGGATGGCAGCAAGTCCCTTCCACTTGATCTGAAGCGGTGATGCCTCACCTTCACCTACAAATCAGAAGGGATAGCCTCTTCCATTGCTGAGCAACAGGCGGTTGGAGACTTGGCAAGAACCCATCTCCTTAGACTTGGCAAGAACCCATGTTGAAGGGTAGGGGGGAAAGTCCAATGCAGATGGTGTGTCTGTGGGATATCAGAGTTCCTCACTTAACAGCATTCATCCTTATACTATGCTCATAGTAGTGTGTACTTCTATTCCTTCTGTTCTTCTGATCTCTGATATTTGACCCTTACCTGCTTGACCCGCTTAAGAACCTGTGTTGCCTGTCCTGACTTTTTGCATTCCTGACTACGAGTTTACCTGACTCTTACCTGTAGTTGTGACCTTGATATTTCAGTCCAGCTTCCTGCTGCAATGTGGACTATTTTTGCTAAACCTTAGAGTTGAAGGCCTGAACAAAATTTCAATTTGGAAAAAATTACTTGGCTCCACCAAAACATTGTGCCGTGTGCAAATCGTATATATCCCAATGTGACTCAGGAAATGTAAGTCCATAGGAGATGTACTGATAGGACTAAGGCCAGAAGACTCCCTGTAAGCATGGCTGGAAAGAATAAAGAACATGTATAACAATACATAAATAAATATTTAGTGGCTAACATCTTAACCATGAATCATCTTTGTTTTCCCCCTCTAGATAAGTCAAGAGATACAGCCCTCATCATTGGGATGATCTCTTGTTAATCATTTTAAACTAAACTGCTTATTTGCTCCTCAAAAAATATGAGATTGTCTCTATTCTTTTTTGGTGAGCTTCAAATCATGAATTAAATAACACTGATTGTCAATGCGTCATTCAGTTTACTAATATGTTCATATGGCGCTACAGAGTTATGGAATTTAAACAACTTACTGATTAACCAAAATTTAATTAAAAAATTGCTCTTTGTTTGAAACTGAGTGCACAAGTCCAGTTGCCTCCATAGAGCAAGGGTAATTGCGGACACCCAACGACAAAAAGGGTATTTACTTTGTTATGTATACAATAAAAAAATAATACACACAGAGTTAAAAATATTCATAATTTTGTATTTTAACCCCTTAAGGACCAAACTTCTGAAATAAAAGGGAATCATGACATGTCAGACATGTCATGTGTCCTTAAGGGGTTAAACTTGAAAAAAAATAACCATTGTAATAAATAGATGTTTAAAGCAGACCTGAGCGTTATTGTCTATGTGTCCCCTACTGCAGAGTAAAAATAGTAACTGAATTGTGTAGTGATGAGCTAGATTATTTGCCTTCTAAAACCCTACAGTGGACTGAATGCTCATTACATAGGACATCTACACTGAGAGCGTGAGACAGGAAAGGGTTAATAAAATTGGACATTGCTTTAACACTTGTAGTGCAGGATGTGAATATTCTTCAGTCAGTACAGACTCAGTATCTGTGCGCGCTACTAACAGGAGGGTTCTTATGATATAACCTCTTTATCTCATATCTTTTACAGGTGGAATCAATCTGTCTTTCAATTTATGTATATACATATATGGGTATCTCGCCTAGACCACTGACATGAAACTGCTCCCATTAATCCTGTTTATTAAAGGTAAGACTATATCATTACGTTTTTAGCTTTTTATACAGTGTCGTATTGTAAAATTGAAGAAATCATTCCACAAAAAGGTTCTATGCATTGCTACATTAAGGAAACAAAAAGTCAACACCAATACTTTTATACAAAATAGAGAAAGTCAACAATATTTTCTGTAGACTATTGCAAAATAAAACATGGTCTTAGTTCATTCTATTTTAGAATAATACGAATAATATTTTATATAATCATTTTTAACCTTGAATTGGACATGGCATATTTAGTATACCGCTTGTGTAATAATTATTTTTATTTAATTATTTTGAGTAAAGAAATACATTTAGTCCAAATACCCCATACAAATAACAAAACTAAACAGTATGGAAAATGTGGGGTAACAAAAAAGAAATGTGTATTATCAAGACAAACCGAGTTATATTTTATTATATTAGCGAAGTTAAGAGAAAATGTAACAGACTGAGATGTTATTAGAAAACTGGAAAGGTATCTTAATCAATGCCTAGTTTGTGTAATTACTGTGGGAAATGTAAAGAGTATGGTGATAATGTGGTGTTGGGGAATCCGTGACTATATAATGGGCATTTTCTATAGTGTTTAAAAAAGAATAACGTTTAACAAATATCAAACTATAAAAATACTATAACAAATATCATGGAGCTCTCAAGTCAAAGAGAAAATTGTAAAACATTTCTTCTTCTGTTGGTTTATTAATCAGTAGCATAAATATGTTGCTCCATATTCATGCTATTCAAAGCAATATCTGTTCGGTAAACTCTTAAAATGATTAAATGTTTTATTACTCTCTCATCTTGACTACTGTAATCCGCTTCTCAGTGGTCTTACTTGCCCCGTTACAGTCTATAATGAATGCGGTGGCGAGGCTCATCTTCCTGTCTGCCTGTAGTTTCCACGCCTCCCCTCTTTGTCAGTCTCCATATTGACTTCCCGTAAGATATAGGGCTCAGTTTAAGATCCTGATACTTGCTTACAAATCTCTACACAATGCTGCTCCCACCTACTTATCCTCACTAATACACAAATATGTCCAGTCTAGGCCCCTACGCTCTGCTGAAGACCAGCGTCTATTGTCTGTTCATACACCTACCTCTGATGCTCGCCTACCCTTACCTTCTGTGTCACTTTACCCCACTTCCTCTAGCATGTAACCTCACTGAGCAGGCCCTCAATCCCTCTGTTACTGTGTCACTATACCCCACTCCCTCTAACATGTAAACTCACTGAGCAGGCCCTCAATCCCTCTGTTACTGTGTCACTATACCCCACTTCCTCTAGCATGTAACCTCACTGAGCAGGCCCTCAATCCCTCTGTTACTGTCACATTACCACACTCCCTCTAGCATGCAAACTCACTGAGCAGGCCCTCAATCCCTCTGTTACTGTGTCACTATACCCCACTCCCTCTAACATGTAAACTCACTGAGCAGGCCCTCAATCCCTCTGTTACTGTCACTATACCCCACTCCCTCTAACATGTAAACTCACTGAGCAGGGCCCTCAATCCCTCTGTTACTGTGTCACTATACCCCACTCCCTCTAACATGTAAACTCACTGAGCAGGCCCCTCAATCCCTCTGTTACTGTGTCACTATACCCCACTCCCTCTAACATGTAAACTCACTGAGCAGGCCCTCAATCCCTCTGTTACTGTGTCACTATACCCCACTCCCTCTAACATGTAAACTCACTGAGCAGGGCCCTCAATCCCTCTGTTACTGTCACTATACCCCACTCCCTCTAACATGTAAGCTCATTGAGCAGGGCCCACAACCTCTCTGTTCCTGTATGTCCAACCTGTCTTGTTAAAAATACTTGTCTGTTAGTCCACCCATTGTATAGCGCTGCAGAACCTGTTGGCGCTTTATAACTATTAATAATCATAACAATAATATATTGATCAATTCTTATATAAGATTTGACTCCTGAACATATTATAGTTAATCTACTTCCTATACATCTTACTATCCTGCTATATCACATGTTATTATCTAATTCCTGTACATATCACTGTCCTGTACAATACCCAGGTCTAACAATAATTAATTTCCCAGTGTTATACGCCCAGATCATTATGTTCCAGCCACAGGACGTCCTGTTCATTCCTGTTAATGGCACAGCACACATCTCCTGTATGTCTCAAGAACCAATAGACAGCAGGCACCCCTTTACCTGGTATCACCGGACTTGGAGATCACAGAAAATAACCAGACAAATTAAATCCTGCTCAGAAACTAATGCATATAAATACACGTGTACAGCTAATACTAATCACCGCATTACCCTGACTATACGCAATGTACAGGAGATCGATTACGGAACATATTACTGCACCTTTTCCTACGCATCATCGCTAATCTTTGCCAACGGGACAGCGCTAATTGTGGGAGGTAAATAATTAAATATTGTGAGCAATAGATAAAAAGAGTGATTTTGATATAATTATACGTATTGCTTTTATTTAAAAAAAATTTAGAACAATTATTCTAGTTTGTTTTAATATAAAATCTGATAGAAGCAATTTTGCAACAAGATGATACATAATAGTTTGTTACATTTATAAAAATCTAAACATATTGTATAATATATTGCTTTTTACCGTATATACTTGAGTATAAGTTAAGTTGTTCAGCACATTTTTTGTGCTGAAAAAACCCCACTTGACTTATACTCGAGTCACTGTCTGTATTATGGCAACTTACATTGCCATAATACAGACAAGGACCGCCGGGCTCATTACAAGCCTGGTGGTCCTGTTGGGGGCTGGCAGCAAGCTGTAACTTACCTTTCCTGCAGCTTCTGTCAGCTCCCTTCTCCTCCGTGCCGGTCAGCTCCCCTGTCAGCTCCACTGTGAATCTTGCCAGAGCCGCGGCGTCAGAGCGTTGCCACGGGTTACCATGGCAACGCTCCGCGCGGCACTCAGACCAAGAGACTTACAGTGGAGGAGAAGGGAGCTGACCGGCCCGGAGGATAGAGAAGGGAGCTGACAGGAGCTGCAGGAAAGGTAAGTTACATCTCGCTGCCAGCCCCCCTCCTGCACAGTGCACACCACTGCACCACCAGGGAATGAGTGGGAGGGGGGACGAAAATAAATAAATAAAATTTTTAATAATAATAAAATAAAAATATTAATAGTATTAAAAAAAAGTAATTATAATAATAATAATTAAAAAAATAATTAAAATGTCCACCCCCCACCAAGGCTCTGCATCACATACACACACTGCACTCATACACACACACACACTGCATTCATACACACACACTGCATTCATACACACACACACTGCATTCATTCACACACACTGCATTCATACACACACACTGCATTCATACACACACACACACAAACACACTGCATTCATACACACACACTGCATTCATACACACACACACACACACAAACACACTGCATTCATACACACACACTGCATTATATACACACCCTTCGCTGCATTCATACACACACACACTCATTATATACACACACTGTAAATAAATATTCAATTAATATAATTTTATTGGGATCTAATTTTATTTAGAAATTTACCAGTAGCTGCTGCATTTCCCACCCTAGGCTTATACTTGAGTCAATAAGTTTTCCCAGTTTTTTGGGGTAAAATTAGGGGTTTCGACTTATATTCGGGTCGACATATACTCGAGTATATACAAAACAAGTTTTCTCGTACAAGAGGATTATAAATGGATCTTTATCTGTTTATTTACCTTTTATGTGCTTACAGTTATCTGTATCTTATATTTGCCTATTATTTATATCTAATTTTTTTTTGATATTTAGAAAAACATCATTTTATAATTGTATCAAAATAAATCATTTGAAAAGCTTTGTAGTTTTGTGGATTTTCAAATGATGAGTGCTGTCTATGTCACCATTGCATATAAAATAATTACAACACAGAATAACTCTGCAAACTGTGAAAGTTCTTACATAATATAAAAAAAAAAAGGACCCAATAAAATAAAAAATAAATTAAAGAATGTAACTATTTAACGGAGCTATTACACTAGTCTTAATGTACCATACCTAATTATATGGAATGCTGAGGAAGTAGCATTGTACGTAATCCAAAATAATGTCTGTGAGGAATGCTGTTTAGTATGAAGTGCTACGGAAGAGAAAAGTTTAAATGCAGTTTTATTTCGCAATTAAAAAATCGAATTATCTTGTCATATATAACTATTCAGGTTGTTTTGAATAAATAATAATACTGTCCTCTTTATTAATACTTTTATTTTATTCATTTTACTGTTTGCATTGTTCCCACCATGTTATATTCAGATCAAAGCCAATCAAATAGCTCTGTCCATCTGCTGGGTCCATCCCAGACTCTCCTCAATGACACCTCTATCCAGCTGGCGTGTGTGGTACGTGATGCTCGGCACATGGTCCGTGTCATCTGGAACATCTCTGGGATCCATCACACGGGCAGGATGGTCACTATGGAAGATCCCGATGGGACCTGGACTTTCCTTAACCTCATCTCAATTCCCAGAGACACCTGGGATCGCGGGGAGAGTCTGTCATGTGACGTCTGGTTCAATTCCTCTGCTATCAGCGTCCACAGAAATATACCAAAATCAGGTAATATTAAAGCACACGTTAAAATTTGAATAGAAACCATCTGTAAAACCAATACTGATTTATACAAAAACATAAAAAATATTTTTAAAGAAGAAAGGGCGATGATTGGGTAGATTTATTAATAAAAATGGAAGAACTTGAGTAAATATATTCAGAAATAACCTTTTCACTTTCTCCATTTTTCTTGGTGACCAGCATATCCAGTGTAAAACTACTGTTATTAAAGTTTAGTTAATAGAACAAATAGAACTATGAATATAGAGTTCGATGTGTACGTGTAGATAGAAAGCCTCATGGTTGTCCCACTAAATCTTTTTCTGCTCCTGCAAAATTTGCTTTTACCAACAGAATGATTTATGCATCAACAACATTTTAGAAAAATCATAATATTAACTTTATTTCAAGTCAAAATGAATGTCCATGATTTCATCTCCTGTTTTCCACAGTCGCAGTGTATGGAGACTTTATCTATAAATGTTCTTCGTTACTGAGGGTAGCATTGATCTTGACTCTTTTTCTGGTATTTGTCCTGTCAGTACAACTCAAATGGATTTCAATTCCCTAAGATACATTGTAATAGATCATCACTAAAACTGCAAAGAGAGATGTACTATAAACCCAACATCCAGGTTTTTATTTTTCATTGTACTTCTTGCGTTCCCCTTGATTGAATTGTAGATGCATTCCACGTGACTTTGAAGACCTTATGACAAATTAACCTGCTTATTGGCCTTCCCAAAAAATCTACTTCTTCTCCATTAAGTCCCCCCTTTTTGGCACCGCATGCATAACCCTGAATCCCGAAGCATCCATGCATATTCGTGCATTGACTTGTCCTTTGCTCAGTCTTATGGCATGGATTTTTGGAAATAAGGAATTTGGCCCAAGTCCTGCACATTTACACTTGTACTCCGGGATTAAATAATGTAACTGAGGCTGACATCATTTTATATTCCTTTATACTATAACACCTTAAACTAGCAAACACTGCAGGAACATAGCACATAGCACTATTCATTCTTATAAGTGGGAAGACCTGTACTTGGCACCAGTAGAAGCAGAGGTCATGTGGAATACAGCTGCTCTATCCGTCATTGAAGTTCAAAGGGTTTGGTGGCTCTGATACATTTTCCTCCAATGTGTCAGGGACTCTCGTGAAAGGGGGATGCAAAATCTTCCCTAAGCTGCCTAAAACTTCATAATGGAATATAATCATGGGCGTCCGCAGGGGGGGGCAAGGGGGGGCACTTGCCCCCCCCTGGATTTTTCAGCTTGTTCTGCTATTTTTCGTGTGAGAGTTAAAATGAACTGCAATACCGGCGCCGGCCAGTAGGTGGCGCTGTGTATGGAGAGAGACAGGGATAGGAAGCTGCATCTTATCCCTGCTTCTCTCTGCTGATTGAAACCGCAGGGGAGCAACACATGCAGCCAGAGACAGCCTACAGATCAGGTAATGGGGGAGGGTTTTGAGAGGGGCAGCAGCCTGGGGAGGGTTTTGGGGGGCAGCAGCCTATGGGGGCAGCAGCCTATAGATTTGGGGGCAGCAGCCTATATATTTGGGGGCAGCAGCCTATAGCAGCCTATAGATTGGGAGGGCAGCAGCCTATAGATTTTTGGGGAAGCAGCCTATGGGTGGGGGGGGCAGCAGCCTATGGGTACAGGGGAAGCAGCCTATAGATTTTTGGGAAGCAGCCTATAGATTTGGGGCAGGAGCCTATGATTTTTAGGGCAGCCAGCCCATAGATTTTTATGAGGCAGCAGCCTAGAGGCAGCAGCCTGAGGTAGAGTGAGGCATGGGGGGGGCAGCCTATAGATTAGGGAAGTGAGCATAGGCGTGCGCAGCCTATTGCATTAGGGTGTGCAACCTAAAGCACAGACACACGCCATGTGTGTGAGGGAATTGGTAGTATGTGTGTATGTATATATATATATATATATATATATACACTGCTGTGTGTGAGGGTGCTGGTAGTGTGCTATATGGGTGAGGGTGTTTTTGTGTGTGTTTGTGAGAGTGCTGTTAGTGTGCTGTGTGTGAGGGTGCTGTTTGTGTGCTGTGTGTGAGGGAACTGGTAGTGTGCTGTGTGTGTGTGTATGTGTGAGAGGGTGTTTGTGTGTGCGTGTTTGTTCGGGTCCTGTTAGTGTGCTGTTTGTGTGCTGTGTGTGGGTGTTGTGTGTTTGTCAGGGTGCTGTTTGTGTGTGAGTGTGCTGTTTGTATGTGGGTGCTGTGCGGGTGTTGTGTGTGGTTTTGTGTGTTTGTGAGGATGCTGCTAGTGTCCTGGGTGTGTGTAGGTGTTGTATGTGTGTGGGTGCTGTGTGTGCGAGGGTGATGTGTGTGTGTGTGTGGGTGCTGTTTGTGGGCTGTGTGTGCTGTATGTGTGTAGGTGCTGTGTGTGTGTGTGCTGTATGTTTGGGTGGAGGTGGGGGCAGATTAGTTAATATCCCAGTCCTGCTGCCTTCCCTGGTGGTTCAGTGGAGAGTGAACTCTAGCCTGGGTTCTCTGCTGCCTCCCTCCATGCTGCTGTGGACCGGTAAGGTAGAACTTTGATCTCCCCACCGGCCCATGGATGCTTAGACCAGCGCCGCCGCTCAATCCATTGGCGTACTGCGGGGATTAGGGTGTGCCCAGGCACACCCGACACACCCCGTGCGCACGCCTATGGAAGTGAGGGATGGGGGAGACAGCCTACATGAAGAGTCAGCAAGGAGCAGGAAGGTAAAGTAAGAAAAGGAGAAGGAACAGAAATGAACAGGAAGGGTCTGCAAGGAACTGGAAGGTAAAGCAGCACAGAGGTAAAGTAGAAGAAGCAGAAAGGGTCAGAAATGAGCTGGAAGGGGCAGAAGGAGCACAAACGTAAAGTAGGAGAATGAGCAGGAAGGGCCTGCAAGGAGCAGGAAGGAGCAGAAAGGGACAGCAAGGAGCACAAAGGTAAAGGAGCAGAAAGAATCAGAAGGAGCACAAAGGTAAAGTAGAAAAGGGTGCAGAAAGGGATCAGAATGAGAAAGGAGCAGAAGGGCGCTAAATAAGCAGAAAGTAGCAGAAAGGTAAAAGAGCAGAAGGGGCCAAGGATAGAAAACAGTGTCAGAAGAAAAAAAAGACTGTCAAATGAAGGAGAGGAAAAGGAGATTGGAGCAGGAAGAACAAATGAAGTGAACCCTCCACTTTATTCTGGACACCACATCATAAGGCTTTGGTACCAGGGCCTGGCAGGGAAACGCTGGACCTTCTCATCTCCAAAGGTAATAAAAATATCAGTGTTAATGTGTTCAATTTTATTTACTGAGTGTCAGGAAGCACAGAGTGCCGTTTGGGTAGGGGTGTTGCTGATCGGCTAGAGCGGTCAGCTGGCACTCTAAGCCAGTCAGTAGCTTCCCATTCATAAAAAAGTAAAAATATTTTATGAACCGGGAACTAGTGATTGGCTTAGAGCGTCAACTGTCCACTCTAGCCAATCAGCGGCACCCATGCCTGACGTCAATCTGCACTTGCTGACACTCTGTTTCAGAAGCCAAATACCACTGAGCGACCTGGAGCTGGAGGAAGCCTTTGGGGTTAAACCATTTGAGAGCGATTTAACCCCTTAAAGGAAAGCGAGCACCCAGGGTCCTTTAATTTGCTTAAAGGAAGACTATAGTGTCAGGAATACAAACATATATTCCTGACACCATAGTTGTGAAAACGCTATTCACCCTGGCTTTATGTGATACTGTCAAAAAGGTACCAAGCATGGATGTCATTACAATTATGCCCCCCCCTGGAAAAATTCCTGTGGACGCCCATGAATATAATGCACAATGATGGTGCTGGACTTGATATTCGGTACTTTTATTCTCTACTGTGTGGAGCAATTGAATGAAGCAGAGCAGGAAGCTCCGCAACCAGGAGCTACACCTCCAGTGGGACCTTGGAGTGTGTCCTCAAACCATTACGTCCACCTCCACTTAACACAATAAAGTAACATTGTTATGTATTTCCAGCTGGTGTCCATTGATTTGTTCCTTTTTTGCTAGTCTCGAATCTTGATTTTTCTTTGTACAATATTAATTATAAAACCTGGCTGTTTACAGCTATTGTTTGATTTACTTACATTCATCATTAGTTTCCATAAATGGACAGATGCGTCCTATCTGTGAATGGACCAGCCAATTATCAACACACTTCCAGCCGGCTTAACTACCCACCCAGCTTCCATACCTCCCATTATTGGGAACAATGCTATGGGGTTCGAAATGCTTCCTTTTCTTTAATTTTTAGTAGATATACCCAATGAAAACATGCTTGCATTTTACTATGGATTTTTTCATTGAGGGTATATTTAAAAACAGCTTGCAAAAGCTGCCACTCTTTTGTCTGCAGCCTTTGCAAGCCCGCCCCTTCTAACCACTCCTAGATTTTTATGACTGTCCAATCACAGGCTCCCAATGCAGCTCAATGAGAAGTCTTTGCAAGGAAGGAGTTTTGAGCAATTGTTGCCTCTTGAATTTATCTCCACTGAGCCAAACAAACCAGGAAGTAACAGAACAGAACCAGTTTTCTTATGGACAGCCAGAGAGATGTAACAAGGGTAATTTAGAAAATTGGCACTTTTGTATTGAAATCTATACTTTTTGCAAAACAACAACAAAAAACACACTCTTCATGCATAAAATATTTCAGCAAGCTAAATTGCTTTAGGGTCTGAAGTTTCCCTTTAACAATGAATTAACCACCTTGTCACTAGTGGCAAGCAGTAATCATTATTCTAGTTCTTAAATCATTATGCACGCAAACTGTAAAATACAAGTAAACCCAAATATTATGAAGCAAGGAAACATATTAATAAATCGATTATTCATACTGGCTATTCATGCAGACATGCCACTTCCTGTGTGTTTACATTGCATTTACAAAGCCCCATGATTTAGGTCAGTACGAGTGATATTTACAATAAATGTGGTTTTGTTTACTTGCACGGAAAAAAAAATTCTCGCTTTCTGAAACTTGTGAAACCAGAAACAGAAATATGTGTGTCATATATAAATGGAAAGTAGAATTTATTTTAGTTTTCGGTTGTGGGCAGTTGAAGTTGATCTGCCTGATTATCTGTTTTAACCAGCAAAATATAGATAATTAAAAACCAAAAATAGATTGTGTTAATGGTTGGAGATATCTAATAATTTAGAAATAGTTATATTTTATCATATAGGTTTCCTGATTTTCAATTTAATTCTTATATATTGTAGTCATTTTAAAAACCGCAATGTTTTAGTTGTCTTCTGACATAGTTTAGTAAATCTCTCTTGAGTAACCTTTCAATACAGGGTTAGTCACTAAAACAAGAATTGTAAAGAATCATCAAAGGAGCTGGAGGAAAAAAACTTCCAGTTAGCTATTTTGCCCTGAATTTGCACTTTCTTTGTTAAAGTGTTACTCCAACTACCATGACTACTTCTGCAATTAGAAGATCATGGTCGATGAATCTGTATGCGCATGGTTTCTGCTTGAAGCACTATGTATGCAGAGATATATTCACTTTTGTGCCGGGGGCTAGTTGCACCCCAGGCACACATAAATTAGGCATCCCAGAACTTGGACCCAGGTTGTTAAATTCCATCGTTTGTGCAGTGGAACTGCGCCGGCAATGGGAAGCGGTAATGTTGGAAAGAGTGTGGAAACCAGCAAAGGGAGCTTCACCTGGCTCTGGATTACAGGAAAGTTAATAGAAAGTGAATGCAGGGAAGCAGCGCCTTCACAAGTGTCCTCAACCCAAATAAAGATGGTACGATGTGTAAAACAAGAGGACAAACAAAATGGAATATGGTGCAGTATTTTTGATGCTCGTGGTTATAAAGAAAATAAAGGAAACACACTTACAATCTTCTGGAGCATGAAAGCAGCTCCAGATCTATGCGCTTGGATGGTACCATCCCTGTCTGTGGATATGCTGATCTTGGTCTAGGTCTTGATCTTATGTGGAAAGGTATCCTTAGACCGGTCAGAAGTGCGTGGTGGTTAGTGTTCGTAGAAGTGGTCTCTTTCAATATGCCGTTTTATCACAGTGAGAGTCACCAGCGTATAAAATGGAAATAGAAACAGAAGATAGTGCTCTCTGTATAGCTAAAAAATTAATAAAATAATAAAAGAAGCTATACTCACAAATGGAGAGAACAGTTTAGTTATGCTCAATCGTATATAGCTTAGGTGGTATCTTCCCTACCTAGGAAACCGAATTATAAATCCTCCAGGTAAAAATCGTTAGAGATAAAAATAGGAAGGTTCAAATTTGATAAAAAATACTAGTTTTATTTATAACCAAAATAGTAAAACCAAATGTATAGTATAAAACAACAAAACACTAACGCGTTTCACCTTCACACAAGCTTTTTTTAAAGTGTTGAACACTTTAATGTTTTATACTATACTTTTGGTTTCTGTATTTGGTGCATAATACTTCTTGTCACAGTTCTCACTGCAACATCCAGACAATGTCACCCCACAAGTGCCCAATGAGAGATGTGAACCTGGGTACTTTGCAGTCCTGGACCTGCTGTTTTGCCTCCGAGCCACTATACAGCTCTAATAATTTCTT
Organism: Pelobates cultripes; assembly: GCA_933207985.1. NCBI lineage: Eukaryota > Metazoa > Chordata > Amphibia > Anura > Pelobatidae > Pelobates > Pelobates cultripes. The sequence continues at coordinate 9,516,235 of OW240924.1, read as the reverse complement.
GAAGTATAATGTTGCCTTGTATCCAGCACTGGGGGCTGGACGTTATTCTGTGGCTGCTCCTTCATTCTCAAGCATACCTGAAGCTGATGGACTCATTAGCCAGGTATATGACACTGCCTCTCCCAGAGGGCAGTGTCAGTTCATTGACTCTGGTTCTCGTGTTGCTGTTTCGTGTTCCCCTGTTGATTCCTGACCTTGGCTTGTTATTTTGTGTACCCTGACTTCTGGCATCCTCTGACCTCGTCTCTCTACTGGTTTATCCTGATTTCTGGCACCCACTGACCTTTGGCTTACCGACGATGAATCTTCTGTTTATGTCCGTATCTGTACTGCGACTTGGAGCATCATCCTGCGCAGCCCTTGTGCACAGGCTCACAGGCCAGGTGAGTTCTTCCCTGACCACCTTGGCCTATGTTTAATTGCAAGGGTGAGCATATCTCTGCATACCGGACTCCCACCAAGGTAAGCCGTGACACTTCTGCAATAACATAGCTCAGCATTCTGCTGCTTAGGAGATAAAAATTGGAGGGATAGCAAGGGGGACAGGGCTACAATTCCCCTTGACTACTAGTGCCAGAGAGATGGCAAGATGATCATGGGCCAAAGCCCCAAAATATTCTTCTGAAAATTTAAAGGGACACTCAACTGCCCATCTATAACTCAATGTTTAATAGATTTACACCACATAATAATATGCACACATTTAATTATGCACTTTTTCATTGGGTTTATATCTAAAAACCGCTTATAAAACCTGCATTTTTTTCCTGGATGCTGCCTTTGCAAGTCCTCTACTTTCTAACCCCACCCATACTTTCTGTGACTGTTCAATTACAGACTTCCCAATGTTGATCAATGAGAAGTCTTTGCAAGGCTTGTGCTCTGAGTAATTGTTGCTTCTTGAGTTTATCTCCACTGAGTTAACCAAACCAGGAAGTAACATTAACGATTGTCTGCTTGAAAGCTAAGGGGGTTTCATTTTAATTTAGAAAAGTGCCAATTTCTTTTGAAATCTGCACTTTTTGTAAACTAAAGAGAGGACACACTTCTCACACCTAAAGCTTTTCAGCAAGCTAAAGTTCCTTAGGGGTCTGGAGTATCCCTTTATGTAGCAGAAGGTGTTAAGGTGCCTGTCGGCACTGCAGGAGTAAGGCATCAGGCATGGATTGTACAAGGTCCTCCCTAGCTCGGTACTGGGTGAGTTTGTTTATGGCAATGCTTTCCAGGTCTGGACTCACTGGATGTTTCTCATTGGACTGAGATATCTGAATCTGACCAGACTACTATGAGTATGAGTACTATGAGTCCCTGGAGGTATTAACCAGTGATATGAGACAGAGATAATGACAGATATAACATGTGTCAGTTGTTAAGATTGGAGTCAGAAGGAAACAAGTCTGACTGCTACTGACTTACATAGACAGTATTGTCTACATTATCCATGTTATGTTTCCTGTCCAGCCTTTCTCATTACAATTAACATGTTCTGACTGGTCTATTTCTGGTTATGAGTATTGCCTGATCCAGTCTGTGTTACTGGTTGCCAATGTAAGATAAACTGTATGTAGTTAGTGTTTCAGACCCAGTCTGTGTGTTTTGGTAAGAACTTGCTAGGACTCCTCCTCCCCTGTGTCACTATGTCATACATTCCAGTGACCTGAGTCATTGTATCTGACGCTGGTTGCTGCGATTCCACGTTATTTTATGGCACTAGAAACGTGTCAATTTTGATGCACAACTGCTTGTGTCATTTGTGTAACATTGCCCTCATACTTTCAGGGCACTGCAACTAGGACGCTGGCCAATCCAGCACCTCTTAGACCTATTTAAACTCTGTTTCACCCGGCTCTAGATTCCAGGTGAGTTAATGGTTTTTAGATGGGAGGGCCCATCTAAATAGGGCATTCTAGATAAAAAAACACTCTAAAGGTCTACAATTCCTCCTTTAGTTGATAACCATGATAGAACTGTAAAGGGGCACTACAGTCTGAAACTGACATATTCTATGAATGCATCGGTGCTCAGCTTTAAAGTTGAATTTACAAGAAATGTTAATAATTCAGATAATCAACTCTGCTCTTACCAGAAGTAGATTGGTGTTAGTTTATTAGTCCAACATGATCTCTACCCTCTATGAATTCATCCTTTTTAAGGGAAAAACCAATGGAAGACAATACATAATAGCCAGGCACACCCGGTAAGTTCTTCTAGAAGGCAGTCTTTATTTGGAATCAGAAGATAAGAACGGTTTATCTCTTACATGAGCCTGTGACAAAGGCTCAGGGAACTGGTCCTTCCTGTCTGGAGCACCCTGGGGAAAGTATTTCCCTATTGTGTGTGTGTGTGTGTGTACCAGCACCACTCTCTCAATCTGTGTTAAAAGGGAAAAACCCAATGTCACTCTGTTGATAAAGTGATAGAAGTAAATACTGTAAATCAGGGGTAGAGAACCTTTGGCCCTCCAGGTTTTCTGCACTAAATTTCCCATAATGCTCTTACAGCCTTAACGTTGGTAGAGCATCAAGGGAGATGTAGTCCACAACATCTGCAGGGCCAAATGTTCCCCACCCCTGCTATAAATGATATAATTATTAGAATTTATTTATACTCGCCGCTAATTCTCCAGGGTTAGACACAGACAATAAGGAACACTGGTGGGATTCTGACTAGAAGCTACTGTTATAGTAGGAATAGTCATCCATAGTCCTTCCACTATTGCTGGACTACAACTTGTGAAACAGGCTGAAAGAGAATTCTAGGAAATGGCACAAAAGCTAATATACACCTGGTCACAAGGGACAGGAAATAAATCATTAAAGGGAGAGGGACCACAAGAAGGCAAGGCTTGAGGGTGAGGCGGTCAATAAGGGATGTGAGTGTGTAGTGGGTGTACGAGGTACAATGGATGGGTGTCAGTGTCTGAATCTCAAAAGGCATGTCCAGGAAGGAGTTAAATTGGAATCCATTTCATGTTCTCAGAAAACGTTCTGTAAATCACAAAAGAGGACACTTCTTGTGGGTTTTGCACAGTGAGCAGAATGTGAGAAGATTTGTCTAATATTAGTATTTTGTCTAGATTGGAGGTAAGATGGTTGGGTGAGATGTTTGTGGAACACAAAAAAGCTGCGGAGATTCCAAAAAGAGATCAGGAGCATTTGGCGAACATAGCTGTATTTAATCCACGTTCTTTGGATTGTCTCAGTTGCTGGATGGGATGATCAGAGAAACTAGAGACTAAACTAATGATTTGAAGGCATTGTCAGGATTTACTTTTTTAAAAATTGTAAAACAATGATTTAGATTTCAGGTGGAAACAAAGTGATATGGATCACTAGGAGGTAGTTTGAAAATACTCAGAGCATCAAAGTTCTAACTCTTTGATCACTCAATAACAATGGGTCGTTCTTTAATATAACCTGATTATTCTGTAACAGAAAAAGTCTCTATTTCGTCACATGGTCTATAGAAGGAGGAGCTGATATACCTACATGTAATGTGAGAATTTCCGGACAGGAGAGGTGAAGATTATTCCTTATTTTAATGTAGATCTAAGATTGTCTCTCCGGTAACGCTGACATGAAACTCTTCATATTACTGCTGTTATTTAGAGGTAAGATAAAATATCTGAATAAATATTAACTTTATATAAAAATTAGGTCTACCATGTTATAATTTGCATGTATATTCATTTTTTTTTAAATAAAATGTAATTTATATAATTAGAGCAATCCGTTAAATATTTTGTGTTTCTTCTTTCAGACTAACATTCTAGCTAATATTTAATTCTAGTTTTTTATTTGGTGTAATAGAGACTCACGTATTCCTGTATGATATGGACATTCAGTTCCTGCTATTCTTTTATACTGTTTGATATAACTATAAACTTATAAGATACAGAAATCACTGCTGATGAATACTAGTGAACATTTGTGACATTATATTGAACAGATGTTCGATATTATGGAGTGAGTTGCGGAATGTGATGGCGCTTTATAGATAAAGTATAATAAAATGTTAGTGAGTATTGAACCCAATCCTATATAATGTTTCTATAATCTAATCTCCTCCTAAAATACTATTTACTTTCAAATAAAGTTTTAACATTAAATGTAAGATTCTGAAGCTCTTCTTGGACCTCTCAAATTCCCCACGTGGAACATATATCTGCATTTAAAAACTGCCCTGTATAAAACTACATATATTTTAATTTGTCTCCCAGTGTATCCCTGTACAATCCTTATATATTTTATATTTAAACATGTCTGTTTTAAGATAATAAGAATTCACAGGCTGTCAATCACTGTTTGTTTATTTAGAAAGTGTTTTACTATGAAGGATCTAACATTTATTACACGTATCATTAAAAATCAATTTACCAATAAATCCCAATAAACACAAAACACTGAGTCAAACATGGCAAAGGTCCATAGAGTGTATAGCGTTTATTGGGCAATATATATTATTAAAGTCTGACACTAGCACCAGGACATTTAACATAGTGCTACTAATCCATCTCATTGTCTGACTGTCAGTCTGTCTATCTATTGACCTGTCTGCCTGTCTATAAATCTGCCTGTCTTCCAGTCCACTTATTGGTTTGCCTGTCTTCCAGTCTGTCTGCCTGTCTGTCCGTTTATCAGTCTGTCTCTGTCTATAGACTTGACTGTCTGTGTTCTAGTCAGTCTGTCTGCCTGTCTGTATATAGATCTGCCTGTTTGTCTATCTTTCAGTCTGTCTGCCTGTCTGTCCGTTTATCGGTCTGTCTCTATGTCTATAGATCTACCTGACTATCTGTCTTTCTATTGGTCTATATTTATAAAGAGAGAATACATAACGGTGAACAATTTGGCTTTTAGAGAAATCATAATAAACTCCTTTATGGACAGTATTTTCCCACAATGCATCATTGCATGTCTTCTAGACTATATTATTGTTATGGTTAGCGTCTCTTTACTCCTAGCCAACATGTCTGAGATTAGTGGGAGTCATACTCTTTGCCATATGTTGTTTTCAGCTGCCACAATTAATTCAATCCAATATTAAATAATATGAATCTGTTAGAAATAGAGGCTTTACACTGATTTATATTAACTGTCAGGTGACAGAGCCGCTTTAATAATATTTTAACCCTTTATTTTGCAGTGTCAGCCTCTGGGTCCCGTATTTACCAACCTCAGGAGATCCTGTATGCAGACATCAATAGCAGCGCAGAGATCTCCTGTAAATCCAGAGATGCCTGGTGGGGAGAAAATTCTCATTACTGGTATTATAGGAGAATGGGAGAAACACCTACATTTATAATATATTGCTATGATTACAAGACATCCAGTAAATATTTATGTTTGTATAATGATGAATATAGCGCAAGTTTGAAAATACACAACGTGCAGAGGAACGATTCCGGAGTTTATTACTGTGCACAAAACATATGGAGAGTTTTTGGTAACGGGACGACGCTAATAGCACTAGGTAAGGTATTATGTATTATTAGCAAATAGCCTATTTTAATAGTGTCTGTCTGTCTAACTATCAAGTTGGATGAAACAAAAAGGTCATACATTTTTCGGCCTGTTCCCAATATCTTATTGATGGTGCATTAGATTATTAAAAGAAATGCCTTAAAAAAAAGAAAATCATCAAATCTAAGTTTTCTGTTTCTTAGAAATTGTTAACTTTTGGCTGTGTGAGAACATTTTAAAGAAGACAATTACTAGTTTTGTATTGGAATTATAACACAGGTTAAACATAAGAAATAAGTGTAATTAGTGTCTTATGTAGTAGGACTTGCAGTTTTTATAGTGAGCTTTCACCAAACCAGGAACTTGCTCAGCCAATCAGAGTGATACCGTACCTTTCTGCAGTGGTTTCCCTGGGAAAATAGGAGGGAAAGCAAGTCACACTTCCTCAATTTCTTCTTCATTGACTAATACGTCTCTGCCTTATTCCCCTTGTTATAAAACCTACCCCAGATTTGGAACATTTAATCCCTTCTTGTACATACCCCAAGTTCATGAATGCCTATCATGCTCCACCTTTACTTGGTGTCCCAGCTCCCAGGGAATTCTTTGCTACAAACCACACATTCCACACGGGCTGATAGAACCCATGATCACGTAGCTCCACTCATGGTTTTTATGAATAAAGCTGAATATGAGCTAGATATACAGTTTACAGAAGAAACTGATATCTGAGTTACAACTAATGTAGACCCTGCTGTGCGACCACTAGATGAATCCCCTTATGAATCGGAGGGGAGGTACAGAGGGGATAGGCTCATAGAACAAAATGTGTATTATTAAAAAAAATAAGGCCAGCATAGCTAACTTTAACCTAATCTAACATACAAATTGTCACTGCCTGATGTGATGTAATTAGGACAGAGAATCTTGTGTCAAACCAGATTACATACTTCTAGTACAGGCTGATCCAGTCCTACTAGACAATATATTATAAATATATTACTACTGTTTATATCATGATTTAATTCCGTGTTACATTTAACTTGATTCATTGATGATTCATTGACTATTATATTAAAGGATCACTATAGGGTCAGGAACATAAACATGTATTTCTGACCCTATAGTGTTAAAACCACTATCTGGGCCCCTCATGCCTCCATAAATATAGCAACATCTTGCTGTATTCAAGCCTGAAGCTGTAGATCTGCATGATGTTTGCCTCAGAAAAACAAGCTGTCTGCTGACATCATCAGAAGTGCTGTTCTGAGCCAATCACAATGCTTCCCCATAGGATTGGCTGAGGCTGACAAGGAGGCAGATCAGGGGCAGAGCCAGCACAATTCAAACACAGTCTTGGCCAATCAGCATCTCCTCATAGAGATGAATTGAATCAATGAATCTCTATGAGGAAAGTTCAGTGTCTGCATGCAGAGGGAGGAGACACTGAATGTTTGGATGCATTTTAGGCAGCCATGACCCAGGAAGGATCTCTAACAGCCATCTGAGGAGTGGCCAGTGAAGTTATCACTAGGCTGTAAAGTAAACACTGCATTTTCTCTGAAAAGACCGCAAAAAAGCCTGAAGGTAATTATTTTACTCACCAGAACAAATTCAATAAGCTGTAGTTGTTCTTGGGACTATAGTGTCCCTTTAATATATGATTATAGTTTTGGTTTTTAAACTCATATAATTTATTATTTCCCCTCATTTAATTCCTCTTATATTTAGATAATTCCCAATCAAATAGCTCAGTCCATCTGCTGGCTCCATCCCAGACTCTCCTCCCTGACACCTCTATCCAGCTGGCGTGTGTGGTATGTGATGCTCGGCACACGGTCCGTGTGATCTGGAACATCTCTGGGATCCATTACACGGGCAGGATGGTCACTATGGAAGATCCTGATGGCACCTGGACTTTCCTTAACCTCATCTCAATTCCCAGAGACACCTGGGATCGCGGGGAGAAACTGTCATGTGATGTTTGGTTTAATTCCTCTGCTGTCAGTGTCTACAGAAATATACCAGAATCAGGTAATATAAAGGCAAATATACATATAAACAACCCATAAAACTCACAATTACTGAGTTACTTGAGATGCTAAAACCTATATAAAATATTAGCCAATAAACATTGTCTGTTTACATTATGTAGATGTAATGTCTCCAGTGCTCGGTTAAAAGAATAATTAAAAGTAACCCAGACTTTGAAGTTTAACACTTGACTCATCCAGTCTTCATTTTATAGACTTTATTTCTAGATAATGTCCTGAGCTTTATTTTATGTCTCTATATTTCTCACAATTATAAATTTCACTTAAATGTTACTTTATGTATCATCTGTGTTTTTATCAATTAGTAGCATTAAATGAAGTAATCCAGTGATAATATTTGCAATTTTTTAATACAGATGTAACGTACAACCTTACAAATATTTTGCAGTAAATCCTATGGCTAGGAATCTAGAAATAGGGAAATAAACACATCATTACTAACATAAATAATTTATTAAAAGAGAGGGAAAAAAAATCTACAAAGCTGTCACAAACATACAGGCACACTTATTGAATAGGTGAACATTTGATGATTTCTAATTACCTTTTTATTGTCTTTTAATAAACTGTTACACTATATCACTTTATGCATGTTTCACTTTTACGATATTGCTATCACTAGGATTTACTAAGCAGACTGCAATATACTTGTAAGTTTGCATTTTACACCTGAATTAGGATGCTGTTAAGTCACTTTAGCATTACTGTCACATTGTCCTCGTTTGTTACAATTTGTTATCTGTGTTATAATTTCCTATGTTGCAGTCACAGGCAATGGAGGCTATATCTATACATGTTCTTTCTTTCTGAGAGCCGCACTGACCGGGAGTCTTCTACTGGCCATGGTCCTCTCCGTACATCTCTCCTGGACTTACACTGTCTCTCAGCGAATGTAACACCTGTCACTATAAGATGTAAGGAATATATGAATTCACATTTTAACACAAGCAGTGCAATGAAAATATTATTATACTAAACTTTAGGCTGCAAGAGCATGGACATTATTTCATAAACTGTAAGGGCCAGCGTCTCTCTGAAGGATAAGCTACCTCATCTGGATCAAGTGCACTGAGCAGATCATATTGGTGAACCAACGGAGCGGTAACCTTAAAATTACTCTTCTAACTGTACTGTATCTCACACTTTGTTGGTGGTCTTTGGAGACTAGCATCACATTTTTCTTCTGTAAGAGTTCCTATAAAGGAAGATGGGGATATTAATAAATTAACAGTCGCACACAATGTCGCCATGTTTCTGTTATTTTCAAGGTGGATACAATACATGTGATCGTGTATACCAAAGAATTGAATTACCATTCCAATATCAAGTCCACAACAATACAGACATTGATATCCTTCCCTTAATACCCAGAATTAGAACTTTGGAAAGGTTTTTTTTTAATATATTTTCTTTTTATATTTGTTTGTAATGCCCCACTCAAGAAATAAAGCTGGGGTACATCTACTAAGCGCTTACACTTTTACTATTTATTTATTTATTTTAACCTGGGAGATTGTGCTGACTTCCGCAGCTCGCGCTTTTTTTATTTTTATTTTTTTTTTATGTATAATTTTTTTATTGTTAATTATAGATATATACTATTAAAAACAATATTATTCATATAACCATATGCATTAATGTAAGACAATTGATCACAACAATATTTTTTTTTTTTCCTCTATTTTGTTTTTAAAAATCAATATTCATTTGCTTAAAGTTAAGAGAAACCACTGAAAACTATCACTTCCTCTCGGTCTAAATCAAAAAAGTAATCTACGTTCTTATAAAGGATTGTACCAGGGAGGGGTGGGGACTGGGGGATAGAACAACAGCTTATTGAGCTAAATCTCTTTTGAGTCTAGCTCTCACTATAGTCTTTAAACGTTATTATATTTTTCTCCCCTTTATGCTTTTCATAACACCTTAAACATATCTCTTATTTCTAACCATTTATTCCACTTTCTTGTATAACATTTCCTGTCCTTTCAAACGACCATCCATCATGTCATAAGTACAGGAGGAGGCTAGTCTTATCATTATCTCTGACAATAAAGGAGTCTGTATCTTTTTTTTTTCCAGCTATATGCAATAGCCATTTTAGTTGCTATCAAACTGTGAATAATATAAATAACCGCAGCTCTTTCTATAGTTATTTTATAATTATTTGTACACTACATTAGTGTTATTATTTTTTGTGCTCTCTCGTGACATATATTTTTAAAAAATATTACCTGTTTCCTGGACGACCTCCAACACACTGTATTATAACACCTCGAAACTAACTCTGAGACTGAGTGATGTAACGAGCCAGCCCCCCAAGCTGTGTCTATAATCTTCCTCAACCATTAACTGATTACAGCATACACACACGTAGCAAAAAGCACACAATGTTGAGTGCACGGTTATTAAATGTGAAATGGTATCTAGATTTAGTTTTTCGTTGTCCTTCGGTTTGTTCCTCGCATTTTCCATGGATTCTCTGACAAATTATGTGGATGTCTCAGAGACCATGCAATGTTCTCAATGGCAGAAAGGACACTACGATGAGCAACACTCAAGGCGATCTGTTAGAGCAAAATGCAAGGATCACGTGCCAAAGAACCTATTTATTACAGAACAAGTCGGACATCAGATGAAATGAATATCCGATCTGCCAAGCAACTGAGCCCGAGCAACCACATCTTACAATGCATAGCAAAAGTGCTACTTTCATAGTACTTCCACAGACTCTAAATCAGCCTGTAAATGTTCAATATTGGAAGAACATGCATGAAATAAAAATTACAAAATAGGACTTTCTAGATGGAGATATCTGTACCTGACATTAGGTATGAACCTACACAGATTGCAGGAAATATCGCTTGAGGCAGAGAGATCTGGCAGCTCTGACCCCCAGCCAGTAATCCCTTGGCCAGGTGTTTCTAGTGAGAGGGATCAGAGAGCTGTGACAGGTGGTCTAGTGAGAGGGATCAGAGAGCTGTGACAGGTGGTCTAGTGAGAAGGATCAGAGAGCTGCGTCAGGTGGTCTAGTGAGAGGGATCAGAGAGGTGTGTCAGGTGGTCTAGTGAGAGGGATCAGAGAGGTGTGTCAGGTGGTCTAGTGAGACAGATCAGAGAGTTGTGCCAGCCTTACACAGCCTAATGTTCTTCCCCAGCCTTACACAGACTAATGTCCTTCCCCAGCCTTACACATACTATTGTCCTTCCCAGCCTTACACAGACTAATGTCCTTCCTCAGCCTTACACATACTAGTGTCCTTTCCAGCCTTACACGGACTAATATCTTTCCCCAGACTTGCACAGACTAATGTCCTTCATACTCTGAGTATGCTAATTTATTATGCTATATTTTCTATATATTACTCAGGTTGCCATAAAAGTTGTAGTGCAACAGTAACAAAGATAAACCTCAATTGCCTATTTTACTAGACATGTGCAATTCGTTTAGTTGCGAATGTGAATTTGGACGAATTTCGGGCAATTCTGATGTTCGGATGCTTCAGAATTTTGAAAGTGCTGAAGTTCCGAATTTCCGAAGTGCCGACCAAGCCGCTGAATTGACGAATTGCGGCAGTGCCAAATTTCAGAAGTGCCGAAGTGCTTCGGATTTCGGAAAAGTGGCAAAACAAGAGAGGGAGGGAAAATTACGTGAATGATGACAGGAATCTTGACCAATAAGCTAATTCCTGGCACTGAGAGCCCTATAGATGTGTAAGTGGTTGTGGTGTTTATGGTTAGGGGTAGGGATAGGGGTAGAGGCAGGGTTCGGGGTAGTGGAAGGGTTAGGTGTGTGGTTAGGGGTAGGCGTAGGGGTAGGGTTTGGGTAAGGTTAGAGTTAGAGGTAGGGGTAGGAGTTAAAGTTAGGGGTAGAGTTAGGCTTAGCGATTGGGTTAGGGTTAGTAAACTCTACAGATTTTATGAATTCTGAAGAAGTCACGAATTGCCAAAGCTCTGAATTACCAAAGTTCCAAATCGCCTAAGTTCCAAATCGCCGAAGTTCTGAACCGAAGTGCTGAAGTTCCGAATTTCCAAAGTGCCGGATTTATTTACTTACCCGAATTACTGAACCAAATTTTTTGCCCATGCACATCCCTAGATTTTAGTGTACAGTTCGTAACTGTGAACATTTATAAAATAACAGTTGGTATGTTTCAGTTATAATTAAGTCAGCTGATAACCAATCACACTCTTTCAAACCATGGATTTTACAACTAATGTACTTCCTGTTAGCCTCCAGGATAAATAGTCTGTTCTTAATACAAGAAGACCAATTTTCTACAATTATTCTGTAATAGGATTACTTGCTATAGAGCTCTACATTTTAAAATTGTAATTCTTATAACCAGCCTACACAGTAGCATACATACATATGTGTACATAAACTCGGTCTGTAATATTTTGATGTATATATGTTTACAGATATATATAACATACAAGTATATGAAAATTCTTCACTCTTAATTAAAACTTTTAATTAACTGTTATTTCCCCAGGCAAGGGAATCAGAACTTTTAAAACATCCAAAGAATCTCAAGTTTGTTTAACATTTTTGACCTAAATTTTATATTGTTTGATAAACTTTTAAAATCAGTTTTTTTCAACATATTAAAAAATTAAAAAATTCAATGAAAAATAAATCAACATATCAGCAAATACCACATTTTACAGAATTAAAACAGTTTTCATAATAGTAAATAATTTCAAAAGTTTATCCAAATATATGAAACCATTTGGAAAGCTTGTACAACAATATTAAATCGGGGTCTTTCTTTATTAGAACCCATGGATTATGCATTGACCAGTAGATCAGCAGTACATATTTATATCAAATAATGTATTAGTAGGATTTTGGACAAATACATAAATCCATATCTGATACAGTAGTTTGATTCATATAATGAATCATGTAAATTGATTCATATAGCCCTCTATAGGTCTTATCACTAATAAATTGATTAATGGGTTCCCAAGGGAGATATAAGATATTAATTCAAATCATTTTATACCTGTAGGGCAAAACCACCAATAAATATACATATCATAAAGCATTGTGACATATAGCAATGTATAAAGACTTTATCTGGACAAGTGATACGAGTGCCTCTTCCTCTGTGTTTAAACAGAAGCAAAAATATTTATTATAAATGTGTCTTTTTTTTCCCCCTCCTTGCAATATTACCAGAGCTCTCACATCTTCACCTTTTAAACCATAAAAATGATGCTGTTTTCCGTATATAAATGGAAAGTACAATCTATATTTGGCAGTGGGCAGTTAAAGTGGATATCTTACAAACTCATTTCCTCTCTCATTTTATATATAATTAAAATATAGTTTGTCATTATTAGAGATAAAACATTTAATATATCGTTGGTAAATGTATAGATGACACAATTAGTGTTATTCATTAAAGTAAAAATTCAAAGAGAATTTAAAGTGAAATTAAAATTTAAGGCCCGTACAGACAAAGTTTAAACATTCTATTACAAAGTCAACTATTCTTCTAGTTCCTTAAAGGGACACTGAAGGTACTATAACATTTTCATCTCATTGAAGGTGTTATAGTGCCTCGAGTCCACTGGCACTGTCCCTCCATTCAGAGTTAAACCATGCTTAAGCATGTTAACACAAAATAAGCGTCCATGGCCACCCACAGTCCGGCCCCTTCTGGAGGTGTGGCTAAGGCAACGATTTCACACTTCCTTGTTGTCATACCCATTCACCCTGTCAATAGGAGCTCAGACAGGCCAAAAGCAGTCAGATGAAATTCTCAGCCAATCACAGTTGCCAACTCTTGCTCAGGCTAATACTTTCTCATTTGCCAAAGCAGCACAAAGGGTATGGGCTGCTGGGGACTCTTGTTTAATATTTTAAAAAAACACATTAAAATCTGTTTAATACTGAATGAATGATGGCTATGGGGGGGCTCTAAACAGACTCCAGTGTCCCTTTGTATTTGAAGTTCCTTTTGAATTTAATTTGTGTTCCTGACAATTCTCAATTTAGTAATTAACCATGAATGTATAAAAATATACAAAGTTTATTATTATATTAAAGTTTATTATTATTTGCTATAATTCACTATGTAGATGGCAATAGAAGGTAGAAGTTACAGCCACAGCAGAATTTCACCTCCATTAGTATACTTGGATAAGCGGTTCAAATAATTTCATAATTTTTAGTAGACTTTGAAAATAATTTTTTCTAAATATTAAAATACAAATGATTATTATCAAAATAATAAAATATTTTTTTCAAAATTGAAAATCAATTTAAAGGTTTATCCAAAAATATTTAATCATTTTAAAAGTATGTTTAAATATATAAAATCAAGGCTTTATGTTTACATGTGTTTGCTTTTGCATTTAGATAAAGGAATATTTTATAGAATTTACAGAAGGAACGTAAAGTTGTTTTGACCAAGAATGTCGATCTATTTAAAACTGTGATGACGCCTGTAACTTGCCAAGACTTATAAAGGCTATTTCCATAAATTCTCAGGCACAGTATTGGTAACAAGTGTTGTTATTGTGTATTTACTACCAGGGTTATAGACAGGATGTTCTATATTAATCATATTTTATTTAAGGCTCATTGTGTTTCCAGTCTTTGTCTCGAGAATATGACTCAAGCAGCTCTTTAAATAGTCTGAAACCTGTGATAGATGTTAAATAAAATGTAAAGAATAATCCAGGTTTTGTCCCATCCATTCTATAGGATACATTGTATACATCTTTCCTGAACTCACCAACCATGATTGGGGAGATCATTCTGACTCAGCTGTCCATCAGGCAGGTAAAGGTGGATAGACTGACCAAAGTCATGGATTTAAGATTTTTGCCAGGGTTCTGTGGTTAGATACAATAGTCCTTGAGATGATATATCTACAGTCACATATTCTATTTGAATTCAGCCTCCACCCCTTGGTTCTATAAACTCTTTAAAATACCCAAGACGAATTTAGCAATATAATATAATGACTGATATATCCAGTGTGTGCCAGACCTGGGTGTAATAATAGTGTCTGAGAGAGGAACAAGTCTGGTCTTGTTTATCAGCTTTGCAGTTCAGTCCATACCACAAGTTACTGGCTGCCCGATGCTTCATTACAAGTACTGTCTAATCTATCATTACTGCTAGATGCTGATGCAGCCAGTGCCTGATTTTGAGTTTTCTAAACCCCATTCTTTATCTCCAGTTACTGAACCCGTTCCTGTCTTTTGGCCAGTCTCCATCGGCCTTACCATTAACTAGCAGACGTTAACCGTAATTTCTACCGTTTCAACGCAGAACATTAGTTCAACTGCTCAACCACTGGATGTTATGTCCGCAAGATCTCAGGATCCTCCATAGATCATCTCATACAATGTGTGAGACTATGTCTCATTCTGACATCCGTCACTAGTGACAGCTATAGGAATTAACAAAACGAAAGGGGAAACTCTGCCTTTTGTGAATTAATTTCATTTTCAGACTTATACATGTGACAATGCAGTGCCTACTTTGTCTTAAATCATCAATATTCTAAATGTAGGAAATACTCTGGAATTTTATTGTGGTGAGAGAGTCTCCTTAATCCTTTAAGGACACAACTTCTGGAATAAAAGGGAATCATGACGGAATATTTCCATCATGTGTCCTTAAGGGGTTAATGGGTCCTTCTTTAATATGTAACACATACACTATGGGTCTAATGTACCAAAAAAATAAAGATGTAGAAATCGCTTTATTATTTGCACCAGATCAACAAAAATTGTGAGTGTCGTGATTATTCTGTAACAGAAAGAAAGTCTTTATTTGGTCACTGGGTCTATAGAAGGAGGAGCTGAAATATCTACATGTAATGTAAAAATTTCCGGACAGTAAAGGTGGTTATTCTATAGTTTAATGTAGATCTGTAGATTGTCTCTCCTGTAACGCTGGCATGAAGCTGTTCATTTTATTGCTGTTATTTAAAGGTAAGATACGTTATCTGAATAAATATTAACTTTAGCATTGCAATAGTTTAATCTTTTTATATGATGCAGCTATTTATTATATACAAGGTTATTAATATTATCAATTAGTTCAATCCATTTCATGTTCGGTGTTTGCTCTTTCAGTCTAACATGTCAGCTCGACCTATACAATACATGTATTTTATTTAATGGTTTAGAGATTTAATGACTGCCCTGTATGGGGGTAAATAGGTGCTAGTACTCTCCTATATTGTGTATTGGGATCATAAAGGAGAACCGGAACTCATCACGGGTCAATATCGTAGATATTATCAAAGCTTTATTCAATTATTAATGGGCTGTGTGTGTTAAATGATCCAGGCAGACAATGCTGAGACTAAAACTCAACACAAACAGGTTTATTCACTATAATGAAAATGTAAGGTGAATTCAAAGTAAAATTCATATTTAGGTCCAAAACAATCAAACTGGGAAAATTCTCTAAATCAACTCTGCTTTGCATTTAGCTATTCTGGTTTGAAATTCCCTTTAAATTCTCACGTTAGTAAATAATTTATAAGTCACACGCAAAGCTTAAATTAATGATTGCTCATCTGAAAAATGGAATTTCAAATATAATGTTAGAATTGATAGAAACAATAAATTGAAATAAATTAAATTTTTAGTAATCACTTTTATTTATAAAGGTCCAACATTTTCTGCTGTCCCACATAATATTTTAACTAACATGTAGGGGATACAGCAATACAATATGTAATTAGCCAAAACGGCCCAGGAGCTTACAATCTCTCAAACACTTTTATACAAAGCGCTGAGTGAAACGGCATGTGAGCTTACAATCTAACTTATAACGACTTGTATACAAAGTGCAGAGTAAGCCAGGAGCTTGCAATCGAGATGAGATAATTGAGCGTAAAATAAAAAATATCTGCAATTTATTAAAATCCTTGATGTTAAAGGGAGTGACCACCATCACGCCTTCATGCTGAGCTGTCTGTAATAAGATGATAAATATAACAGCTGCAAATATAAAACATTATAGAAAGAAGCTAAATGTGAACTGACTGTCTGCTAAATCTCTCACCAGAGCCAGATTGTCAGATTATCACATTAATGGCAGACCTGGACTAGTTTATAGTTAGAGTAATAAAACAAACTTACTGCTACACAAACTAGACTTGTTCTGCCCCTATGGATGCTATCTGTGACTTATAAGGGTTAACTTATTGACCAGCGCCTAGCAGAGACCACTAGATTGTAAACTCCATGGTTCAGAAACTCAGTGCTCCATACATCTTCAGATATTATATTCAATTATATCTTAATTTAACAGACTTGGAGACATTCTTTGTAACTTTTTTGTATTAAGAAACTCGCTTTTATGACATTATATGTTCTTTCGGTTTTTGTATTTGTCTCCAGATGTAACCCTTTACATTAGCAATATATTTATATTGAATTTTAGCTGTTAACGAGAGATACAGCCTCACAGGACCTGAAACCAGGGCCGGATTAACAGAGGGCTAAGGAAGCCCATTGATTTAAAAATAAAATAAAATATATATAAATATATATATATATAAACTACGTTTCACATACTCTTGCTTTGTGCAGAGGGGATTAAGCATAGAACACTTAGAAAGGATGTAGGATAACAAAATGTGTGTGGACTGGCTGACTACGAATTAGTTCAGATAAAGCTGTCTTTGCGCACCGTGCAAACGCTCCATTGTATTTGTCAGCACCGGGCCCAATGGGCTCGTAATCAGGCCCTGCTTCAGATAAAGGAAATCAGTGAAAAGGAGACAAATTATAACAATTGTGATAAATTAATGAAATGATAACAACATATGGTTTATGATATATTGATTGATATATAAAAATCTGTATTGATTGTAATCAGAGAGAACAGAAACTCGAAGATACAAACTCCTGTGCAGGTTCTGTGTGATAAAAGCTACCCGTGGGGGTAATACAGAACATAATGTTTGTTACACTTAAAAAACAAAAAAGTGTAACATTTTCTATTTTATCCGATTACCAGTAACAGTGGGTATCTAATGAAGTCTGGCTCTTTAATCTGAATTTTCACACGTTATATTTGGAAAGCCTTTCTAAGCCGTTATAAATTGTAAGAGTTACAAACAGATTTATTGGAGTTCCAAATCAATGAAGATACGTTATGTCGGATCTTCTCTGAGTTGTGACCGATATGTCTTCTCTCTGTCCATTCGACCACCAAGTCTCTAATCTTCACGGAGTCCAGTGGTTCATGTCTGACTTTCCTTCTATCTCTGGCCGTACGCGCTACAGAGTCATAATTCGAAATATACAGATATATTATACTTTCTGCAGAACTTGGAAATAGTGGTTTACATTATATACAGTATTAAAATGCAACAAAATACTTCGGGTTATTCCTAGTTACCAATGAATTAAAAATGGCAGCTCCAAAAATAATTTAATCTAATAAATCTGATGAGAAGGTTTTTCTGATGTTTTTATCAGATGTTAATAATTTTTTTAGTTAATCTTAGCAGATTTGCTTATATTATACTTCTTAAAATGTATATTACCTGCCATAATAATAATTATTATATATCATATAGAGATTGAATGAATTCTGCAAAGCATAATTTAATATACATGCATATAATGCAAATGATGTATTTGAACAGGAAGTGAACTTGGTGGACCATGCTACCACAGCAAAGATCACTCAGTGGAGAGCTAAAGTAGATATCTTTCCCCTTGTTGTAATTGGGGAAGTCAAGTGACACTTTTCCCACTATGGTGATATGCAGGACAAAATTGTCTAGAATAAAAGCGTTAGACATATCATGGTGCAGTATGCCAGTGAAATCTGGATATAATATTGAAAAGGTATATAGCCAACTCACATGGTAGAGAGCCAGGAGATTGGCTCAAATTACAACAGCTTGGGTATATATGGTAATACCAGACCTTCTCCAGATATACAGCTCACAAATATATGGATGAAAGGAGACAAAACACAAAATATGCTAGTGCAAATATGAATGGATAATGGAGCATACAAAGTGTCAGTGCATGAGGTTGCTCATTTTGTATGCTGCATTATCCATTCATAGTTGAACTAGGATATTTTGTCTTTAACCCAACATTCATCACAAGAACCATAGTCACAGGGTAAGAGGCCGGCAAGTATGCCCCTCCAAGAACCCGTGATGAGGTCCAGTTCGTCACATATGTGTCTATGTATATGTATATGTGTGTGTATGTTTGTATGTGTGTGTGTTGCATGTATGTATCTGTGTGTATGTGTGTTTGTATAAATGTAATATTATGTATGTGTGCTTGTGTGTATGTATGTGTATGTGTGCGTGTCTGTATGTATGTGTGTGAGTCTGTATGGATGTGTGCCTGTATGTGTGTGTGTGTTTGTATGTATGTGTGTGTATTTATGTGTGTGTCTGTTAGTATGTATGTGTGTGTATTTATGTGTGTGTCTGTATGTATGTGTGTGTGTGTCTGTATGTATGCGTGTGAGTCTGTATGTATGTGTGCCTGAATGTGTGTGTGTCTCTTTATGTGTTATATGGTGTGTATCTGCATGTATCTCAGTCTTTGTCTATCTGCATGTGTGTCTGTGTAACAGTCACCCCACCACACACACTGTCACCCCCTTCACCCTGCCACACTCATAATAACTCCCCCAAACCTGTCTCTCACCCATGCCATACTTACCTCCCATTACTCTGCCATATTAACCTATCACCCTCTAGCACTGTCACATTCATTCTCCATCATTCTGTCACACTGGCCCCCTTTCACCCTATCACATGAACCCCTCCAATTCTGTCATACTCATCCTCCCCAACCCTGCCACACTCACCCTGTGGGGCATAAATGAAACACACTGGCTGGGGGGGCGTGAATGTGACACATGGAGGGGCTGGGGGGTGAGATGTATAGGATATGCAATTGCCCAGGGCAATATTTGGGGAGGGGCCCCGTGGTTTCTAGTTACACCTCTGTATGAGAAGGTAGTTAACAACATTTTTGGAGGGTTTCACTAAGGACTTTGGGACTTCTGGCAAACTGAGAGGGGTCACTTTATGAGTCAACGATACTGGTCATCTTTCGGGCCCATCAGATGTCTTAGAAGAGGTTAATATGTAATGGGATTAACCTCATCAAGGTATCTCTTGATGCCTATTGGACACTATTGCTACAGAGCCACTGGAAATTTGGTATCTCCTAGGACCTTTATGGGGTTTAACTCAAATAATATAGCATTACATAGTGTATTTAAGTTTTACTGAAAACCCCACAGCCCTTAGAATTTAATCTAGACATACAGGTTCCCGGTTTGCTGTGGCCAGCCCCCTTCCAGGAGACACATTCCCCAGGGGAATGCTGGGCAGCATCCAGCAGTGTTCCAGGCAATGCATCGGGGCATGGCTGAGCTCAGTTTGGTTATCTGGAGGTAGTTTGTCATGACAGCCAATCCAAAACATTATTCAGCTTAATGGATGGTCTGGGGGGGGGAGAGGGGGGAGCTGGTGGAGGGTGTGGCCTGTCAGGCACCAACATTTAAACCCCAGAACAGCTAATCTGAGACTGAGGTTTCTTAGTTGTTCTATGCTCTTGGTGGAGTTTCTATGGAACTCTGATCCCTGACATGTCCTGAATCTGCTATTGGATTGCCCCTATGTACCTTGCTTTGACTGTGGCTTCTATGGTGTCAGCATCCTGCGCTCCTACCTCCCCAACCTAACAACTGCTGTCTGTCTCCCCCTCTATGTCTCCAGCATGTTCATTATTGGATCTCCTGTCCCTGAGCAGTGAAATGCTGGTAGCTAATCACCTTGTTTGAGACACTTAACGAAGAGAAAGAACTATTATAAGTGTTAAGGAGCTATATTTAGCTATTAATTGGAATTCTCCCATGAGAAAACAGATTGCAATTATTGCTGGATCTTAGAATATAAAATGTTTACATGGCTTATAAAAAGTCACCAATGTGGTAATCCTACTGGAATAATTTATCACTGTCCACTTACCAAGACTTCAATAATCTCTGCTCGCGCCCACCTCCCGCCAACAATTATACTAGCGCGGTTGTTTAGCAGCAACTATGTTAACCCTCCTCTGGTGCTCACAAATCCAGGGCACAGGGCTGAATTTACCATTATTGCTGCCCCGAGGCCAACTTCCTTAATGCACTAATTTATATATTGGATGGGTGAATGCAACTAGTTTAAGGTATGAATGGATGGTAAATGTGGGTGGTTGGAAGATAAGTGGCACAGGCATATGAGAGGGTGGTATGTGTGTGTGGAGGCTGCTTGTGGTGATGCAGCTTATTGAGGGCACTGCCTGTATGGTTTGTGTATGAGTGTGTGTGACTGTTTGTGGTGTTGCATGTGAGAAAGTTGACTATTTCTGGACTAGCATGTTTCTGGGGACACTGCATGTGTGGGATAGGCATGAGGCTATCCTAGACTCAATATGAGGCCGGGAACTAATGAAAGTATTTAGAAAATTGGGCAGACTATATGGGCCGAATGGTTCTTATCTGCCGTCACATTCTATGTTTCTATGAGTTGTAGAGTTGCATGTGTGGGAAGGAGGCTATTGTGGAGTTGTGTGTGTCTTTGTGTGTATGGGGCAGATTGCAGGGTCGTGCTTGTGTGAATGTGGATAGGAGCTATAGTGGTATAGACAGCTGTAGTGTGTGTTTGGGAGTGAGAGGGTCAGTAGCGAGAATTTCACCTAATTGCTGCCAGGTGTGGCTGGGGTTGCTCAGTAACAGCAGGCAGCTGTAACTACAGGAGGTTTTGTGGGGTTATGACGCTGACGTCATCTCCACATGTGCTCCTGTAGGTCCTTTGGCTGCCTGCTTGGAAATGAGGACCTGCCACTGCGGATGTCTGGCGGGAAGAGAAAAGAGCTATTTCCCTTCTCTCCAGAGCACTCCGCTAGTCCCACTGTACTACTGGTCATATGCTATGATAAAAAAAAGTGTCGCCCTGCATGCACACTGATCTCCCAATAGGCTATACAGTGTATACCATGCTGTGTATTTAACAATGTACACAGGGCCCACTCTCAATCATGTGCAGATATTATTGTTGTGTGCTGGGCCTCTACCCAATCAAATTGTATAAGCAAGACAAAAAGAAACAGCACAGTGAGGCCCCTGGGGGCCACTTGGGTCGTGTTTAACTGCTACATTTGCCATACAGTAAAGATGGTTCTGGATGCAATGCCAAGATGGCTGCCTACACAGCTATCTTGTTTAGTAATCACATCAGTGTTTAGTATAGCTTAGTTACATGAAAATAATATTATTGATTTGAAATGTTGTTTTAATCTAATTTATGTTAACATACTGTCAGATGACAGAGCCGCTTTAATAATATTTTAACCCTTTATTTTGCAGTGTCAGCCTCCAGGTCCCGTATTTACCAACCTCAGGAGATCCTGTATGCGGACATCAATAGCAGCGCAGAGATCTCCTGTAAATCCAGAGAATCCTGGTGGGGGGGCAATGTGCGTTACTGGTATTATAGGAGAATGGGAGAAACTCTCACATTCTTATTACATTGCAGAGATAACAAGACATCCAGTAAATATTCATGTTCATCTATTAATGAATATAGTACAGTTCTGAAAATACACAACGTGCAGAGGAATGATTCCGGAGTTTATTACTGTGCGTTTTATATAGATGCCAGCATTGGTAATGGGACGACGCTAATCGCATCGGGTAGGATATTATTTAATATTAGCAAATAAACTATTTTATTTGTATCTATCGAACTATCTATCTATCTATCTGTCTATCTCTATTGTATCTATGTATCTATCTATCTATCTGTCTGTCTGTCTGTCTGTCTGTCTATCTCTATTCTATTTATGTATCTATGTATCTGTATGTCTATCTATCTATCTATCTATCTATCCATCTATCTATTAATCCCATCTTGATATTCTAGACACATTCATAAGTCACTCAGTCTTTTGTCTTATGATCTCTTACGATGTCTCTGGAATTCATCTCTCTAATTGTTTTATTTCTATATAATGTTCCATTACATTATTAAACAGAGAGTCAGCAAAAATAATCTTCAACTCTCCACTCCACCCAGTGTATACCCAATATACCACAGCCAACCAAGAAAAGTGTTTACATTAAACAAAAACAAAGATTTTACTGGTGTGTCATTTTAAATGGCTTCTTTATTTACAATTGTAAAACCTCTTTACGATAACAATTTAAATAACACCTAATGCTATCACAAAAAACTTTCCTACACACAAAAAATCAAAAAAGTGTATATTACTGTAAATTCAAAATAGTGAAACTTTATAAGTATTTGCGCATAGACAAGAGTGGGCATGGGAAATTGAGGACCCACTTCCCTGAGAAGAAAAATATTTACCCACACACCAAGTCTGGAGCGGGATTAACCCTCATTCAGTGTGGGGGAAAAAAAACAAAACAGATCGGTACTTTCAGCTTCTACCAACTGTGTCTGCGGAGATAGCCGGCTCTGTAAGACTCAACCAGGCAACGAGAAGCCACAACAATGAAAGGCATTTGAAAAAGGGGGAGCAGCAGCAGGAGTCATTTATTTGTGATACCGGGGTTTTTTCAAAACAATTAAAGTAAAGGTTGAGTGGGCAATTGATGACGCACTCACCCATTCCTCCCTTTCAGTTTTTGGAAAATCCCCTTTTTTCCAATTAAATGTCCCATGCTTCCACTAGAGCACTGACGCTACAGAGTGGATGTGAGGGGAAGCTTTGTTCTTGTCAGGGTGGAAGGGGTGAGTTGGTCGTCAGCTGCCCAGTGCCCCTGACATTTTCCTTTTATTTTTGGATAAATGTCCTATTTTGTAATTGAGATGCCACCTTCTCCCCATTTTTCTTTAATACAAGATACTAACAAGAAAAATCAAATAATCAATCAATCAATTTATCAATCACTATAAAACTTTTTCTCACTTTTTAATTTTTTTATAATCCATATAATAATCGAATATTTTCAAGTTAGCATTACCAAAATGGCTCATATTGCATAGTCATTAGTCCAGACAATATTAAGAAGAAAAGTGGGAAGTTGATGCTGTCGGAAGACAACCTAGGACAGTCACAAGGGGATAATTACACAAAATGGTAACTGGAGGAAAGGAGAATGTGAACTGTCTAAAGGTGTGAGTCAAAACTAAAAAATAACCCTTAATAGTATTAAATATAAACAATTACAAATAAACTAAAAGAAGGGGGGAAAAAAGGAAAGGAAAATATGAATAATTCGCTCAAAGTAATACTATATAGAATAGACTGATCACAGTGATCAAAGTAGTCAAACAAAGACCAGTGCGAGTAAAATACAGAGATACTAATGTCAAACACTGCTAGTAACGTAGTATGTGGTGGATACTTGATAATAACAATGTGTTCACAATGTGTTCACGTCCCTAAATAGGAAGTATTGGAATAAAGTAACACACTGTAGCAGAGATAGGTACAGCTGCTGAATATCACGTATTTAGCAAACAATATATATATAAAGAACCTAGAATCAGGGGGGAGGGGGAGTATTGCCTAAACAACGTGTAAATAGATGGGCAACATCCTCCAATTATCCAGGTGAGACAGCAGGAGATCTCGATATACAAAGAAGCGAATATAACGAAAATGCATCAAAAAGCAGTGATGGGTAAAGAGAAAGGTAAAAATAAATATATATGAGAAAGGAACGGCAGTAAATCGATTAGGTTGCCTAAGTGCGCCTCGGAAAGCTGTGCCTTCTAAATTTGTTAACTCTAGTTAGTAGCGTCCTAATAACTGCTAGTTATGTGCCTTCGAGGGAACCTAGCTTCTAAGTAACTGCTATTTAACTCTAGTTAATAAGTGCCTGTAGAGGCACGCAAATCCCTAAATATTTGCCTTCAAGGGCACCTAGCACATACGAAGCTGCCATCTTGCGCTAAAAAGGAAGAAAAATCTTCACCTTCCCTGCTTTTCTCCACTGAAGTATACTGATCAAAGGGAATAAATATAACGTGGTGAGGCAACAAAGTCGTGATGTCACTAGTAAAAAAGTCAAGTTACATTGTTACATAGCTGAAAAGAGATTTGCGTCCATCAAGTTCAGCCTTCCTCACATTTGTTTTTTGCTGTTGATCCAAAAGAAGGCAAAAAACCCAGTTTGAAGCACAATTTTGACCCCAGAATGGCAGTCAGATTTATCCTTGGATCAAGCAGTTATTACCCTACATTGAAAGATTATATACTTGAATATTCTGTTTTTGCAAGTATGCATCTAGTAGCTGTTTGAAAATCTGTATGGACTCTGATAAAACCACTTCTTCAGGCAGAGAATTCCACATCCTGATTGTTCTTACAGTAAAAAAAAAGTTTCCTTTGCCTTAGATGAAATATTCTTTCTTCCAGTCTAAACGCATGGCCTTGTGTCCTATGTAAAGTCCGGTTTGTGAATAGATTTCCACACAATGGTTTGTATTGGCCCCAAATATATTTGTATAATGTTATCATATCCCCTCTCAGGCGACGTTTTTCTAAACTAAATAGGTTTAAATTTGTTAACCTTTCTTCATAGCAGATATGTTCCATTCCTTTTATTAATTTTGTAGCCCGCCTCTGCACTTTTTCTAGTGCCATAATATCCTTCTTTAGAACAGGTGCCCAAAATTGCACAACATATTCAATATGTGGTCTTACCAGTAATTTATAAAGAGGCAAAATGATATTCTTGTCCCGAGAATGAATGCCCTTTTTCATGCATGACAATGCCTTACTGGCCTTGGCCACTGCTGATTGACATTGCACATTGTTGCATAGTTTATTGTCTATAACAATTCCCAAGTCCTTTTCGTGTGTTGTTATCCCTAATTCGCTTCCATTAAGGGTATGCGTTGCTTGTGTATTCTTTACCCCGAAGTGCATAACTTTGCATTTTTCAACATTAAATTTCATCTGCCATTTGAATGCCCAGTCCCCCAGTCTATCTAGTCTTGATGTACATTTCGCCAGTAAGGCTCTACAAGGGTGAACCCATGTCCCAGGTTTTTAGGTTTAAATAGCGCGCCCATGTTTCTGATTTTACCCTCAAGTTGCTATGGACAACGTCACATAGCGTCATTAGTTACGAAGGCAGGTAAGAGCATCAATTTGTATGTGATCTTCGGCAAACGATGCAATTAAAATATATTAATGAGTTTAAAATCACAACTTAATTGTAGAGCTTGATGAAAACTTGCTATCTGTCGAACGGCATGCATTAGATAATACGTAGAAATTGGTATATTAGATTAGATAATATGTGTTAAAATGTTCGGAACCGACTGGCGAACAACATAATAGTGTGTAAATATGCAGTTCAAATGCGATCAAGATATATGAATATAATAGAAAAATATAATATATTATTATAATACTATAACCTGGTTAGAACATACTGTCACTTAGTCGGCATATTATAAGATTATGTGGATTAAGTACACAGAGCCGACATGTGGAATACCGTGAATTAATATTACAGACTATAATAGAAAGGAATAGTATTATAGGGATATGTCCTCCAGGTAATTAGTAATATCAACACCTGATCTTTACGGACAGTAAATAGGATAATGTAAATACAAAATGCAAAGAGCCGCACAGACCCTGATAGAGAGGAATAGTGTTAGATAGTTGTAGCCTCTAAGTAATTATTAATATCAAAATCAGATTTTAATAGACGGGGTAGAACAATATCAGTGGAGATAATGAAATCCCACATGCTGTATCCATAACAATATTAATTGAGGGACTATAAGGACAAGGTAAGGGGGAAAAAACATGGATCAAGAGTTTGATAACAGTCAAATATGTAAATTATTAGAACAAAATATACCTTGAACAGAAAAGGGAGAACTAAATTAACTGTGAATCTAAATAAAAATTGATAAAAAAATAATAACAGAAATAAAAATATATAATGAAATTGATTATATATTAATATTAAGTATTAAAAGGACATTATAGTCACCCAGACCACTTCAGCTCAATGAAGTGGTCTGGGTGCCAGGTTCCCCAGGTTTTAACCCTTCAGATGTAAACATAGCAATTTCATAGAAACTGCTATGCTTACATTGCAGGGTTAATCCAACCTCTAGTGGGTGTCTTCCTGACAGCCGCTAGAGGCACTTCTGCGACGCTCAATGCGAAAAATCGCATCCAGCATGCAGAATGTCCGTAGGAAAGCATTGAGAAATGCTTTCCTATGGACTGTTTGAATGTGCGCAAGGCACTTGCCACGCATGCGCACTCGGGAGCTGACATCGACGGGGAGAAGAGGTCACCAGCGCCAAGTGAGCCCGGCGTCAAGGGAGGTGGGCCCAGAGGGTGGGGGGGACCTAAGGGTTATATAGTGTCAGGAAAATTAGTGTGTTTTCTGACATTATAGTGATCCTTTAAGTATTCTGAAATTATTTTGCCTTATAAGAACTCAATTATGAATGAATGGTGTACAACTGAATTCTTCGTTTAATGTTAATGTCTCAAATGAGTAGATTTGGATTCTTTTTGTAATAGGTTTCTGTTGAAATTGCCTTTTCTTGGATTCGTGGTGAGTTATTCAATAGCCTGAAAGTGAAGATGGTCAACTTTCCCATCGTGAAAGTTCTGTATATGTCTGGCTACTGGAGTAGGAGAAATGACATTTTAAATGGAACCAACGTGTTGGAGTATTCTGCGCCGAAACTGCTGTATATTTATTTTAATATACTGAGCACCACTACTGCATGTCATAAGGTATATGATGCAGGTGATGCCGCACTATATTAATGCATTGGTCTGTTCCTTAATCTTAGATTGTGTAGATGTAACTGTTGTAGAGGGAGTAATAAGTTGGCAAGCCTTACAGTGCCCACATCTAAATGTGCCTTTGGTCTTAGTAAGCCGGTTGGGTTTTGGAGGGGTACTGACTAAATGACTGTGTACCAGTAGGTTCTGTAAATTTAGAGGTCTGCGGGCAGTAAGGGTCAGATGATTAGTTAGACTCTGTTTGAGAATAGGATTTTGTAGCAAAATGGGCAATTTGTTTGTCAGGATATAGTCTGCCAGGCACTGTCGAAGGTTCCTATGCATCTTATTATTGGAGGATTAGTGCTTTTCTTACTAGGTCTGAGGCTCGAGGGTCTGTCAACCTGAATGGCTCGTTGATACGCTCGTTTCAATACTTTGTTGGGGTAACCCAATATCTTAAATCGATGTCTGAAGAATTGGCATTCTTGATGGAAGTATACATCATCCGAACAGTTCCTCCTCGCATGAAGATATTTACTATAAGGGATAGACACTTTCAAGTTGTATGGGTGATGGCTATCCCACTGGAAGAGGCTGTTAGTGGCTGTAGGTTTTCTATGCAGTTGTGTTACAATAGTACCATGCTCCATCAGCAACATTTTCAGATCCAAAAAGATTAGTTCTTTGTCATCAATGACATGGGTCAATTTTAGATTACTGTCATAGACGGGACAAAGTTTTCAAAGCAGGGAATTGAACCGGTCCATTGGAGCAGCATGTCATCAATATATCTATACCATATAAGGATGTAGCTATGGTAAGAGCGATATTTAGGGGAATTAATGACGTGCTGCTCCCACCATCCTATAAAATGGTTGGCATACGTAGGTGCACACGCTGTCCCCATAGCAGTGCCAGTGACTTGGAGATACTTGCTATCAAAAATAAAAAAATTATGAGTAAGGACAGATGTCAACAATTCAAGAATAAAGTTTTTTTTAGAGCTGTTGTTGGAAGAGGAGTCTAAAAAGAATATACAAGCCAGTAGACCCATTTCGTGCAGAATGTTTGTGTACAGGGAAACCACAAGTAGACTTCCAGGCTATTGAAAAGCTCACCTTGAATCCAAAAAAAGGCAATTTCAACAGAAACCTATAAAAAAAAGAATCCAGGGGGGCAGAGCCTAGCTTCCAAGCAGCATGGACATGCCGAGCTTCAGCTCCTGACACAATCCACAGAATGGAGGGGTTCAATCAATTTCATTACATATATTTTTTCTGTTATAATTTTTTTATCAATTTTTATTTAGATTCACAGTTAATTTAGTTCTCCCTTTTCTGTTCAAGGTATATTTTGTTCTAATAATTTACATATTTGACTGTTATCAAACTCTTGATCCATGTTTTTTCCCCCTTACCTTGTCCTTATAGTCCCTCAATTAATATTGTTATGGATACCGTATGTGGGATTTCATTATCTCCACTGATATTGTTCTACCCCGTCTATTAAAATCTGATTTTAATATTAATAATTACTTAGAGGCTACAACTATCTAACACTGTTCCTCTCTATCAGGGTCTGTGCGGCTCTTTGCATTTTGTATTTACATTATCCTATTTACTGTCCGTAAAGATCAGGTGTTGATATTACTAATTACCTGGAGGACATATCCCTATAATACTATTCCTTTCTATTATAGTCTGTAATAATAATTCACGGTATTCCACATGTCGGCTCTGTGTACTTAATCCACATAATCTTATAATATGCCGACTAATTGACAGTATGTTCTAACCAGGTTATAGTATTATAATAATATATTATATTTTTCTATTATATTCATATATCTTGATCGCATTCTAACTGCATATTTACACACTATTATGTTGTTCGCCAATCGGTTCCGAACATTTTAACATGTATAATCTAATGCATGCCATTCGACAGATAGCAAGTTTTCATCAAGCTCTACAATTAAGTTGTGATTTTAAACTCATTATTACATTTGAATTGCATCGTTTGCCAAAGATCACATACAAATTGATGCTCTTCCCTGCCTTGGTAACTAATGACACTATGTGACGTTGTCCATAGCAACTTGAGGGTCCAATCAGAAACATGGGCGCGCTATTTAAACCTAAAAACCTGGGACATGGGTTCGCCTTTGAAGAGTCTTACTGGCAAGACGCTCATCGGGGCTCATACACCCGACCTCTTTCTACCACTTGACATTTTTACTGGTGACATCACGCCTTTGTTGCCTCACCCCGTTATATTCATTCCCTTTGATCAGTATACTTTAGTGGAGAAGAGCAGGGAAGGTGAAGATTTTTAGTGCAAGATATCAGCTTTGTATACGCTAGGTGTCCTCGAAGGCACAGATTTAGGGATTTTAGCGCCCTTACAGGCATAGATTCATAGAACTAGCAGTTATTAGGACGCTACTAACAAGAGTTAACAAATTTAGAAGGCACAGCTTTCCGAGGCGCACTTAGGCAACCTAATCGATTAACTGCCGTTCCTTTCTCATATATATTTATTTTTACCTTTCTCTTTACCCATTACTGCTTTTGTTCCATTTTTGTTATATTAGCTTCTTTGTATATCGAGATCTCCTGCTGTCTCACCTGGATAATTGGAGGATGTTGCCCATCTATTTACACGTTTTTTGGCAATACTCCCCCCTGATTCTAGGTTCTTTATATACATATTGTTTGCTAAATACATGATATTCAGCAGCTGTACCCATCTCTGCTACAGTGTGTTACTTTATTCCAATACTTCCTATTTAGGGACGTGAACACATTGTTATTATCAAGTATCCACCACATACTATGTTACTAGCAGTGTTTGACATTAGCATCTCTGTATTTTACTCGCACTGGTCTTTGTTTGACTACTTTGATCACTGTGATCAGTCTATTCTATATAGTATTACTTTGAGCGAATTATTCATATTTTTCTTTCCTTTTCCACCCCCTTCTTTAGTTTATTTGTAAATGTTTATATTTAATACTATTAAAGGTTATTTTTTAATGTTGACTCACACCTATAGACAGTTCACATTCTCCTTTCCTCCAGTTATCCAGACAATATTGTATCTGTTTGTGCAGGTCAGTACAATCATAAACCCCTTTTAATGTTGCTGTACTGTCTGAATGGCTCTGTTGACCTGAAGTATTATATATTGCATTGTTCCTGAATTGTTTAAGAACTAACATTTTTCACTATGCACAAGACTAATAAATACTAAACAATGTAATAAATTATATATGAAATAGATGTATACTACATAAAAATGATCCCATGAGGGGTTTATCACCTGGTTTTTATATTTATATTTAATTTAGAATGCATATACACAATGCAGGACAATTAAGGACATTCATTTGATTCGGGCTATGCTGTGATCTGATCACTTTTCATGTAAATACATATAAAGTTTCACGATTTTGAATTATTTAAGGTGCTTATTAAAGCACTATTTTGTTTTTGTGTGCTGAAAAGTTGTTGTTTTTTGTGTGATAGTATTGAGTGTATTTACATTTCTATCTTAAAGGGGTAAAACAATTGTAAATAGAGAAGTCACTAAATATGACAAAGTTTAATATTTACTGTGAACAGAACACCATATTACTGGGGTTTTATTACACACCCATTGTTTTTATATATATATCTAGGAATATTCTCTAGGAATATTCTCTTGCGCCCCGTTTTTTGCTCTCCATAAGTTTAAAGGGTAATCCAGACGTGGACCCCTTGCTCACGGTGCCTAGAGAGATATCAGCTATGCCTCACTGATGATCCCTAACAAGGCTGAAACCATTGTCTGGGGTTGCTGTATCTCTCGTGCAGAGGAAACTTGCTGGCATTTCGGATCTGGACTGCCCGTATGGGTGGGACCAGTCTGATATGCTTCAGATATGTTCTCTCTGTAATGGCACAAGATGAGCTAAAACCAGCTTGAGATCTGAGCGGGGACCCACCGAAGGGCAGGTTATTTCAGGTGCTGCCTGTTCTCAGTATTCTCTTGCGCCCTGTTTTTTGCTCCCTATATCTAGGAATAGCTTCATTATATCATTTTAGCATTACATGTATTTTTGAGTAAAATCTCAACAAATGACAGTTTGCCCAACCAAGTTCAGATATTTACCTTCTCGAGAGTTTTTACAATTTAAAATGATGGAAACACTGAGGGATATTTATGAAAGCATCACTGACACTTTTACTTCTAATTTTCTGATTTTTGGTGCCATTAAATCTGTGGGGTTTTTTGATCTTTTGCTTTTTTTGCACCTTAACCACACTAGTTTTTTGACAACACTACAAATTTATAAATTTTTTGCCATATTTGTTTCTAACAGAAAAGTGTTTAATTTCACTTCTCTCTTTCTCACCACTTTGAAATCGGTAGTCTTCCGAACTGGACATTTCTGTGTAAAAATGCTGATTTTACTTTGACAGATTTAGATCACTTTTAGAACATGTTAATATATTAGATCAAAATAATGATTAAATTGAACCGTCACTTTTCAGAACAATTTGATAAATATCCCCCAGTTATGGATCACGCATACAAGGTGGATGACATAACTGAGATAATGCAATAAAATATGAAACATTTAAAAGTATGCTAATGTTCTTATGTTTTTTGACAATCCTGGCTCCCTCATAGCATGCTAATGGACTGTAAATCTCTGCACTGATTTGTCAGTGTGATAGGTCAGGGGTCCCACATTATAAGAAAACTGTACAGTCCCCAGGTTCATTCATGCAAAGCAGAAATAGCTCTTCATACAAACTGAAAACCAGTCTCAGGAAGCTTCATTCATGATCCAATTTAGCAACCCATACAGCGGGAAAAACTCTTGATCTCTGTCAGGCTAGCAGTCCGGTGACCGGCACCCAGACACTGTCCGGGCAGTGGTCGGATGACCGGGACCCAGTATGCCTGATGCTGAAGTAGGAGTCACAGTGTGTCAGTGGATTTGCAGGGTCTGGAGCAGGGTAACCGTATGCCCCCTGGTGTTGAGCACCAGCGTTTGTGCGGCCACATACCAGGACCCTGATGCAGCTTCAGCGGATCCCAGCGGGAAAAACTCTTGATCTCTGTCAGGCTGGCAGTCCGGTGACCGGCACCCAGACACTGTCCGGGCGGTGGTCAGATGACCGGGACCCAGTATGCCTGATGTTGAAGTAGGAGTCACAGTGTGTTAGTGGATTAGCAGGGTCTGGAGCAGGGTAACCGTATGCCCCCTGGTGTTGAACACCAGCGTTTGTGCGGCCACATACCAGGACCCTGATGCAGCTTCAGCGGATCCCAGGAACTAGGAGCTTGCAAATAACCAGACCTCCCAGAATCTGAATAGGGAGGCTCTGCGGCAGGAATGTATCCAGTACAGAAACAAGGCAAGACTAGAACAGATACCAAACATGAACACAAGACAGAACTAATAGAACCCATAACCAAAGAAGGATAGGAAACTAAACCCAGAACATGTACACAATACATAAGGGAAACATAAACAGAACAGTTACAGGACAGGACTGTACATGGACTGGGAATACAAAATAAAACAAGACAAGATATAATAGGAAAAACAAGAGGAGACAAACTAAGTACTATATGTGAAAAATTATGGGGATTTAGTTACATTATATGATCATACATTGCATTAACCTGCCACAACATCAATGTACTCCATATTAGGCAGGTCCTACTCTAAGTGCCTAATGTCTGCTAAATGAACAATAATAACACATACGGCACTTACCTGCAAGAAAAGGCAGAAGACTTGAGCAACTGCCTGCAGGGACCAACTGAAACAAAAGGATTCATGGAAAAGGAACGGGAGTGGCAACATAAAACAAACATTTAAAGGAATCCTGGAGACTAGGAATTTCAGGAACGGAATAAAGGAATGAACCCAGAAAACCCAGCATAAAGAAAACCAGACATATAATAGAATACCAGAAAAAGCAAGAAAAACTAAACAAGAATGGTCCGCCATGCCAGAATGGTCCGCAGCCAGGAACAGGATGTGACAATCTCGCCTTCACCAATCTCTGTATCGCCTCTAATCTCTCCAATATTCCTTTTCCTCTATCTGACCACTATATGCTGACTTTTGACATCAGCATGCCTAAGACCCAATTGACACCACCGTCTGGACATCAATCTCACAGAAACCTCCAATGTCTTGACCTAGAGCATTGTTCCACTAATCTCCAAACTCTTATTTTACCTACCTCAAACCTTACCTGTCCTAGCTCTGCAACCTCCTTCTACAATTCCACCCTCATCTCTCAACTAGACATCATGGCACCTCCTACATTTAAACGCAGCAAGCGCCGCCAACAACAACCTTGGCACACCAAGATGACTCAATACCTCCAAATATGCTCCAGAACTGCTGAACGCTAATGGAGAAAGTCTCACTGTGCATCTGACTT
Source organism: Pelobates cultripes (assembly GCA_933207985.1). Lineage (NCBI taxonomy): Eukaryota > Metazoa > Chordata > Amphibia > Anura > Pelobatidae > Pelobates > Pelobates cultripes. Next base: position 9,482,509 of record OW240924.1, on the reverse strand, counting down.
TCTCCACTATAAATTTATGCTGCGCTCATATAGCTCATAAATTATTTCAGTACCCTCATAGCCACACTCTCCTGTGAACCCAGACGACTATTTCACACATTTAACACTATTCTTTGCAACTCACTTCACTGACAAGATCTCTACAATCAGGGGAGAGATCTCTCATCTTTCGTCTTCCCCTTACAATATTTCCGCTAACCTCACTCCCTCTGCTGTTATATGTTCATTCGCACCCGCTACAGCGGAAGAGGTTTCTGCTCTGCTCCAGTCCTCCCGCCCCACCACCTGCTCCCTAGATCCAATTCCCTTGCATCTCATCCATACACTGTCTTCTTCTCTTTCTCTACCTCTTACTAAATTCTCAATCTTTCTCTCTCCTCCGGCATATTTCAATCGCCCTTCAAACATGCAACTATAACCCCAGAAACCCAACCTTGACCCGAACTCCCCATCCAACTACTGTCCTATCTCGCTACTGCCTTTTGCATCCAAGATCCATGAAAGAATTGTGTATGCGAGATTGACAGACTTCCTCGAGTCCAACTCTCTGATAGACCCACTTCAGTCTGGTTTCCGCGCTAAGCACTCTGTGGAAACGGCACTGACCAAAGTATTCAATGATTTACTCACTGCAAAATCTCGTGCTCACTACTCTATCCTAATTCTTCTTGACCTGTCTTTGACACTGTTGATCATAGACAGCTTCTTCTCACCCTCCGCAATATCGGTCAGACAGTACAGCAACATTAAAAGGGGTTTATGATTGTACTGACCTGTACAAACAGATATAATATTGTCTGGATAACTGGAAAAAAGAGAATGTGAACTGTCTAAAGATGTGAGTCAAAATTAAACCTTTTTCTGCTCCTCCTTCCTCTCCCAGTGCTCTTTCAGTGTTTCTTTCTCTGGATCTGCTTCTTCTTCCCAACTCCTCTCTGTTGGTGTCCCCCAAGGTTCAGTCTGTGGTCCCCTGCTGTTCACTATCTATACCTCCTCCCTTGGTAAACTCATAAGCTCATTTGGATTCCAATATCATTTATATGTGGATGACACACAAATCTACCTGTCTTCTCCTGATCTCTCCCCGTCCCTCTTGACTCGTGTCTCTTACTGCCTCTCTGCTATTTCTAGCTGCAGGGCTGCCCACTGCCTTAAACTCAACTTGACCAAAACTGAAATTCTGGTCTTTCCTCCCTCAAGTGTTGCTACTCCTGTGTCTGTCTCCAAGTCAACGGTGCTACCATCAGCTGCACCACGAGGCTTGCTGCCTAGGTGTTCTATTTGACTCCGACCTCTCCTTCACACCTCATGTTCAGTCTATCGCAAAATCCTGTTGCTTCCATCTCAAAAACATTGCGCTCATCCGACCCTACTTAACGCCAGATGCGACTAAGGTGCAGGTCCATTCCACTGTCCTTTTCTCGCCTTAAGTACTGTAATCCGCTTCTCAGTGGTCTTACGTGCTCCCAACTTGCGCCATTACAGTCCATAATGAATGCGGCGGCGAGGTTCATCTTCCTGTCTGCCCGCACCTCCCACTCCTCACCCTTCTGTCAGTCCCTACATTGGCTTCCTGTAAGATATGGGGCTCAATTTAAAATGCTGGTTCTTGCTTTCAAATCTCTACATAATGCTGCTCCCACGTATCTATCCTCCCTAATACACAAGTGTGTCCAGTCTAGGCCCTTACGCTCTGCTGAAGACTTACGTCTATCTTCTGTCCGTACTCCCACCTCTGATGCTCGCCCTCAAGACTTCTCGAGGGCTGCACCATCCCTGTGGAACTCACTTCCCTCCTCCGTTAGATGCTCACCCAGTCTCCACTCCTTCAAAAAATCATTAAAAACTCACTTCTTCATAAAAGAGTATCAATTAAACTGTTAATAGCTCCCGACTGATTCCTCTCTTGCAACTGTCATAAGTCTTATACTATCCTTACCTTTTGTGTCACTTTACCCCACTTCCTCTAGCATGTAAGCTCATTGAGCAGGGTCCTCAACTCTCTGTTCCTGTGTGTCCAACTTGTCTGGTTACAACTACATGTTTGTTCGTTCACCCACTGTAAAGTGCTGCGGAATTTGTTGGCACTATATATAAATAATAACATAATAATAATAATAATAATAATAATTATCTTTTTATAAATAAAGCCAACATTTAGCTTTACTGTTTTCAGTAGAAATCTGACAACCGAACTAAGTCTCCATAAATATAGAGTTGTGCATTCTCTCGTGATATCACCTGCGTCAAATATTTGGTTAAACACGGTATAATGTATTACCTTTTCCCCTGACTCCTCCTCTTAAATTTAGATAATTCCCAATCAAACAGCTCGGTCCATCTGCTGGCTCCATCCCAGACTCTCCTCCGTGACACATCTATCCAGCTGGCGTGTGTTGTACGCGATGCTTGGCTCTTGGTCCGTGTACACTGGAACATCTCTGGAATCCATCACACAGGCAGGATGGTCACTATGGAAGATCCCAAAGGGACCTGGACTTTCCTTAACCTCATCTCAATTCCCAGAGACACCTGGGATCGTGGAGAGAGTCTGTCATGTGACATCTGGTTCAATTCCTCTGTTGTCCGAGTACACAGAAATATATCCAAATCAGGTAATGCTATTTCTAAATATTTATTCTACTTGTTGTTCATAATATGCGAGATGAAAATAAATGGAAATATTTCATCATAAAGATCACAGAAAAACGTAAGTAAGAAAAAAACCTTTAAAGGGGAGGTTCTGTTCCATAAAGTGTTCTAAAGTACTAAAAGTGGCATATTTCACTTGCGACTCCTCCACTTATAATTTTTAAAACAGAACATTCCTGCCTTATATGTAACAAAATATATTCAAACTGTACTAAACCATGCCTTGTGTCTAACCTTACATAGGATTAGTCTTGAGAACCATGTCTATATATCTCTGTATGTCAGTGGTTACATAGGTACATAAAATAGTGAAATAGACTGAAAAAAGACTTGTGACCATCAAGTTTTTGCTGTTGATTAAAAAGAAGGCAAACCCAGTTGAAACAATTTCCAATTTTGCAACAAACTGCAAAAAAAAATATTCCTGACCCTAGAATTCCAGTCAGAGCTCTCCTTTAACCCCTTGAGGACCAAACTTCTGGAATAAAAGGGAATAATGACATGTCACACATGTTATGTGTCCTTAAGGGGTTAATCAAGAAGATGTTAACCCACATATTAAAAATTATATCCCTGAATATTTTGTTTTTGCGACTATTCATCCATTTTATCATTAAACAATTGTTCAGATTCTGATAAAACCACCTCCTCAGGCAAGGAATTCTCCATCCTTGTTGTTCTTACTGTATGGAATCCTTTCTTTTGGCTTAGACTAAATCTCCTTTCTTTCAGTCTAAATATATGACTTTGTGTCCTGTTCATGAGTAGAGTAGAAGGCAATGGTTTGTATTTCCACACAGTATATAGCGGGTATACCTGACTATCTACAGAAAAACAAAACAATACAATAGTGTAATACAGCAAAAATATAATGATAATGTGCCCAATTGAACTACACTCACAAGATGGAGATGTATAAGCTCGCCTTAAGGTGCCTCCCTTCAGATCAGTATCGTACACACAACCCATGGGGCCCCGGTGCAAAAATTATCCATGGGACCCCCCTTATTCCCCCCACCCGACAGACACACACACATACAGAGACACACACACACACAGACAGACAGACACGTACACACATACATACACGCACAACACATACATACAAAGACACATACATACAAACAGACAGACAGACAGGCACACATACATACAAACAGACAGGCAGGCATACATACAGACAGACACACACACGTACAGACAGACACACACGACACATACATACAAAGACACATACATACATAAAAACAGATCGACACAGACACATACATACAGACAAAAAAATTAAAAAGGTGCGCTATGCCTTTAAAAATTCTAAAGTGCTACAAAGTGAAAGTGTCTGTGCATTATATGCTATAATAAAAAAAAATCCAGTACAATAATACTGAAGCAATGTGCAAAATCACAACTGTGTTCTGTGTTGAAATATTTAAAACAACTTACTAAAGAAATATGGATGTCATACTATTTCTAGTTGTAGGAACATGAAAAAAGGCACTAAACATAGCATAATACTGTATGGTTGAAAACAATAAATGGATAGGAAAAATTAAACAAAACTCACAAGGAGAGAGCAGTGAGAAGTCTGCTCTCACTTTACTGGCTTATTTCCTCAATATGGGACTGAATGTAGATAAGAATTGAAGTATTCAGGACCGCAGTTGAGTGTAACAACGCTTTATTCCCATAAGATTAAAAGTTCACAAAGAATGTGAGCATACCATCTCTATATCTCACAGAAGTTCATACCCCTTTTGCAGTGAATTTCAAAGAACCGCGGCTAGCACTAGCGGTCTTGTAAAACAGTCGGCAATTGGAGGGAGTTCTTCTGGAAGGTGGAGCTACATTCTACCACGTGTTGACGTGATGACGGCGTGCGTGTAAAGATGTGATGACGCGTTTCACCTGGATGGCTTCCTCAGATCTTTGTAGCACTTTATAGCACTTTAGAATTTTTAAAGGTATAGCGCACCTTTTTAAATCTTTTTGGATTAATTGGGTGTTTTTAGAGCTTTTTCACTGAGAAGGTGCTGCTTTACCTTTTTTATTGTTCTATACATATAAATTGTACCACAAAATTCCTAGCGCCCTTTTTGCTTTTTGTACATACATACAGACAGACACACATAGACACACACAAGACACACATACATACAAAGACACATACATACATACAAACAGACAGGCCCAGATACATACAGACAGACAGACACAGACAGACAGACACATACCTACAAGACATACATGCAAAGACACATACATACAGACATACACAGACACATACATACAGACAGACAGACAGATAGACACATGCATACAGACAGACACATGCCCACACACATACAGACAGACACACACAATACACACATACAAACAAAGAGACATACATACATACAAACAGACAGGCACACATACATACAGACAGACACACACAAACAAACACACACACACACATAATATTTATGTCACCCTCCTGTTTCCTACCTTTTAGGTGTAGGAGGGTGACTTTCCCTGGGGTCCAGGGGTGGCTTAGGTTGATGGGAGGCAGAGTTTCCACTCTGCTTCTTCCCGCGCGATTCTCTGATAGCTGGGAGGAGTGACCGGGGCAGTCACTTCCTCCCAGCTGTGATGATCTCAGCGCTGACCGGGCCCCCTGAAAATCCATCTCCATCAGGTGGCCCTGACAGCATGGGCCACCCGATGGACCGCTTAACATGCGGCCCCGGCGGTTTGCAGCGCAGGCCGGGGCCGCATTGCTCACCTGGCGGGCACCTGGTCGCAGGGGTCACAGCTGCGACCGCTATATGTACGCCAGTGCTTCAGATGTTTGGGGGTATATCCAAGACTCCCTCTCCACTGTTCATGTCATCACCACAGAATGGAAGGTTGGACTCAGGAAATTGTAGAAAGCATAATCTGCTTTATTGTAAAGGTATAAAATCTATAATAAAATACAGGCAAGGTCCTACGCATTTCGTCTTGCAAAAGACTTAATCAGGGATCCAATTATAAAACAAATACAACTATAAAAGCAATCTTTCAATAAGGAAAAAAGCAGATTATACTTTCAACATTTTCCTGAGTCCAACCTTCCATTCTGTGGTGATGACATCAACAGTGGAGACATCTAAGGGGAGCAAATTATCGTTATACTTTTGCTGTATTACACTATGGTATTGTTATGTTTTTCTGTAGATAGTGAGCTATACCCTCTGTATACTGTGTGGCGCCATTTGAGGTTTAGGATACAGTCTGGAATATCTTAGAGGAAGCTGTAATATATTTATGATGATTAATTTTGACTTACACACTATTCCATTTTTGTGTAGGCCTACATGGTTCTTTTTTCTATATACTAATGGTTTGTATTGGCCCAGAAGAAACTTGCATACTTCTATCATATTCCCTCTGAGGCACCTTTTTTTCTAAACTAAACATTTCAATTTGTTAGTCTTTCTTCATAAATAAAATCTTCCATTTCTCTAATTAATTTTATAGATGATCTAACAGGTGCCGTCAATGGACGATTTGTCTCTATCTGTTTACCGTTTCTGATTCCGGCCTTGGTGGGGGGAATTCTACTGCTGTCGGTCCTCTCTGTGCATCTCACCTGGATCTGCAAGCAACCAGGGACAGGTCCTGGAGATAATATAAACCCTAACAGAGAAGGTGAAACTTCACGGCCGCTTGAGTTCCAAGATTAGCTGTGCTAAGGTTGAAAGGAATTCATAAATTAATTCATAAATTAATTCCACTATAACCACAGTCTGTGACTGCTCACTAGGGAATATTAGTTCTATTACAACTGATTTATAGAATCCTGGCCGTGTTATCCGCACATAATAAATATACGAGACATTATTAGAGGTAACAAAGTGATATGAAAGAGTAATTGGGTTTGTAAAAGCTGAGCAATGAAATATCGGACCCTAGGCCTTATTATTTTCTGTCTGTCCCAAAATCTAATTATTACTATGGGCCCTATTCTAATCACTAAATAATTTCCTCTGCTTTCTCTTTCAGGAAGTGAAGCCTCTGTCCATGTAACGGGTTCACAAAACAGAACGGAATCAACGGTATTAATAGTATTGTTACTGTTACTGTTAGTTTTGATACAGAGGTTAACATATCCCTCTAAGCACCATAATAACTAGTCATGATTAAACGGTTATAGATAGAGCTCACCCTGCACCCTGTCCAACATCGGGCGGCTGAGACATGCAGCCATTTCCAGAAATCACACAGCGATAAGGCTACTGCAGCATCCCATGCTGCGTGCATACGTAGGAACGCTATCTCAGTCCTCCCTGTAACCTGAATGTGCATGCATGGTTTAGGAGATGGCTGCTCACAGCCCGGTTTTACAGAACTGAACCAGGCTGTGTGTAAATTAATAGGAGCTGAGATATGGTTTCAATCATAGTTACATAGTTACAGTGCCGTGCAAAAGTATTCACCCCCTTGACTCTTTACCTATTTTGTTACATTACAGCCTTAAATTCAATGTTTTATTAATCTGAAGTTTATGTGGTGGATCAGAACACAATAGTCTAAGTTGGTGAAGTGAAATGAGAAAAATATATACATAAAACTATTTTTTAGAAATAGAAAACAGAAAATTGGCATGTGCATATGTATTCACCACCTTTGTTATGAAGCCCATAAAAAGTTCTGGTGCAACCAATTACCTTCAGAAGTCACATAATTAGTGAAATGATGTCCACCCGTGTGCAATCTAAGTGTCACATGATCTGTCATTACATATACTCACCTTTTTGAAAGGCCCCAGAGGCTGCAACACCTAAGCAAGAGGCACCACTAACCAAACACTGCCTTGAAGAACAAAGGAACTCTCCCAACAAGTAAGGGACAATGTTGTTGAGAAGTACAAGTCAGGGTTAGGTTTTTAAAAAAATATCCAAATCTTTGATGATCCCCAGGAGCACCATCAAATCTATCATAACCAAATGGAAAGAACATGGCACAACAGCAAACCTGCCAAGAGACGGCCGCCCCCACCAAAACTCACGGACCGGGCAAGGAGGGCATTAGTCAGAGAGGCAGCACAGAGACCTAAGGTAACCCTGGAGGAGCTGCAGAGTTCCACAGCAGAGACTGGAGTATCTGTACATAGGATGACGATAAGCTGTATGCTCCATAGAGTTGGGCTTTATGGCAGAGTGGCCAGAAGAAAGCCATTACTTTCATCAAAAAAGTGGCACGTTTTGAGTTTGCGAAAAGGCATGTGGGAGACTCCCAAAATGTATGGAGGAAGGTGCTCTGGTCTGATGAGACTAAAATTTAACTTTTCGGCCATCTAGGAAAACGCTATGTCTGGCGCAAACCCAGCACATCACATCACCCAAAGAACACCATCCCCACAGTGAAACATGGTGGTGGCAGCATCATGCTGTGGGGATGTTTTTCAGATGGATGATGCTAAATACAGGGATATTCTTGAGCAAAACCTGTACCACTCTGTGCGTGATTTGAGGGTAGGATGGAGGTTCAAACACACTGCTAAAGCAACACTTGAGTGGTTTAAGGGGAAACATGTAAATGTGTTGGAATGGTCTAGACAAAGCCCAGACCTCAATCCAATAGAAACTTAAAGTTTGCTGTTCACAAGCACAAACCATCCAACTTGAAGGAGCTGCAGCAGTTTTGCAAGAAAGAATGGGCAAAAATCCCAGTGGTAAGATGTGGCAAACTCATAGAGACTTATCCAAAACGACTTGGAGCTGTGATTGCAGCAAAAGGTGGCTCTACAAAGTATTGACTTTAGGGGGGTGAATAGTTAGCACATTGACTTTTTCTGTTATTTTGTCCTATTTGTTGTTTGCTTCACAATAAAAAAAAAAAAATCTTCAAAGTTGTGGGCATGTTCTATAAATTAAATGATGCAAATCCTCAAACAGTCCATGTTAATTCCAGGTTGTGAGGCAACAAAACACGAAAAATGCCAAGGGGGTGAATACTTTTGCAAGGCACTGTACATAGTTGCATAGCTGAAAAGAGACTTGCGTCCATCAAGTACAATCAAATTACTGATGAATTATACTTTCTACATAGCCGCTTAACTGCCAATCTCTGTTAAAAATTGTGGTAAAATAATTTTTTTCTGATTTTTAACATACACAGATATAACAAGTATTTTTATGTTTTTTTGTAAACCTGATTAGTGCTACTCCTATACAAAAAAACCTTATTGTGTTCAGCTACATCTTCTGAGTACAAGGATCCCCACAATGTATGCCTTTGTCACTATCCTGTGAAGTTACAGCATCATATGAGACCTGACCATTTCAGTTTCTACAGTTAGAGTTTTGATAGATGGATTAGATGTCTGATTTGGGGCATTACAGCAGTTTAACAGTTCAAAATACCCCATAAATATATACTCAAAAGTAGACACCATAGGGTATGCGGTATGATACATTTTGAGAATTACTGCAGAGTCAGTTGTTCACCAATGTCTTTTAAATTATGACATTTTTTTTTTACATTTTTAAACATGCATCCTGGAATCTAACAGTTTATTTTGTAAATGTGATCTGTGCTATTTTGATACAAATCACTAAACCGTACTCGGCTATAACATTTGATTACAGAATGGTCCCCTTTACATACCCTGCTCCCTGCAGCTTAAAAACAAATGGCAAATTGAAGATGGGTCTATGGTACATTTTGGGGCATTTTATTAGTTCACATATTCAAATTACTCCATAAATGCATACTATTTACAAATATAAACACTATGATGACTCTAATATCATATATTTGCAACTTCATGTAGGTGCCATTTTTTCAACAATGTTTAAGAAATTTGTTTTATAATGTTTTTATGTGTTTTTAATAGAGATATCGCGAACTACTCGCCGAACTGTTCGCGAACTGTCCGCCGGAAAACAATAGCGTGTTCGCGTTGGGCAAACATATACGATTTCCGGTCCGCCCCCTATTCGTCATCATTGAGTAAACTTTGACCCGGAACCTCACAGTCAGCAGACACTTCCTGGAAGGGAGGGTCTGCTGCTGATTGGCTGGAATGTGTCTGCTGACTGTGAGGTTCCGGGTCAAAGTTTACTCAATGATGACAAATAGGGGGCGGACCGTAAATCGTATATGTTCGCCCAACGCGAACACGCTATTGTTCACCGGCGGACAGTTCGCGAACAGTTCGGCGAGTAGTTCACGACATCTCTAGTTTTTAATGTTCATGTATGATACAGTAATAAAACTCCCTTAACTGTAACCAGCAACATTTCCTTAGTACAGCAATATGCCCTCTGTGTAACGTTGCAATGTATCAATAAACATACAAATCCTAATCTGAAAACAAACCCCAATCCTAATTCTACATCCAATCCTAATGCTCATCTTAATTCTAAACCTAACCCTAGCAATAGTGTTAGAGGGATTCCCTCTGTTGATGTCAGCATAGGGATACAGTGGGACCTCAGTTTACGATTTAATGCGTTCTCTGGTTTCCCATAGGAATGCATTGAAAACCACTTAATGCGTTCCGGAAGTGAGAAAAAAGTAAAAAAAAGTATTTTATCTGTTCAAAACTCTTTATAAAGTGCACTTTAAAGGCATAAATACTGTACAGGGACATGATTAATCAAGCAATAACATTTCAAACATCCAACTTTATGTTTTAAAACATTACACATCAACTTTTAAAACATGGCAGACTGTTGGTAACATGGTACAGTACACTTCAACTGTACATAAATCACCCGTCAACAGGGAAAACATGGAAAATTTCAAAACACACAGTAACAGGCATGAACAGCACATGAGCTGGCATGGAAATCACCCCACAATGCAGAACACACAGTAACAGGCATACAAACAACTAAGCTCAGCTCCCTACCTTTCCACCTCTTGAGATGCACCAAAAAGGCTCCAAAACCTGCTGCAAATGGCTCTAAAACCTCTCCAACACCTCCACACTCACGTGCTACCCAGACTCCAGTATGCAGGGGGGTGGAGCTATAAACGTGGATATTTGTTTCGTATTGCGAAAATAATTCGTAAACCGAGGCATTCTTACGCAAACCGAATTTTTCGTTTACCGAGGCGTTCGTTAACGGAGGGTCCACTGTACCTTTATTGATTTCAGCAGAGAGATTATAATCTTAACCCTAATCATACCATTTAACTATAACTCTAATCCTAATCTCACTTTTAACACTAACTCTAAACCTAATCTTACACCTAATCCTAACCTAAATCCTAGCAGTTGGACTTACTTGTTAGTTTTAGAGAATCTGGCGCAGTATTAAACTATCACCGAATTTATATAAAATGCATTTGTGTTTCAGTTAAACAGATATATGGAATGTTATGGAATGTTTCTTTATTTTTCAGGAAGGAATTGTGTATTCACATCTGGACAGCTATTACCTCACTGGCACCAGAAACTAGAGTGCATACATTTATATCCAGAATTCGGAAGGAATGCAGCATTTCAAGCATTTCCCTTTAAGAAGCAATGATAATCCCAGCACGCTTAGCAATCGGCTTTATATCCGCCCTCTGATATGACATGTCCTACTCGTTTGTGTCAAAAGAGCTGCATAGAGCTCCGAGGGTTTAATAACCAAGTCGCTCTATGCTAGAAGAATGATACAAAGATCTCCAAGCCCGGTCTCCAGGAAACTGAGTAATCACTGCTGAGAAAGTGAAATGCATTGTGTTTCCTGTACTGTCTTAAAATGAGCACTCCAAGTTCCAAATTCGCTACAGTTTGCCAGTGTCACTGCCCCGTCTCCACTACTGCTGGTGGAAAGTCAGAAGCTCCTAAACAGGAGATTCCATTAGCTGTCCTAAGCTAATTATTGCAGTGTAGGGCTAGCTCATTTGCTGAGAGTACTCACTACAGGTATTAGCTCTGGGAGAGAGCTTCCAACTCATCATCAGTAGTGAAGGTGGTGGAACTTCAAAACTATTTTAGATGAATGAAGCAATTTTAGTTTATAGATCATGATCCTGCAGTCTTACCACCATTTGGGAGTTAAATCACTTTTGTTTCCGTTTATGCAGCCATAATAACACCTTCCCTGGCTGTGGCGCAAGCACCCTGCATGAAAAAATATATGTATAATTTTCAATCAGATCTAAACTTGCTTTAGAAATTTTTATCTCCTGCTCTGTAAATTGCATTTTAATCACACACAGGATAATTTGCAGATTATAGAAGGCTATTAACAGAACAGGATATAAAAAATTCTAAATTAAACAGACTGTGCAAAAGAGGAAGTCTAAATATTAGTCCTCACTTTACAGAAAGTATTTAGGAAGGCTACGTAAGTCACATGCAGGGACGTGTGCCTAAGGCAGTATAAACAAAGTGATTGAATTCTTAAATGCCAGAATATTGAGCAGTTTGACTGCATGAGCATGATCTATGCAACAAACTGCTTCATTGAGCTAATGTTGTTGTGGTGCCTATAGTATCCGTTTTACAGTTTTCATGAAACACACGTCATCAGTGTTATACATTTTGGAATGCTGTAACACCTCTCCACATTTAATAGAAATGGGAAATATAATTAACTTACCAACACAAGCATTAAATCTGGCCTTGATCTAATATTTTTGTATAATATAATATTTTGTATAAACTTTTAAAAATGTTTTTTTCAAAATGTACAATTTTTCCAAACTTATATCAAATATAAAAATATATTTCAAAAAATACAATAATATTACAATAATTTTTTTTCTAATATTAATTAATTTTAAAATGTTATCCAAAAATATTGAATTCAGGCCATTTTTTTTAAATTAAGCAAATTAGTTATATTTCTAATTACTGTTAAAAAAACACTTTCTGTCTGTTTTGTCATTTTGAGGTTTCTGGTATTTTTCCGTGCTGAGTGACCACAGTTGTAGCTCTGTAGTGGATTAGTAATCCAGGAAGATTTTATTTATTCTACTGTCTATGTTATCACTCAGGAAGTGGCAGATCACTCAGGAGGTGGCAGCTGGGTGTGTTTTGTCCACATAAATAATATGAATATTGCTGTCTATCTACACACACTTTGTGCTATTAATATTTCTCTTTTTCTATAACTTTTATAAATGTAACTATAACTGTTGCGCAGACTGTTCAGTATTTGTGTTCTTCAATAGTCTTCCCAATAAAAACATCTGTCTCATTTAAAATATTATAAACAGTGTGAAATGTCAATACACGTCTTACACAATGGTAACACAATGGTAACACAATGGTAACACAATGGTAACACTATGGTAACAGAATGGTAACACTATGTTAACACTATGTTAACACTATGGTTACACAATGGTAACACAATGGTAACACTATGGTAACACAATGGTTATGCTATGGTAACACAATGGTAACACTATGGTAACACTATGGGAACACAATGGTTATACTATGGTAACACTATGGGAACACAATGGTTATGCTATGGTAACACAATGGTAACACTATGGTAACACTATGGGAACACAATGGTTATACTATGGTAACACTATGGTAACACTATGGTAACACTATGGGAACACAATGGTTATACTATGGTAACACTATGGTAACACTATGGTAACACTATGGTAACAGAATGGTAACACTATGGTTACACAATGGTTACACAATTGTAACACTATGTTAACACAATGGTAACACAATGGTAACACTATGGTAACACTATGGGAACACAATGGTTATACTATGGTAACACTATGGTAACACTATGGTAACACAATGGTAACACTATGGGAACACAATGGTAACACTATGGTAACACTATGGTAACACTATGGGAACACAATGGTAACACTATGGTAACACAATGGTAACACTATGGTAACACAATGGTAACACATGGTAACACTATGGGAACACAATGGTTATGCTATGGTAACACAATGGTAACACTATGGGAACACAATGGTTATGCTATGGTAACACAATGGTAACACTATGGGAACACAATGGTTATGCTATGGTAACACAATGGTAACACTATGGTAACACTATGGGAACACAATGGTAACACTATGGTTACACTATGGGAACACAATGGTTATACTATGGTAACACTATGGTAACACTATGGTAACACAATGGTAACACTATGGTAACACAATGGTTATTCTATGGTAACACTATGGTAACACTATGGTAACACAATGGTAACACTATGGTAACACAATGGTAACACTATGGTTACACTATGGGAACACAATGGTTATACTATGGTAACACAATGGTAACACTATGGTTACACTATGGGAACACAATGGTTATACTATGGTAACACAATGGTAACACTATGGGAACACAATGGTAACACTATGGGAACACAATGGTAACACTATGGTAACACAATGGTAACACTATGGGAACACAATGGTTATACTATGGTAACACTATGGGAACACAATGGTTATACTATGGTAACACTATGGTAACACAATTGGAAATATTGGCCTTTTTTAATTTGTTTAAATCAGAATTGGAAATTATTCCAGTCTGTTAGAAAAAAAAAAACTTGTCAAACGATTTATCAGCAGCAGTCCCCCAGTCTATGGGAATTTTTGTACATAAATCATTTGATTTTTTTTTCTTCTAACAGAAGGGATTCATTTCTATATCTGATTCATATGAGTTAAATTGAGGTCAATATCCTGTGCAACTCTTTGTTATCGTGGAAGGCCAACACTTTCTAAATTACCTTTTTAATTTTATTAAAGATTTACCAGTATTTTTAAAACCAGTCAGAATTTCTACCAGGAATCCAAAATAAATTATTCATACTATGGGACTTATGTGGACTTATCAATTTTTAATCAATTTTAATCAATTTTTTAACCAATTTTTGTATTATTACACAATGCACATGCTGCAAGTTCCTGTGTGTTAACACAGACCTACCGTACATACAGTCTGCTTTATTATTAAGCTGCTACAGGACTAGAATTGTGGTTTATCAGAACAGAAACAGCTCTGAAACTTCACACATCTAACAAACACTGTCAGAAAGACAATGGCAAGATGCAGTGTTAACCGGCAATTGTTTCTCTTGTTGTAATGTCCTTTATTTACAAAGTAGCACAGTAAGACAGTTATCGCCTAATTTATGTAATAGTAAAGTTTTTTGATCTGGAATCCTTAATTTTAATAAAAACTAACTGCAAAATGTTGATTAATAAGTAGCAGTGTTTGAAATGTAACTTTATTTTATTTTTTTTATTTTTAACACCTCCATCCTAAAACAAATTTATAAAATAGTTTCCCTCATAGATTTCTTCTTAAAGGACTTATTTAAACCTAGACAGCCAGTCAGGGACAGTTGCAGTGATGTAGGGTGTTCTGGCATTGGAATGTCTACTGGAGGGAATGTGAGCAAGGCCGACCCAAGACACTCTGCAGCTGGGTCCACCAAAACCCCACCTCTTCATACACAGAACACAACCACATTAATGTAAAGGAAAGCTTTTTTCTGTCTCTCATTTAAGAATTCAATCCCTTTGTTTATACAGCCTTAGGCATACCTCCCTGCATATGACTGTTCATATTTAACTTTATCCGCTGCACACCAAGTGTGTTCCCAATTTCTCCTGTTTGCCCAGTTCTCTGCCCATTCTCTGTGTTCCTGAGCTGTGGCTTAGTATTACATCTTCCATTGCTCGAAATATATAGCTCTACCCAAATCCCTAACACAGACACCTCACATTCTCAGCAATGTCCTCCCAATCCAACACCAATTGTTGCATTATTCCACTACATCATCCCTGCTAATCCATTGTTACAATTATACTCCTCTAATTTATCAGACCACACATATCTTACATATTACCACAGTTTATGTCCCAATCAATTTATTCCATTGCTTATATCCAATAGATTTGGGC
Source organism: Pelobates cultripes (assembly GCA_933207985.1). Classification (NCBI taxonomy): domain Eukaryota; kingdom Metazoa; phylum Chordata; class Amphibia; order Anura; family Pelobatidae; genus Pelobates; species Pelobates cultripes. The sequence continues at coordinate 9,466,960 of OW240924.1, read as the reverse complement.
ATTTGTATTTGGACAAATGTATTTTCCGCCGAAAATTGACAAATACCGAATAATGAATGGTTAGCCAAACTAATGGACGAACAATTGAATCAGCACCGAACAAAATTGTTCCATGTGCCATTCATTTGTTTATTCACAATTCACATTCAGAATTTTGTATTACATTGTCTGTAATTTAAAATGCTGAATGTTTCATCAAAATGCACAAATGACAGATTCTTTTGTTAAGCCATTCGTTCTGTCTTTCTGCTCACTCCCATCATAGTTGATGGGAGTGAGCATAACTAACGAATGAGCACTGAATGAATAAGCTATTCATGCATTCAGATGAAACATTTAGGGGTGTTACTCAGAGAGTGATGTTGAGTGGACATGTGGAGCAGTCACTAGCTGACATATAAATGGTGTCTCTCCTCCCATGCACGCCTGGCTGCAGCTGGTTGTTGACAGTCTAGTTCTCTCCTAGTGTTAGAGGAACTAATATAGTGTTCTGTGTCTTTAAATATTGAATGGATGGATACTTATTGCTGGTTGTATTGTGCTGCAGCCACTCGGCGAGGAAATGGTTAAATTCTCAGAATCAACGTCTCTGGACGGTGGTGACAATAGTTTTTACCACAATATATACCAGAAGCTGATCTCCTCTGCAACAGCCATGGATGTCCTGCGTTTACTGCTCTTTATCGAAAGTAAGGAAAGTCGTCTGGTGAGATTATACTGTTACATTATATACTATTAGTGCGTAATTTCATAAATATAAAGAACACGTCTCATACATTACAGTTTGGATCTTTTAAATACACACAGTGTTATTCACTAAGGTGGGAATTGTTGGAATTCAAAGTGAGTTTTACATTTAAATATCGGCACTGAAAACATTACAATATTTTGGAATAACGTTTGAATTCTTTCCTAATTACACTTTAGTGAATAACCTCAAGATACATGCAATTACTAACAACCACTGGGGAAGGGCGGAGGTTATATAGGGCAAATCCAGGTGCTATTCTGGAGCAAAATGATAAATAAGGAGCAATCAGCAACACTTAGCACATTGCAGCTAGATTAGCACCTGTTGATAAATCTCCCACATGCTTTGTGAAGGGTAAAATTGATTTAAATCAGATGATACATAGCTAAGGTGTGAAGTGAGGCTTAAATCATATTTTCATGAAATAATATTAAATATTACAATATTTATGAATTGTTATATTTCACATATTCCGCAATGCTGCACAACTGGAAAATATAGGCAGAACCAGTAGAAAAGGAGATGGAGCTCACAATGTTACATTTACAGCAATTTTACATAAAATCTACAAGAAGTTTCATGAACATCGAGCTAGTGGGTGCAGATTTTATAATAAACTGTAGGTGCGAAACTAAGACAAAAATGGTAACTAATCGGCTGGGATTTTATGGAATGTTCTCTACCCAAACTCCATCATAGTGTAAGTAACCAGAATTTACTTTAGTTATTTTCTGATTTAAACAATCCATCTTAATCATGATTTGTTCTTCGTACCAGCTATCTGAATAGAGCATGTTTATATATATCCCTTAATAGTGTTAACGCTATAACTCATCGGAGAGCTCACTTGGTTAGTTCACCTGATGTAGAATTATTAAAATCTTTACTGAACCTGTATTGAATTATTGTACTAACTCCATTTTAATCTCACACTATGACAGAATTCTCCATTTTGTTCACCTTACATGACAGAATTTCCTGACAGTATTCAGTATAATGAATAAGAGATTGTATTTTCTCTCTCTAAGGACATAACTAGCCCCGGAGTTAGCGGATCTCCGTTGACTTGCAACATAGTATAATCCAAGGCCAGGAGAACAGCGACTAATGAAATGTTCTATTCATAAAAGAACCTTGGAACAGACCACGAGACTGACATCACTAACTACGTAAAATGACGCCCAAGCCCCCCTTTCCACCGAGTAAGCCTCGTGCTAAAGAGCAATGGCGACGACATCCCATGATGGGAGGGTGCCTCACTAGTCACTCAAATCTCTGAGCCAATTAATAATATTAATGGGTGGACACTGACATAGCCACTTAACATTTAACCCAATTAATGATGTTTATTTGTTATTATCTGATATTCAATGATGATGTCATTTTGCATATAAAAAGGCCTGCGTGCCCACTTTTTAACTAGATGCTAATAAATTTCCTGAAGTGTTTTTAACCTGAACTGCATGTGTCAGTGTAAACTTACTTCTGCGTATACGCAATTTATTCATCTCAGATTTGGACAGGAACAGATAGACTTTTAAACATTTTGTTTATTTCTAAATTAATCTACTACACACCAACTTTAGTACCCCTTGACTTTCTTCTTTCTCAGGTCACAACAAAAAGTACCTTTGTGTTGGATAATAATATTACTTTCTAGAACCCAAGAAATACGTTCTTATTTGTCCAAATACTTTTATATTGTGATTTTTTATCTCACTGTTTATTGAATAAACTTCTGATTAACTTTCAGAGCTGAGTAGTTTAGATATAAATATGGTAAAAAATAATACAAATGCATTGTGCTCCACTTATTAACTGAAAGCGTGCCTTTAACTCAGTCTTTGTATCATATTAGTAAATATCTTCTTAGCTCTCCTATTTCTCAGAGTTACATTTATAATGTACTAATATGGATGTATGTCAGTTAACTAATTAATAAGGTAATATATTGTGTACAATGTAATGTTACTGTACTGTGTGTATGTGTGATGTCATTTATTTCAATAAGAAGAAGCTAAATAAAGCTGGCAGCTAGCTAGATCGCCATTTCATAAAAGTTATAGTAAATATTCTTATTAGTGAGTAAATGAAATGGTTTCTCCAACCAAAAACAGTATTGTAATAAAACCCTGTTGTTGGGTGGAGTTTGTCTTGCTGTTATGGGAAGAAAAGAAAATGAAATGAAAGAAAAGGAAAGAACATGAGATTCCATGCTGAGGCCAAGTTCTCCCAGTAGCCTGATCATCCTCCGGTGACGTCAATGTCTAGTTTTCCCGGTACCCTGATAATCCTCTGGTGACGTCAGTGTCTAGTTCTCCCGGTAGCCTGATGGTCCTCTGGTAACGTCAATGTCTAGTTCTCCCGGGAGCCTGATCATCCTTTGGTGACGTCAATGTCTAGTTCTCCCGGGAGCCTGATCATCCTTTGGTGACGTCAATGTCTAGTTCTCCTGGTAGCCTCATTGTCACCTGGTGTGGTCAATGTCTAGTTCTTGCGGCAGCCTGGTCATCCTCTGGTGACGTCAATGTCTAGTTCTCCCAGTAGCCTGATCGTCCCCTGGTGACAACAATGTCTAGTTATCTAAATGTGTGTGGATTCTGGGTGTGAATACATGTGTGAGTTTATCTCTTGTTATCTACATATTGAGTTTATTAATAACACATTAATATTTGCTTTAGTTAAATCCAGTTCTGTCCCCTTTATGTGACCCTGCGCTAACTATGGTGGACAGTTAAAGGCTTATTTACTAAACAGTAAACTCTGGTAAAATGATGGCCCTGGGAGAATTTAAATCATTAAACCTGAGTTATAAAATAAGACTGAGATTTAATGATGTTGGAGATCTATTTTACCAGATTTAAACGTTGGTTGTCACCTTACCACAAATCACAAACAGATCTCATTCATACTAAATCTATGTCTTTATGTAATTCAAAGCTGGAACATTGATGATAATTAACCCTTTATTTTACAGCGTTAGTTGCTCAGGGTTTTCTAAGCCAACCTCAGGAGACCCTGTTTGTGAATATTAATGGAACTGCAAAGATCTCCTGCTCGTCCAGTGAGGACCTCGAGGGTGGAAATAAAAATTCATGGTACAAGAAGACACTGCGAGATGGTGACCCACCATATCTAATTATAAACTGCGCAAACAGGGAAAATATCCAGAAATATGAATGTAAATCTGAAACACACAGAGTCACTTTGGAAATATACAATGTGCAGATACACGATTCAGGAGTATTTTATTGCGCTATGGTATATGTGTCTTCATTAATGTTTGCTAGCGGTACGGGTCTAATTGTTAAAGGTAATGTGGAGAAGCATCCTTCTATGTTATTGCAGCTATAGCTTGTCTTAATTTAAATATAAAATGAATAAAACTATGCATTACTGAGCATGGATTTATTTTAATCCCGAATCTTACAATACTTTCCTTGGTGACGCAATTATAAAAGTTACTTCTGTGAAACTGAAACACAGAGCATTATTTACTAAGCTGTGAATTGTGGAAAACTAACCAGAAATTTAGGATTTTTCATCTAACTGTTTCCTTTATTAGAACATGAAGGTTTTTTTTTATCACCTTTTCAGACAGTTCCACCCCAGAGAGCTCAGTCCATATGCTGGGTCCTTCCCAGACTCTCCTCCCTGACACCTCTATCCAGCTGGCGTGTGTGGTACGTGATGCTCTGCACATGGTCCGTGTGATCTGGAACATCTCTGGGATCCATCACGAGCAGGGTGGTCACTATGGAAGATCCCGATGGGACCTGGACTTTCCTTAACCTCATCTCAATTCCCAGAGACACTTGGGATCGCGGGGAGAAACTGTCATGTGACCTCTGGTTCAATTCCTCTGCTGTCCGAGTACACAGAAATATACCAGAATCAGGTAATATCAATAGGCGTTGCTAGGGTGAGCTTTGAGGGTTTGAAACCCCCGATATAGGTGTGTTTAAATGGGTCAGGAAGATATTAGTGGGTTTTCTTTTCTTTTCATGTTACATCACGTAGTCGTCTGATTTAAAAAGAAAGATCATGATTATAGTACTTCACAGGGCAGTATTAGCACGGGATGCTAGAGAATAGAATTCTACTCTACACCTCTCTATGAGTTAGTGTCAGGGTTGGCCAAGAGGACTCTCAGCAAGGTGAGTGACCGCGAACTAACAAAGGCAAAGACAGATGGATAGGAAGAGGCACATTACCAAACCTAAAAATATACTGTCTAACGTAAAGGTAGAGCTAGGAAGTAGCAGGACTAGACTAAGAGAAGACTACAGGCCAGGAAAGGAACAAAACCGCAATACCAGACACCGGCAAGGGTCAGGAGCACGGAGAATAGCGATGTTAAGAACAAGCAAGGGACTGGTACATGGAATCGCCCCAGGATAAAATATTACACAGTGACAGCAAGCAGTGTGCAACAGCAGGACATGGGAAATGGGTGAAATTCCACCAGAGCCAGTCACAGAGCGTTTACTGACAGTTCTTTAATGAAGATCCAGGAGAACTTCGGTAGCACACTGCTCATGGGTAGAAAGTAGGGGACGTATCATCTCTCCAAAAACCCCTACAGAAGCCACACATATACACACACATAACTAGACACACACACACATACATACATAGCTAAACACACACATACACACATAGCTAGACACACACACAACTAGACACACACACACATACACACATAACTAGACACACACACATACACATACATAGCTAAACACACACACACATAGCTAGACACGCACACAGCTAGACACACACACATACACACATAGCTAGACCCACACACATACACACATAATTAGACACACATATACACACAAATAACTAGACACACACACATACACATACATAGCTAAACACACACACACACACACATACACATACATAGCTAAACACACACACACATAGCTAGACACACACACAACTAGACACATACACATACACACACATAGGTAAACACACACACAACTAGACACACACATACACACATAACTAGACACACACACATATACATACATAGCTAAGCACACACATACACACATAGCTAGACATACACACAACTAGACACACACACACACACACACATAACTAGACACACATACACATACATAGCTAAACACACACATCCACACATAACTATACACATACATAGCTAGACAAACACACATACACAAACACATTAGTAGATACACAAAAACCTAGGCCTTGATGTATTGTTTTTTTCAATAAACTTTTCAAATTATTTAACATTGTTTAATAAACATTTTCAATTATTTTCAAAAAAATAAATCATACCGGTACATAAAAATATATTAACATTTTACAAATATTATGATATCAAATATTTTTCAAAATATGAAATCATTTGAAAAGCCTGTCACTTGTCTAGTGTGGCATTTTACTGTCCCTTCTAAGGGCCACCTGGATCCATTGGACCTACCTAGACCCTTAATAATAGTCCAGTTATATTAATAGTCACAGAGCTTCAGTGCTAGCTTCTGTGTAAACCTACATATTAGGTATCATATTATGCTATGTCAATTCTCCCTTTTCCACCAGAGTTTTAATGAATCGATTCTAACGTTTGTGATTGTGTCTCCGTATTTCTTGCAGACGCAGTCCATGGAGACTATATCTTTACATGTTCTTTCTTCCTGAGAGCCGCACTGACCGGGAGTCTTCTTCTGGCCATGGTCCTCTCCGTACATCTCTCCTGTACTTATATTCCCTGAGATGCAGGGTAACTCCCATCACTATAAACTGTAAGGAAAAAAATTCACATGAGACTGGTAAATGTTTTTTTACAGATATGTTATACATTCATATTAAATGCTGATGTTAATGCCGCCATCTTTTCTTTTGTAATATGGGATTGTTAACTGATTTTAAAGCATTTCAATGCAATATTTTTATACTGAGAGAAAAAAAAGGCCCCGATATATCTGGTCACCACGATTATCCGATCTTGTATACCAGAGTTTGTGAACTCACAATGACGTTAGATTGTCGAGTCATCGCTCGGACTGAAATGAGAACATCTGATATCTACTGGAGCGCAGCAAGCAATAATATTAGGTGTGGACGCAGACAGAGGGACCCATCATGCTGAATTCTTCAAGTGTACATTCAGTGCAAAGTGTAAAATACCGTTATCGAGCTACGGCAATGCCAACAGTGTAAAATGCAGCAATATCGTTAGATCGCACTATGGCAATGCCAACAGTGTAAAATGAAGCAATATCGTTAGATCGCACTACGGCAATGCCAACAGTGTAAAATACAGCGTTATTGTTAGATCGCACTATGGCAATGCCAACAGCATAAAAAATACATATCAGGAAGGGGTGCGCACAGAAAACAAAACAATTTATCCATTTAAATCATGTCTCCATTTCTTGGATGTTGAAATCGTCAGCTAAAAAGCAATATCCCTGTGTACTTTTCCTCTCCATACTGGTAATACTTTATAAACTCACCCTGTATTTTGTATTTCTTATAATGAATAAGGTTTCTGCTGATTCTAAAGAAGTCCTTCATAAATAGTCCATAGAGAGAGATTTCTGGGCACTGGTTGGCTACAAATATCCCCTGATCATATACAGCAGGGATCACTGTGTCAGCAGACAACACATTCATTTACCATTAAGAAACAATTCCTGTGTTTGTGTCATGTGACATTCATTGCATTATTATATAGTTTTACATTATTATATAGGTTTATAAATGGTCACTTTGCTCGTGAGTCGGCAAATCTCAGAATAATTTGTATTCTCATCGCAAATGTCAGATGGAAACTAAATCTGTTCAGAGTATATAGCGGAATACAGGAATATTGTATAGTCTTAGTAAATGTTAAAGCAAGATACATTTATTACATACAATATAAGGTGGAGTTTCTTCTTATTAGAACAGGTATCAATAATAGGTAGTCCTAGAGGCAAGGAAAAATAAAACACATGATGCAATATTGTCTGTGAGATATTGGAAGTGCAGTGAGATAGATGGAATATCACTCACAAGTAGAGAGCCTCTAGATAGGGCTACATTTTCCAGCTTTGTGGGATATCTAGGTTCCCACTGCCTTCTTTATGTTGCTAGTAGCCAAGTATACTCTCAGAAACAAGTATACAGATCCAAAGTCCTTTATTATAAAGTGCACAAGTGATATGAAATAAGAATAAAAAATATGTGAAATAACAAGACCTTACAGTATTGAAGGTAACTGATGAAACCTCTGAATGAGGCGAAACGCGTTTTGCACTAAGGACTTACCTTCAATTGCTCACCTCTGATTGCTTAAGGTATTTAATCGGTCTGAGTAGGACGAGTATTCATAACTGCTCCTGATGACGGCGTGTATACACGCTGAAACGCGCGTCGAACGCTTATTCTAATTTATTTATGTTTTCAGTAGCAGCTCCCACGTAAGCGTTAGATAATGGTACTGCAAACTTTAATGTCAAGACAAATTATATATGTATGATTGCGAACATGGAGGCTGTGTTTAGGACGATGAATATAAGCAATAGAGGTTACTTAGCTATACAGCGAATTGTCTCTAATACATTTATGATTTTGGAGGCAATTAATTGTGTGGTTTGCACATTATACACATTATGGCAGACTGTATGATCTACCAGTCATAGGCTGAGGCAAGGAGAGGTTAAACATATAGTCCCCCTTTTTGTGACATACGTAGACACACACCATACATTTTATTCAGTCATTCGCTGGCTAAGCTATGACATTAGTGTGAGTGATGCATGAGTTTGCATCCTCACTTTACAGCGAATGATTGGTAGACTTCATTAAAGTTTATATGTTTTGGGACCTAACAGTGGGATTCAGGGGGAGAGCGTCTGAATATCTACAGATGCCCCCCTCCAAAGGGTAGACGCATTATTCTGTACCCTCTCCCGATAGTAAGTGACTGTCAGATCCCTCAGAATCATTTCATTTCGGGACCCGGCAATGCTGAGGGGTGCAGCGCCCGTTTGTGTATAGTCTTCCCCCTCTCCAGCCCCTTATGATTGATTTTGGCACTACCCAATGACATCCCGGCACGAGTGATGACGCTGTTGTGGAGGAGTGGTGATTATGTCAGATATCCACTCCCCTCTCCACACGTCGGACCAGCTGGAGTAATTCACCTCTGATTGCTAAAGGTATTTAATCGGTCTGAGTAGGACGAACATTCATAACTGCTCCTGATGACGGCGTGTATACACGCTGAAAAGCGCGTCCAGCGCTTATTCTAATTTATTTATGTTTTCTTTTTTTCACTAGGTAGCACTTAGGTAGTCAGTATGCGTTTATTTAGTTAGTCAGTATAGTTAGCCTCTTTTTGATTTTTCAAGGGACTTCTTTAGGCAGGGAGTGTTTTTGGTCCTGAGGGGCTCCTCTGGATCTAGGGTTTGTCCATATAGGAACTGCCCTGGTTCTTTCCCCTTCCCATATTTTTTCCTGTATGGGTTAATTTCGACCTGCCTTTATATTAGTGGGGTTAATTTTGTCCTGCCTTTACATTAGTGGGGCATTGTATATACTATATACTTGGTGGAACCCTAGATTTGGATAACTGTTCTAGTGTACAGGGCTAGACTTCTATTCCACTAGGGATTTTTCTCTCACTACTATTTTGTACAATTAGCAGTGGATCATTTTAGAAGTATTTGGGGAGGTTTTTTCTTCATTTCTTCCCCTTACCTCCTCATCCACTTATCAATACTCCCCCCCCCCCTTTTTTTCTTTCCCTTTTCTCTTCATTTTGGTTAATATACTGCTGTGTTCAGCAGCTACTCTAGTCTCTAGGGATCCCCTTGTTTCAAGGTTCTCCGTATTTTTATATTTTTCTTGGGTTACCCCCTTCAATGTAGCTCTGAGGTAGGCTCTTTATAAAGCAGTTTTCATCATCTCACATATTTTTGTGATTATGCTGATCTGTCTTTATATATCTCTATTTACAACGGATAGTTATAATATATATATATTGCATGTATCATATACTTTTTAATGTTTTATTATTTTGAAGAAAAAAAAGTTTAAAATAATTTGAAAAACTTTGCAAAACCTATTAAATTGAGGCATTAATGAAGGTGTAAAGCCTTTGTCTGGAGTAAGTTATTCTGTTTTGGGGATTAGATTCAGCGTGCACACAGCAGAATTTATGTTTGGATTCCATAATGTACAAATAATTTATATAGAGTGTGATATGGAGTATATAATTCAGCATCCAAAAATAGAATTATTTCATAGAGAACCTTCACTGAAATTCATTTGATATTGTAATTTCAACCATTTCTGTAAATTTTAAATGGACATTTAACCCAAGAGACAGCTGTTGCATGGAAAAAAGTGATTAAATTCACCTTTTGAGGGCAATCAAATTGGTGCCATCCACCTAATCAGCCACACCAATACTATAGTATCAGGAAAACATTTTATTCCTGACAATTTAGAGTTCCTTTAAGTAAACTGAACAGAGGGATTTCTAGGCGGTGTGGCTACAAAACTTAGCATGATCATCTACAATAGAATCACTGTATCCGCAGATAACACATTTAATTTAACCATGAGAAACGTATCATATTTACATATAGTGGTAGATAAGCAAATCACTAGTGCAAAAAAAAACCTATAGCAAACATGATTGGTCAGCAGAGAACAAAGTGTCTCAGTAATTAAAGAGTGTCAATGTAAGCAAAGCCCCAGGGACTGAAAGTATTCACTTGTGAGTACTTTGGGAGCTAAGGGTGGTATTATCCAAACTGCCTTTTAATATATTAGGATGTTTTATCTTTCAAGAATCGCACTAAAAGATTGGAGAAAGTGTCACATATTAATCCGCTTATAAAAATGTGGTTAATGACATTTACTGTCACACAGGAAAAGTTGTGCAGAGCAGCAACCTAATCCACAGAAGGGTTAATGCTGAGCAGCAATTATGCAAATAGAAACCTGGAGGAGGGGTATTAGGCCCAGTTCTCATCCTGCTCAGTGCCCTGACGTGGTTTCCCTTGTGATTGTCCGAGAGCGTGTTATTTATTCTGGTAATTCTGGTTATTTGACTTTGGCATTGTTTTTGACTTCCCTGTTTTCTGGTATCCCTGACTCCTGGCTTTTCCTTATCGTTGTATCTCTTTCTGTATCCCTTGACCTCGGCTATTCTTGACTATTCTTTGGTATGTTAGTTCAGCCATTCTAAGGTCCGGTATACGTTACCTATCAGTCCTCTGTGTTACACAATTCTACGTGCGGGATCATTCTGTAATCCTGACAGAAAGCAATGTAGTGCCCATATTTAAGGAGTGATCACAATCTACACCTGGAAAATAACAAACCTGTGTCCTAATATCTGTGGATAGGAAATTATTGGAAAGGTTAGTAAAGAATCATATTCAGGGATTCATTCCTGAATAACAATATCAGTAGTAGTAATCAGCATTGTCTTATGAGAGACTGATCATGTCAAACTAACTTAACCGCATTCAAGTCAGTAAAACTATAGACCAGCATGTTGCAGTGATCAATTTGGATTTTGCTAAGGCATTTGACACAGTTCCTAATAATAGATTTGTAATGGACCGTTTTGCCCACAAGAGGTTAAAAACCGTTTAGGTGATATTCCCCTTTCAGATGCACAGACAGCTACTGCAATCACCAATCTCCCGAACTGCAAACTACACAAATTCCCCAACTCCCGAACAGGAAACTCACGAATACTGGAAACAGCTGAACAGGAAAAACCATACGAAAGGCTTACACTCCTGGCAGTCAGCATACAATCCAATTCCCCCAATAACGAGACGACACTTCGTTTTGAGGGTTAAGCAGAATCTGCCAGAGCTGTGGGTTTATTGTTCTTATGTACACATTCTTACACATTAGTACCACCCACAGGGTTTTGGAAAACAACCAATAAACATATACAACACACTCAGACACTCCTACACAATATCCTCCCCTCTGCCTGTGATACAATTACCTTACACAATGGGTAATGTAATTATCACAGCCAGAGAAATACAATTTTTCCACATTATTCATAACTTGAAAAGTATGCATCACATTCACATAAAACTTACATTTTCAGAATCAGCATACTCCAAATATAAATAAATGTCAAAATCATCCAAATTGGTCCAGTGGTTCAAAAGATAGATCGAAGTCCTTTGTGACCAAATGAAGAATGGCTTTTCTGCCCCAAACCAGTTCCACAGAGTCTTCTATCCTGGAGAAAATTGGGAAGTAATCCATTTATCTCCAAGGACAGAGGCAAAACTCCAATGAACACACCGCAGGAAAAGACAATAAAACACATAAAAATATATAACTGAGCAGCCATTGCACAAAACAGGTACATTCAACATATCCCCAGATAGCTCAGATCTGAGCGCACATTATTACTGAATGGCGCTCAGAGCACACACATACAGTTCAATTGCCATGGTGCCAAAGTTTTTCCCATAGTCTTTCGTTATACGAATGGGCTCCATGGCACAGCTATCTGGGGTATCACCGCTCAAACAGGGCAAGCACCGAATGATCTGGCTTTCGTGTCTTCGAAGGGGAAAATCAAGCGTTTCAACATGGGGCCATAGTCTAAAGGCAGCAGGCGGGCAACCAGGCTTCTCTAGTGCATAGTGGCGAGGTTGGTTCCGCCACATTATTACTACTTAACCCCTTAAGGACACATGATGGAACTATTCCATAATGATTCCCTTTTATTCCAGCAGTTATGTCCTTAAGGGGTTAAATTAAAAGCATTGATTTACAGGATTATTCACTGAACTCCAAATGGGGCAAAATAATTTTGACTGTGTCCCGCAGATTGTTCATGCTAGTTAACAATGTCTGGATTTTGTGTACATTATATAAATATATACGTGGCCAGTACAAACAGTTCTCTTATAACCCGTACAAAGGACAACTTGTCACCTATTTAGACTTGAAAAGTGGAGATTTCACCAACAACAGAGCTTAGTGTTCTTCACAGTAAGAACAATAAGATTTGGAATTATCTGCCCAACATGGTTGTTTAATAATGTTCTGTACACATTTTAAACTTTTTTTAAAACATTATTATCAATAATATAATTATAAATATATACAGTAACAACTTGTTGATCCAGAAAGAATCACATTGCCACTGTGGAGTCAAGAAGGATTTTTAGCACCTATTAAAAAAATTATAAATCACATCAAGTGTGACTTTTTTTTTTTTTTTGCATAGAACTAAGAAATATAGAAATGTGAAAGACTCAAAATGATGGATTTGGGTCTATCTTTGGCCTATATGACTATGTAAATTTATGTGCCTTATTACATGTTATTTTGTTTTTTCATTTGGCCTTTGTTTAAGACCTAGTTTTATATATGGTCACTATTCTTATTAGTCGGTAAAACCGTGGTTTTGTTTAACTGAAAACTAATCTGTATTCTCGCCGCATGCAAATGTCAGATGGAAACAAAATCTGTGCAGCGTATGTAAGGGAATACAAAACGTTCTTTTATTATTATTCAGGGTTAAAGCAAAATACACTTATTAGCAATTTTGTGATTTTATTATGTACTTTTGGATATACTATTTTTGGCTAGTCTTTTTATGCAGGAATTTTATTTGTCCATGAAAAGGTTTTTTCCTTTGAAATTTATCAAAATGAAAACTACAAACCATGATCCGCGGCAATTTTTATGGGAGTGTATGGAACAAATATCATTACCACTCTGTGAACAGGTATATATTTTTATTCCCTTTCGGTAAACAACTCACTGTTCTTTTAAAAACCATTGTTTCTTTCTTCTTCTTCTACATATTATCGTATATATTTATATTAAACCATTACCTTTTTTAGCAGATAAAAGTTTTTGCGCTAACCATCATTGAATCAAAACAAGTCAGCGTGGTTAAGGCTCCCTTTGCATTTGCTGAGGTCCAATTTTTTAGAAAAGTAAGTTGATCAAATAAAAATTAATAACAGAATGAATGCCAGGGGGAATATTACAATCTGTGTTGGGGAACATGATCATTGAAGTTGCGAAGAAACCATTAAAGTTAACATAGTTGGGATCTCCCTTTTACAGGTGACAAGTTCCATTGTAATCCAGATGGAAATGATCTGCTAGAAATTAAATTAGTGATGAGAAATAAATGTTATATAATACATTAGTGAGGCCTCAATTTAATATTTTTAGGTAAGCCTTTTAAATAATTTAGTATTTTTGAATAAAATGTGAAAAAAATTTTTTTTAAATATTGAAATATTAAAAATACATCTTATATACAATATCTTAATTTAAAAAAAATATATTTTTAAAATATTAACAAATTTTATCAATTTTATCCAAAAATATTAAATTGAGGCCTAAATTATAAGGTAACAAAAATGTTCAGCCTCTATCGGGAGAACCTATGAGATCTCTTGTCTTTGTGAAGAATCAAAAAGAATGAATCCTTTTTAATCTTTTAATATGTATATAATGGGCTATAACATACACAATCCAGTGCACTCATTCATTCACTAAACAGTCATTTGAAATCTCACAGAATGGAATAGTTTTATTCAAAAACACCTCTCCTAAGCAAAAATAATGGGGGTTTAGTTACAGTATATGATCGTTCATTGCATAAGCCTTCCACATCGTCAATGTACCCCATTCTTGGCAGCACCCTATCATGTATGCATGTTCAGGTGAGTGAAGTCTCGTGGTTTCATATAATGGACTATAGCATTAAGGGCAGCAAAGTGATGATACTACACCTTCTCCTACCCACACTTACATACCAAGAGAATGGAGATCCTGCAATCAGCTGGTAAATATGAAACCTATAGTGATAGATATATTGCTTGTCTTTATATTAGATTAGTCTTGATGTAAGGAACAAAAGCACAATTTAAAATGGCTTCTTTGTCTTTTGTTTAAGTGAATGTTTATGTAAAATAGCTGTCCAAGTAGAAATCCCACCATTAAGAAAGATGGCTTCCAACAAGTTGGCATGTTAAATATAAACTATGGTGGCTGCACAGGGTCAGTTCATATCTATATCAGCACTTCACGTTTTGACAATATTTATAAAATGCTACATCCTTCTGAAACAGCATTCTTCCTAAAACTTTTCAATAAATGAATCATTTCTACTGATTACATCGTGGCTATTGACCCGTATTGCTCCATGGAAGGTGCTGAATGTCCGAGTAGTAAGATGGTAAGTAAAGAGCTGAGTTATACCCTGAGTATACGGAGCTAGTAAAACGATTTAGTGGTTTAGCTATTCTCTAATAATGGAATTTAAAGAGGTCTAGCCATGGGTCTTAACATACATGGTAAGCCTTCTGGCAATACAAGGTTTAGCAGGAATTATCATTAACATTTTATTCTACACAGAGATATTTGCTTTAGGGCAGACAGAGAACACATTAAGCAAATACAATGTGTGAGAAAACGTTATACAGGGTTACTCACTAAAGGGAAAATTCTAAGTGAATTTCAAATTTAAGGTCAAAACTACTGAGGTATGTCAGTTATGCTTCAGTTTGACTACTGTGGCTTTAAATATGAAATTCACCTTGATTTCTCACTTTATTAAATAATAGAGAATGGAAAGTATATTAAAGCTTTCTCTGTGTCAGATCAGAGATTATTCTGTTTAATGACATTTGAGACTAAAAGTAAAATTCCTGTATGAGATTGATTTTACTGGCTTTACTCAACTGTTATACAATTGGAACATTTTATCTTCAATGGGACATGTGACCTAAAACTAATTTAAGATGTTCCTGAGTGGGATCAGGCATAGCACAATCTATCAGCTGTTTCAGATCTGCTTTCTGTTTAAAAAAATAATGCACAGGTTTCTTATCTATCTGTGACAGAGATTCCTCATTCTAAATTCTAATCCAGACACATTGTTCACAGTTTCTGCAGACATCCCACTGTCCCTCACTGATATAGACTCAACCAGGACACAGTGGCTTCCTGGTGTTGCTGAGCCTCACATCCATTTACAGATTAAGGAGCAGTGCACACAAAAAGTTTTTAAAAAAAGAAAAAAAAAAGAAAGAAAAATCCAGTTTTAAATTTACTTAGATAACCTATCTTATCAAACAAATATGGGGATTCAGTTCCACTGTACGGCCATATTGTGTTAAGCCCACCACTATGTCACAGTACCCCAATATCGGTGGGCCCTACACTAATTTTTTTACATGGGAGATTATCATGCTAACTGCAATACTTATTGCTTAAACTGATTGAAGAGATTCTCCGCAAATTTATGCCTTTCTGTGGTCACCTCCAAAGGGACCTCTATAGTGGTGGAGTTCTCAACCGAAAAGGTCTGGACTCCAAACATACACAGAAAAGGGGAATTGGGGCACAGCAATCCCTATGACTCAGACCAGTAGGATTTACTCATGGAATAGGACCACTGAGATGTACAATGTTTAAGATGTTCCTATGAGGGCTCTGCCCATAGTGCAAGCTATTCAATTTTTTGTCTGTTCGCAGTGAGTGTATCTTGCACATGTTTACCTGAAGTCATCAAGTGGGTGTTGTGAAATTGTGGGTTTTGATAGTTCTGTAAACATAAAAAAAAACACCTCTCTATTTGCCCGCTTGTTCAATAGTAGGAGGAGTTCAAACGTCTACATGTAGATCTTAGCATTTCTGGACGAAGAAGTTGAAGACGGTTCTTTGTTTAAATTTCTATCTGAAGATCGTCTCTTTTACAACACTGACATGAATCTGATCATCTTAATCGTGTTTTTAAAAGGTACAAAATAATCCCAGGTTTATATAAATTTTTTATGCATTATTATTATTATTATATTAATATATTGCATAAAATCGCAAGTTGAGAACAACAGCATCTATCTATCTGTCTATCTATCTATCTATCTATCTATCTATCTATCTATGTATCTATCTATCGATCTATCTATCTATCTATCTATCTATCTATCTATCTATCTATCTATCTATGTATCTATCTATCTATCTATCTATCTATCTATCTATCTATCTATCTATCTATGTATCTATCTATATGTCTATCTATCTATCTATCTATCTATGTATGTATCTATCTATCAATCTATCTAATCTATCCCTCTGTTTGTTTCCTTTAGCATATATGTGTGTCAGATAACTTAGCTCTTTACTAACTCTGTATATCTCTTATACAGCTCTTCTATTTACTAAACCCGAGGTTCCAGTGAGAGTCAAATATGCTCAGATTTATTTAATTCAATGTATAATACAGTCTCCTATGTGTTTTTATGGATTTAACTAAACAGTGACATTGATTTTTAGCCTCCTATGGTTGAGAGACACATATTGAGAATAAGAGAGAACTAGAGTTGAGACTTAAATTTTTCTCCCTCGTAATGTTTCTGTAATGTAATATCGTTATTCCATTATATGGGCTAGACCCAGAGTACGTACAGTAGGCTTTATGTTTGGCTTGCTTAATGTACAAACCAATATATAAATTGTGTGTTATGGTGTATATAAGAGAACATTCTGGAAATCAATCATTTCATAGTTTACCTTCACCGAGATTATTTTGTCATTTCAGCCATTTCTGTAAATCTCTAAACATTTGGGTAATGTAACGCAATAAATATATTTTACTGTATATCTACCTATGAAGAACGGAGCCATGTGTCTGTATTCGATGCCATTCCATTGTCTGACACATTAATACTAGACTGAGTGTGTGCTATTTCTGCATTGTCTGTGACAGAGTTCGAGTGTCGGTAAAATGGCGACATGTCTTTACATGTCTGTGACCGTGGCAACTTAAAGAAAGAAAACAAATACACAGAAATTAATTCAGCCCTGATAAAACCAGAGAGATAGAAATACTCTATTTATTTAATGAAATAATCATGTTAATACAAGGAAAAATCCTTGGAGTCCCCAAATATTTTTTGGGGTGAAATTGCTTAAACTTGTTCTTTTGTTACCATCTTTTGGATCGACAGAGAGACAGATATGTGAAAGTCTGATACGATGGACTGGAGTCTTTTCTCAGGATATATTACTATGTAACTGTGAGTTCAAACTTTTATTTTCCAGTTTCAGCTGGCTGGATAACCTTTTACCAACCTCAGGACATCCTGGTTACTAACGTTGGGGGCACTGCAGAGATCTCCTATTACCCCAGTATACCCTGGTCGGGGGGCAATATTTTCACCTGGTTTTATAAGAAAATGGGAGGAAGACTGGAATTAATTGTATCTTGTGTTGACAATAAGAGAGTAAATAAATATTCCTGTGTGATGACGGATAACTATAGCATCGGCCTGGAGATCTACAACGTGGAGAAGAATGATTCGGGAGTATATTACTGTGGATTGCCTACAATGAGCATCTCATTTAGCAGTGGGACAACCCTAATAGCAATAGGTAAGATACATTGTAATATTAGACAATGATAAGATGGTGACTTTTTACCTTGTATCCAAACTATATCAAGTCTAAAACAAAAAAGGTTTACTGCAGGTGGCAATATTTCTGTCAAGCAGACACAAGACCTGTGAACAGAGCTTACAGTTTTATTCAGCATTTTATTAACTGCATCATCTACAAATGATATAAACATGGATGACAGTTGCACAAGATGTAGGTTGGAGCCATCTTCAGGGTTTGAGAGTTAAAAATCTGGTGAACTGGTAATAAAAGGCCTTGTTTACTGGATGTGGGTTTGTGCACTCCTAACTGGATAAGGCTTTCCTCTTTATAATATTTCACAGTCTTATATTGAATGAGAGGACAGCATGGAGAGATCATGTAAGAGATTAGTATAGATAGGATTTTATCATGAACAGGGTAACAATCTAGGGACATGGCTATCGTAGCTGTTGGTGGTTGTTAAAAGAGTTCTTAAAACTTTGGTTTCTTTTTTCTCAAAATACACAAAGGCACTCTGGTATTTTTTTAGTGACATAATAAAATAGCTAATTATAATAATATGACATCACGCATGGAATCACAAACTACATCCCAAAATTATTTCCAACCCCATTATCTATAAAATATATAGAATGTTTGTATATGATCCAAAATGTAATTTTGTAATTTGTAATATTTACCAAAAAACAAAAACCGAACTCGAAAAGGCAAGAAAGTAATGAAAAGGATGATTCTGCACTTACTCTTGCATTATTTTAAGCTATATTAATTATTAATTCATTTTTACTCTTGCATTATGTTAAACCATCTTAATCATTTTAGGTTGTCTTATACTTTATTTACTATCTTAGCTAACTTTATTTCTCTGCAACATTCATCTTGTTCTCAGACAGTTCTCCCTCAGAGAGCTCAGTCCATCTGTTGGGTCCATCCCAGACTTTCCTCCCTGACACCTCTGTCCAGCTGGCGTGTGTGGTAAGTGACGCTCGGCACACGGTCCGTGTGATCTGGAACATCTCTGGGATCCATCACATGGGCAGGATGGTCACTATGGAAGATCCCGATGGGACCTGGACTTTCCTTAACCTCATCTCAATTCCCAGAGACACCTGGTATCACGGGGAGAAACTGTCATGTGATGTCTGGTTCAATTCCTCTGCTGTCAGTGTCTACAGAAATATATCTGAATCAGGTAACAGAAATAAACTTCTATAGCTGTGGGAGTTTTCTATAAATGATAAATATAGTGGGTGGATCGGAGGCTGGAGAAGACAATGTATAAATATCTGATTAGATACATCCAGACATAAGCACTTTTCTATTATGTTTCATGTAAAGCAAGTGGTGTCTGTCCCATTGATTACATTTTCTTGGCTTTCTACAGATAAATCCTATGGAGAATATCATTCCTCATGTTTATATTTTTTAATATTTGCCCCAGTAGGGGTATTCTTGCTGTTGTCGGCAATAATCGCTCATCTCACTTGGACCTACAAGCTATCAGGTAACAGACTGTCCACAAACTGTATTTTATTCATTTTTTCATTGAGGTTGTTTTGCACGGTATAGATAAACTTACTGTGTAATTAGATTTTGTAGAGACATATGCTAATACCTATGCTTTTGTGATTTGTATTCTAAATAAAATAAAGTGTAATTTGTTTTTTTAGGAATTAAAGTACATTATGCAAGTGGATCAGAAAGCGATACCCAGGTAAATTTCAGATTAATTAATAAACTTAGTATGGTTTGCCAGTTATTGTTGGTTAATATGCTTGCAATTCAATATCCATGTGTTTTTGTAAAGAAAAAAAATTAATTACTTCCTGCATCAGTTTTGGCAGTCCTTTATAGGGGTTGGAAAGCTTGAGCCGTAACTGCAGGTTAATATCGCTGGGAATTTAATTTTCAAAAACATTAACTGAAAACGTTATTTGCAGTATAATATACACCAAAAAGTCAATGTATTCTTATTCTATGTTATTGGTACGTTACCTGGCATTTTAAAGCTAAATACTCAGTCTCTCACTGAGTAATAATGTGTCATTTAACTTGTATTATGCAGTGTGGTCACACATGCTGATTGTGTTTAATTTAGAAGTTGACTGAAAGAGGATAGTGGGTAGTTTTGTAAAACAGCATCTTGAGGGTAATGGTTCGACATTCCCTGGTTTAGTGTAAAGAAAGTGTGAATAGAGTGGCACTTCCTACATAAAACAGTCGGTAAAAACACATATAAAAATATTGCAGCTGTGGCAATCTGTGAATACTCCTCAAATTATACAGTTCAAATGGTGAGACTCAAAAAAGGGACTTCACTGTTTAGGGGATAAATAGAAATAAAACATATCCAATAGTGCAATATTGTAACATTTTAAGTAACTGCAAAGTGCATGTGTATAATATCTGCTCACAATTTTTAGAGCCTTTTTAACAGCATGGCTCTGAACATAAAGGCTTTCGTGTCCATTTGGCAGAAACAGCATCTTCTGATTACAGCCCACTTTTGTTGTGGATCAGAAATGTTGATCTTTGTTATATTCAGAGGAAGCCCAAATTGTTGTTACAAGTGCACTTGGAGAAGCGAGAATTAGACACCAGACACCTGTTGGTATTCAAAATAAGCCTCTGACGTTTTATTCATCAGCTGGGTTTTATACATTAAAAAGTAAGTGCTTACGTGCAAATACTCTTAGAGCAGTAATAGGAAGAGCATACAGATAAGACATAGGGATGAGCGTCATGTACCCATAACAAATAAGTTTCAAGGCAAGAGAGAACAAAATGATTAGAGCAAAGACATCTTAGGTGGGGGCTCTCTGCTCTCGGAACTTAGACATATATGGTCTTAAGTGTTGTTAAAGCATCAAGCATTTCCTGAGTCCAAGTTAGCCAATTTTAATATAGGATATCATTATATGACACCTATAAGCTTGAGCCTTGGAATCAAGATAAATTCTATCACACTTTCCTCCAGCAAAGTGCTTATAGTGGATAAAAGAAATGGAGAGCAATTGCTGTGTATTTAGTATGCTCACGTTTACTTGGAGCCTATAAAAGACTCCAAGTTTCTAGACCATTCGCCAAAATATGGGCACGCCCATTTCACTTCCAGCTCAAAATGGAGAATACCAGGTCAGGATATACAGGTAAGTATATATACTTTATCAGATAACAAAATAAAATAAATATCAAAATAAATATAGAAAATATATTTTTATATATGTATACGAGTACTGACTTGCCTTTTGCTATCTATAAGGTAAAGAAAGAATTGTTGATTTATATTAATTTGTTTAGCATTGCACCTTAGTGTTTGGGAGGTGGGCCAGATCCCCTAAACACTGATGTCCCTTTTTTGAATTCCCTGGTTTAAATGAATGGATACAAAGTATGGACATTTATCCAAAATATTCCTGGATTGGAGTCATGTTAGGGACCGACCTGTGTATATTGTTTCACGTGCACTGATCTTCTCTTGGTTTCATTTTCAGAACAGAGTCACGTATTCAGAACTGGTATTTAATCATCGTAATAATGGCGAGTGTGTCTGGAGTCCTCCGAGTGAAACGTGGATTAAATAAAAACATCACATTTAATATTCTTTACATAAAGCGAGAAATACAGGAACCACGAGTCTTGTATAGTTTGTTTTACAGAAACAAATCTGTAGAAAAATGAATATAACATGTACGCAGTCTATTTGTATTACATTTATTAATACGTTGATATAACATGAATTTTGGTTGGTTGTTTTTTCCTATGTTTTATTTCCTGTATTCTTTCTTTATTTCCCATTAAGCTCATTCCATTTGCTCTGCCTATAGCTAAACATTTCCTTTATAGTTTAAAATAAAATTATGTCCCTTTCATTTCTCTTTACCATTCTATTTCGACATATTGCCACTCACACAAACCTGTGCTTGTCACTTTACTGACAGAGCCGCAGTTACAATATCTTATAACCTCCCTAAATCATTGCTTACCAACAACTCAAAATGACATTTCCACATTTTCTGTAATACACCAAACTAATCAGACTCTCTGCCACGTATTCCCCCCAATTATTTGCTTGTTATGAATGGAGTCAAAAATAAATAAATTATAGAGCAATATTATTTTGAAGAAAATAAAGGTGCATTTGCAATTAAATATTTAAATACCTTGTCCAAGTAAAGGAAGAATGCAAGAGCTGCATTGCTGTCACAGAAAACCTTTCAATTTGAAAGTGTTGGAAAAACGTGTTGGAAATATAAGTCTGATTTTGACCCTTCTCGTATATAAGCTCATGCGCAGCACCTTCGCCAGTCTGCGTTTATTGTTAGTAATTTTGTATAAAGTTTAGGTCTTAACTCTCGTTGTAGCTGTAACTGTTTATACGTTACATTACGCTATACTCAAACTGTGTAATGACGCACGTTATGTTGGCATTAATGGATAATCAATGTATTTGTGTACAAATATAATCCATGGGATACCTGCATTCAGTGCCACGATTTTTAAAGTCATTATAGTAAAAGAGAATATTTACTTCCCTGTTAATTACATCAGTGAATAAACTTTTCAAAATCACCTATAACGTGTTAACATTTTCTTCCACGAGATGTTTCATTTATTTTTAAACCCAGTTAAATCCAGAACAGCCAATACAGGGAGCCATGATTGAGGCACTCAGTTAGACACATCAGCAGCAGGCATTTCTACATTTAAAGAGACACAGCAAAAAATGTTGCTTAGAGTGTCCCTGCTTAGATATTGTGTTTAAAGGGACACCATGGTCACCAGAACAACTACAGCTTATTGTGTTTGTTCTGGTGAGTAGAATTATCCCCTTCAGACTTTTTGTAGTAAACACAGTTTGTTTCAGAGAAAATGCAGTCTTTACATTACAGCCTAGGGATACCTTCACCGCCCACTCAGATGGCTGCTAGAGGTGCTTCCATTCAGTGTCTCCACCAACTGCATGCAGGCACTGAACTTTCCTCATAGAGATGCACTGATTCAATCTATTGGCCAGGGCTGTGTTTGACTTGTAAAATGGATTTTCAAAGTAAAGATGAGAGGATTGTAATTAAACCCTCAAGAGCCCTACATTACTGACATTTCAAGACAATGTCACGATGGGTACACATATTTAATATTAAATAAAACCCCACTAATGAGATGAAATAATGTTAATTCTTTTTTGGGGGAATGAAGACCATCCAAAAGGTATACAGAATAAAAAAAAAAAAATAGAATATAAATTTTTAAAGTTGAACCCATAAATCCCTGTTATATATACGGGGAGTGCTGAATAATTAGGCAAATTAGTATTTTGACCACATCATCCTCTTTATGCATGTTGTCTTACTCCAAGCTGTATAGGCTCGAAAGCCTACTACCAATTAAGCATATTAGGTGATGTGCATCTCTGTAATGAGAAGGGTGTGGTCTAATGACATCAACACCCTATATCAGGTGTGCATAATTATTAGGCAACTTCCTTTCCTTTGGCAAAATGGGTCAAAAGAAGGACTTGACAGGCTCAGAAAAGTCAGAAATAGTGAGATATCTCGCAGAGGGATGCAGCACTTTTAAAATTGCATAGCTTCTGAAGCGTGATCATCGAACAATCAAGCTTTTCATTCAAAATAGTCAACAGGGTCACAAGAAGCGTGTGGAAAAACCAAGGCGCAAAATAACTGCCCATGAACTGAGAAAAGTCAAGCGTGCAGCTGCCACGATGCCACTTGCCACCAGTTTGGCCATATTTCAGAGCTGCAACATCACTGGAGTGCCCAAAAGCACAAAGTGTGCAATACTCAGAGACATGGCCAAGGTAAGAAAGGCTGAAAGACGACCACCACTGAACAAAACACACAAGCTGAAACGTCAAGACTGGGCCAAGAAATATCTCAAGACTGATTTTTCTAAGGTTTTATGGACTGATGAAATGAGAGTGAGTCTTGATGGGCCAAATGGATGGGCCCGTGGCTGGACTGGTAAAGGGCAGAGAGCTCCAGTCCGACTCAGACGCCAGCAAGGTGGAGGTGGAGTACTGGTTTGGGCTGGTATCATCAAAGATGAGCTTGTGGGGCCTTTTCGGGTTGAGGATGGAGTCAAGCTCAACTCCCAGTCCTACTGCCAGTTCCTGGAAGACACCTTCTTCAAGCAGTGGTACAGGAAGAAGTCTGCATCCTTCAAGAAAAACATGATTTTCATACAGGACAATGCTCCATCACACGCGTCCAAGTACTCCACAGCGTGGCTGGCAAGAAAGGGTATAAAAAGAAAATCTAATGACATGGCCTCCTTGTTCACCTGATCTGAACCCCATTGAGAACCTGTGGTCCATCATCAAATGTGAGATTTACAAGGAGGGAAAACAGTACACCTCTCTGAACAGTGTCTGGGAGGCTGTGGTTGCTGCTGCACGCAATGTTGATGGTGAACAGATCAAAACACTGACAGAATCCATGGATGGCAGACTTTTGAGTGTCCTTGCAAAGAAAGGTGGCTATATTGGTCACTCATTTGTTTTTGTTTTGTTTTTGAATGTCAGAAATGTATATTTGTGAATGTTGAGATGTTATATTGGTTTTACTGGTAATAATAAATAATTGAAATGGGTATATATTTGTTTTTTGTTAAGTTGCCTAATAATTATGCACAGTAATAGTCACCTGCACACACAGATATCCCCTAACATAGCTAAAACTAAAAACAAACTAAAAACTACTTCCAAAAATATTCAACTTTGATATTAATGAGTTTTTTGGGTTCATTGAGAACATGGTTGTTGTTCAATAATAAAATTAATCCTCAAAAATACAACTTGCCTAATAATTCTGCACTCCCTGTATTCTACCTAAGTTATAAGGACTCTATAAACACCCCAGGTTGGCTCATCATCTCTGATAAATGTATTTTGATCTTCCCTTTCCTTAAATATCAACATTGATTTACAACTAGAGTTGAGCGGACACCTGGATGTTCGGGTCTGGCGGGTTCGGCCGAACTTCGGAAAAAAGTCCGGGTTCGGGATCGAACTTATGGGCACAAAAATGGCTCTAAAAAGTCCTGGAAAGGGCTAGAGGGCTGCAAAAGGAAGTAAAATGGGGGTAAGAGTAGGAGAAGTGGCCTGCAAACAAATGTGGATAGGGAAATCATTTAAAATAACATGAAAATTAAAAATAATCCGATCCTATACATTGCCGCGGCTGCATCTTGCAGCCGCTTAGTAGATAACTCCCTAATTCCCACTATATTAGGGAGCTATCTACCAAAAGGCTGAAAGACCTAAATTGGTCTTTCAGCCAAATTTACTAATACTAAGTAAAGATTACTTAGTATTAGTAAATTCAGCCTCTACTCGCTATACCGCGTGTAAGGGCATGTTTAGTAAGCAGTGAGCAGCCTGTGGCCCCCCACCCCTGTGCGACGGGTGGGGGCCCTAAATAAGAATGTGGAGGGGGGACCTACTGTCCTCTCCCCTGGCCCCCACCCCTGAGTTGTGGGTGGGAGCCCTTAATAACAATAAGGGGGGGACCTACTGTCCTCCCCCCCGGCCCCCACCCCTAAGCGGTGGGTGGAGGCCATAAATAAGAATGTGGGGGGTACATACTGTCCTCCCCCCGGCCCCTACCCCTGAGCGGTGGGTGGGGGCCATAAATAAAAATTGGGGGGGGACGACCTACTAAGCTCCCCCGGCCCCCACCTCTGTGAAGTGTGTGGGGGCCATAAATAAGAATGCTAGGGTGGGACACTACCGTCCTCCCCCCAGCCCCCACCCCTGCACGGCGGGTGGGGGCCCTAAATAACAATAAGGGGGGGCACCTACTGTCCTCCCCCTGGCCCCCACCCCTGAGCAGTGGGTGGGGGCCATAAATAAGAATGTGGGGGGGGACCTACTGTCTTCCCCCCCGGCCCCTCCCCTGAGCGGTGGGTGGGGGCCATAAATAAAAATTGGAGGTGGGACCTAATGTCCTCCCCCCGGCTCCCACCCCTGTGTGGTGGGTGGGGGCTATAAATAAAAATAGGGGGACCTATTGTCCTCTCCCCTGGCCTCCACCCCTGAGCAGCGGGTGGGGGCCCTAAATAAAAAGTTAACCCCCTCCAGGTGACTAGGGGTCCCCAAACCCCTAGTCACCCCCCTCCAACCCACAAAAAAAAAGCCCTACCTACCCCCCATCCTAAAAATAATGAGGGGGGAACCTTATCTAAATACCTGAAAAATTTATCATTTGATGTCTACTTTCTTCTAAACTCTTCTTTTTTCAGTCCCAAAAAAGGCCAATTAAAAATCCATAATAACCGACGCACTTAAAAAAAAAAAAAAGAGTGCAAAAAAAAATAAAATACATCGTCACCCATGGAAGGCTCCGCGCAGACTGAGCTCTGAAGGGCGGGGGAAGGCTTATAAAGCCTTGCCCAGCCCTGAAATTAGGCTCAGAGCACTCTGATTGGTGGATTTAAGCCATCGAATCAGAGTGCTCTGACAGGTAAATGAAGAGACTGACAGATCTCTACATTTACCTGTCACAGCACTCTGATTGGTTGACTTAAAATTCACCAATTAGAATGCTCTGTGTCGTTTTACACAGCGTGGGAAAGTTCTTTGGAATTTTCCCACACTGTGTAATTTGACTCATACCACTCTGATTGGTTACTTAAGCCACCAGAGTGTTATGAGTCAAATTACACAGCGTGGGAAAATTCCAAAGAACTTTCCCATGCTGTGTAAAATGACACAGAGCACTCTGATTGGTGGATTTCAAGCCAACCAATCAGAGTGCTCTGACAGGTTGGTCTCTACATTTATAGCAAGTAGGGGCATAATTTAATAATACTAAGAAACCAGCTTATATAGAGGCTGGATCACATGCTGCACTGGCCATTAGTAGGCCTGGCTGTGATGGCTTCTAAGGACACACGAGTCAAATGCTTGTTGATTGGCTGCCCTGCAGCCTTTCAAAATGCGCCATTAAATCGCCGAACTCCAACCCGAACATACAGTGAAATGTTCGTGTTCGCGTCCGGGGTCCAAAAAACGTAATGTTTGGTACAAACCAGAACTTTACAGTCCGGGTTTGCTCAACTCTATTTACAACCATTGGTTAAGATCTACGCCTCATATTATTTGGTGATGCCCCTGTCTTATACACAATAATTAATGATAAGAATGAATGTGAAGCAGCTGGACATTTTTAAGAGAATCTCATGGATACACTCAAGACTAAATTTTGTATTTATTGGATAGAATACAAATGGTTTTAATAACTATTATTTTTAGTGTAAGATAGACTTTTCCCTTCAATGTAAGTGTATCGCTATGGGGATCAGTTTTGAGTGTGCCAAGCTACACCAATTTATTTATGTCTTACTAGGAATCCCAGTTAGTATATTGCAGACATAACTTTGGCTCAAACCTGGTTCTCTATGAGTGGCATATTCATTTTATTATTTTTTTTTAATTATGGAAGGGAAAGAGGAATGACCTTAATAAATAAATAAAATTCAAATATGTGGGGCATCAAACATACTTATAATATTAGCAACCAGCAAGTTTCTTAACTCTTGAGAGTTAATACTTAAATACATGCACTCATTTTAATAAAGTTGATGTCAACACCATTATTGACATTGACTGAAGTCATCACCTCTTGTGGCCTAAAGGCTTCCCAAAAGGATAGTTCCTATGGATCAGAAGGAACTGAACAGAAAAGGAAAAAGAAGATGTTAGAGTGGTAACTATATTAGACATGCACATTCGTTTTCGTACGAACACAATTTAGTCAGAGACAACCATTAAAAACAAATTTATGGCAAACCTACTAAACAGTGTGCCCTCTGGAACACCAGAAAAAAGTGAAACATACAAATAGGTATGTGCACACACAGGTTGTGGAAAGGTGGCGCTATAGAATTATAATGTTAAAGTGAATTTAGCTGCTATACACTCTATGGGTACTCCTAAAAACCCAACATACATAGAAATCACCAAAAAACAACAGAGGAAATTTTCAGATTTATCAGGTATCTATCCCTTTAAACCCTCAATTTCCATGAGTGAAGCGCTTCAGTGTAAATTTAGAAGTGTAAAGTTATTTTAAATACTACACTTAGTTTGGACGTTTTTTCTCTGTTTTATTTTATTTTAACACACTCTGGAGAAAAACAGACGTTCCATCATTGAGAGAGAGGGGTTGTGTGGTCTACCCGAAAGACACAGACGTTTGGAAGTTTAGAGCCTTACCACTGTAAAAGGCTCTAAAAAATGTGAGTTAATTTACATTCTAACTCACATATATAATTAAATAATTGATTTTCTAGACATATTGCACTATTATTTGTATATATTTGTTTTTCTCTTCCCTACATATATACACGGGAATACGAGCATTGTATAGATGGTAAGTGCTTTTTGGCACTACATATATATATTCACAACTTCTAAATTTACACTGAAGCGCTTCACTCATGGAAATTGAGGGTTTAAAGGGATAGATACCTGATAAATCTGAAAATTTCCTCTGTTGTTTTTTGGTGATACAAATAGGTAGGAATGCACAGGAATGGATGGTGACTTCCCAAGGTGTAAATAACAAAAGAATAATACAACCTTATAGTATGGGAACGCAGTTTGCAGTGTCTATAAAAAATACAAACTGAACATAGTGTGATCAATGTATATTATAGAGAAGACACGCAATGATAATGAGGAAAACTCACAAGAGGTAAATGAATGTCAGGCACATCACCCTTAATCAGGTGAAGTCTTCAGTATAGTAGGTAAAAATTAATCTTACACTTTGGGCTAGAAAGAGACCAAAAGATAGTGCAGATAGAAATAAAAATATGAAAAATTATTAAAAAATTATATATAATTTTAAAAATGTATTACAATTGCACTTATAAGATAACAGGTTAAAAAGGCATATCTCCACTTCAAAGTGGAACAGGTATAATGCAGCAATGTAAGTTCCCAGCATCTGTATCCTACGCGTTTCACCCTATGGACTCCCTCAGGGATGTTCTTCCTCTGTTGACAGTCTCCATTTAAATATCCTGCTTAAAATGAAGAGACGGATTCCACCTGAAGTATATTTGCGTTGTGTGCGTGTCACGCTGGGACGCATATGTCAATCAAGCGTCACTTCTGGTTCCTGTCTGGCGGCTGCTTTTAATGCATTCTAAGCTGGAACGCAACTGTGTGCGCTCTGTATAGAACATAGAGAACAGGCTAATAAGAGGCACCACGAAACACAAGAAAGAAGAAAGAGAGTATCTACATATGATTGGGACCAAATACTTTGAATAGATATAATATGATCTAGAGGGACTTCCGTGTTCACAGAACAAGAAAAGTGTTTTAAAACGATGCTGGACATCCTCACGCCGTGTATAACGCTTTACTATGGGGAGGTCTAATGCACGTGCCGATTTGAGAAACGATTTGGGAAATATTATTTGCATGAACCAAAATGTAGTGAAAATTAGCCAATCAGTGAACTGTCCAGTTTGGTTGTTACTAAAGCTGAGCCAGGACTGAACTGGGTTGAGACATAATTAGTCAAATCTTTCAAATACAGAACAATTTAAATAAAACAGGGAATCACAGGGGGGAAAAAAAGGCTTTAAACAAGTTCTCATGATTTTACGGTTCATTCAGTGCTGTTATTGGCAGTAACATTTATTGTAAAACCAAAAAAATCCTCAAGTTTCATCATTCTATAAGTAAACAAGATAGGAGTGTCTTACCTGACGTGATCTGCTTCCTGATCTCCAATTGGTCGAAGTGTTTAAAATACCAACGCCTGTTTTTCAAAACAGGTTTTGGGGTCAGTAAAACAGGAGATTTTGTATGTATTTATTTTATAAAGCTGTTCTTATAGAGCATTCTTATCCAGAGCACTGTACAAATTACATAGAACGGACATGGGTCAATATACAGACAGAAAGATATGTAATTAGAAACAGTGATGCAAAGTGAGCAGAGAACAAGGATCATGGGCTTTGTGAGGATATTTATGGAGTGATAAATATTAAAATAATATTTTCATAAAAACTATCAAAATCAATGTAATAATTTTTATTATATCAAAATTGATATCTTGGCACTGTACCCCGAAATGAACAATATAAAGCTAAGAATTACTCACAATATTAATTCTCTTAGATCCTAGAGCAAGCCATCAGATGATTTTACCTCACACAGTGATCACAATTTCTTTATAAAAATATAATTTATTGTGACAATAATAATAAAAATAATAATATGTAACATGCGTGACAAGCAGTGAATATTTAGTATAACATAGGCATACAATATGGCAATGGTTTAACACAATACAGCGGCTGAGCAACCAGCTGTCAAGAACTTAACAAGATTTATGATAGGACACTTCACTTAGAAACCAACTTCACACAGAAAACAACGAATACAACAGTGCAGAAAGAAGCAATGAAAACTTCAGCTGACAGTTAGATCACACTGATTAACTCTTCCAATGGTGGCTGCAATCCCCATAGGCGAGATATCCTATTATGTTGCAATTTTTAATTAAAGCAATGTTCATACCAGATCATTAACCATTCCTGGAACCATCCAATAAGAATAATCTACCCTATTTTACATTAGCCGAATTTTACTTCCTTAAATAACATTCTCTATCTTATATCAGAGCAAATCAACACATCTGTATAAATGTGGCATGCTAACATCTGACAAATTTATCATTAATATATTGTTATCTTTATTCCACCTGCAGGAATGGTATTTTTATAACCATATATTCTTTAGTTAACTAAGATTCCTAATGATTGAAATCTGACCGAGATTTATCCAGGCATATATATATGTGAGGTATTGGATTGGTAGTGGAGGTGGTATGGTGGGATCCAGTGATGATGAGATCATTGCCAGAGATGTTGAATTGTTAGTTTGTAGACAGTAAAACAAGCCTCACAGTAATCTAATTATAAACAAAGGAAAAACATAATACATTGATGTAACAATATAAAAAATATAGAATTGTATATGTAGCATTATGAATATGGTAAAGTGCTACATCATAGGTTCGTGTAATTATTTAAATGCTAATAATAATAATAATAGGAAATGAAGACAAATGCAATAAAGTAATGAAAATATAATAAACACAATCAGCCACAAGATGGCAGTGTTGGCACATCATATATTGACTCCATTATTTTAAGAATACAGTACAGAGTGGGAGCATTGGGAATGAGTGTTTAAATTTTCAAACCCATCTCTGCTAACATTGCTGTTATCTATCATCCGCCTGGTTCTCTCCTCTCCTCTTTCTAAAACCACTTTGCTGCTTTGCTTCACTACTTCCTCTCCTCTAATTTTCCATCCTTAATTCTTGGGGACTTCAATATTCGCATTAACCCACCCTCGTCCTCAGTAGCCTCAAAACTATTTTCAATGACCTCCTCCCTTGGGCTATCACAGTGGGCTAAGCCCCCATCCATGTAACTGGCAATACCCTTGATCTTATTTTCTCTCATGATTGGACAATCTTTAATCTCTGCAACACTCCGTTTCCCCTCTCAGATCACCACCTCTTATCATTTGCTCTCAAAAGCTCTCAATAGCCCCCTACCCCATCATCCTCATCCTAAACCCCCTCAAAGGAATCTGAATTATATTGATCTCCAGCAGCTATCAGCTAATATTGATTCCAAACTTCTATCTATCCCTGCTTTCTCCTGTCCTTCACTGGCTATCTCCTCATATAACACCACCCTCACCTCTGCCCTAGATGCTGCAGCCCCGCTCCAAACATGCACCTTGAGGAGAACATGCCCCTAACTGTGGCACACTAAATCAAGATGTAACCTGC
Organism: Pelobates cultripes; assembly: GCA_933207985.1. Classification (NCBI taxonomy): domain Eukaryota; kingdom Metazoa; phylum Chordata; class Amphibia; order Anura; family Pelobatidae; genus Pelobates; species Pelobates cultripes. The sequence goes on along the minus strand of OW240924.1, from coordinate 9,434,920 downwards.
AGAGATGCTCCCGTTCTACTGAGCGCTGCTGGAGGAAGTCACGCACCCAGTCTGACTTCCTCCACTACAAATTCATACAGCACAGCCCTTGCCCTTGCCAAACAGTCATACTTTTCCTCCCTCATTGACTCATGCCCCAGCAATACCAGGCATCTTTTTAATACCTTTAACTCCCTTCATTGATCTGATGTGGCCACCACCCAAACCAACCTTACAGCCAATAGCTTTGCGTGCTACTTTACTGACAAGATTGAAAAGCTAAGGAAAGAATTCCCACTGCCTTGCCCCTCTCTTTCTCAACCACACGTAGATCATGCCTTTACAATAAATTAGAAATTCCAAAAGTAAAACTGTCCTTTTATGTCAGATCTCCAGGATCTCTCAAGGAAGCGGGATTTTCCTCAATAAAGATTATAAATGTACAGGGTTTTCATTCACTGTGTTAGTGCTTCTCATTAACTGTGTCTATGTGAGCATTGCTGTACAGATCTCATGTGTCAGAAAGGGACTATAGGGGAACGTACAGCTGTACTGTATCTGCTATCTGGTCTCTTTCTCTGGGAAGAGGGAGATGAGAGGATGGAGCTAAGGGTCCAATAAATTCTGCATTTTTTTGCAAATTAAATGTTTCTTTGTAATAAGACTTTCTTAGGCGCCTTGAGTTTTACATTGGTCAGTTTTGGTTACTGACATCCTGCACAGCACCTTCCGTGACTGCGTCCCCCATCCTGCCACATACAGAGACATGGCCAGACCCAGCACCTGTGGTTGTGATGGTTTCTCAGTGTATCTATAATTGCAATTTGTTACAGACATTATGCTGCATCCAGCTGCATGGATCCCCTGTATGTTACTGGCAGCATTCCTCCTGGGATCAGGTCAGTAAACTCTCTATATTGGGACAAGAGGATCTGATACAGTGACTGATGGGAGGGATAGAAGACTTACCCTGGCAGGCTGGGTTTCTCCTCCCTGAGGAAGGTAAAAGCCCCAGGAAGGGGCAGTTACTCTGCATATTATGACCTGTAAGTCCTGTTAGGGATCTATGGGGCAGAGGATCCAGAGAGCAGGGTGGGAGCTGATCCAGCAGCTGGAAGAGAGTCCATGCCAGGATTTCCACCGGGCTGTGGGGGTGCACAGGGAAGATAACTGCAGCTTACCTGGATTTAAAGGGACACTATAGTCACCTAAACAACATTAGCTTAATGGAGCAGTTTTAGTGTATAGATCATGCTTCTCATGTTTCACTGCTCAATTCACTGCCATTTAGGAGTTAAATCACTTTGTTTCTATTTATGCAGCCCTTGCCACACCTCCCCTGGCTCTGATTGACACAACCTGCATAAAAAGAAAAACTGGTTTCACTTTCAAACAGATGTAATTTACCTTAAATAATTGTATCTCAATCCCTAAATTGAACTTTAATCCCATACAGGAGGCTCTTGCAGGGTTTAACAACCTATTAACATAGCAGGGGATAAGAAAATCTAAATGAAACAGAACTTGCAAGGAAGGATAAACTTTACAGGAAGTGTTTATCAAGGCATGCAAGTCACATGCAGGGAGGTGTGACTAGGGTTCATAAACAAAGTGATTTAACTCCTAAATGGCAGAGAATTGAGTAGTGAGGCTGCAGGGGCATTATCTATACACTAACCCCTGCTTCATTAAGCTAGAGTTGTTCTGGTGACTATAGTGTCCCTTTAATTAACAGGCAGTGTTTAAAGGGCCAGACTGACACAGTTCTTCACTCCAATTCTCTGGCCTGGGGAAAGCAGGACGGCTACTAGTAAACATTATCTCATGACATTTAATGCAGGAAATAAAATAGGATTTATTCCTGTTAATTATATTTCAAATGGAAAAGAGAGTGATATGATGTGATGTGATATTTCTGCAGTCATTACCAACTTGTCATGAACTATATGTAATTATATAATTTATGTTTAATTCACTTTAATTCACTGTTAATGGTATAAACCTCAGAATGAGGCACTGCACTGCACTGCACTGCATTTTAATATAATGCATTTAAGTCTCAGTCATGCTGTTATACTCAGCAAAGTACTAAAACAAAACAAAGATTTAATATTAGTGACACTATCCCTTTAAGACAAACACAGGCAGTGAATTTACATGTTGCTTCAAAAATAATTATATGGCAAAACGAAAAACAAGAAATGCACACTGCCCTCAGTTTATTGCATTATTATTAGTTATTGCATTTGTGAAAATTAAAGAAACCCTCCGAGCATTATATCTACTTCAGCTCCCTGTTGTAGTTATGGTATCAGGAATGTCCTGGTACCCCTCACATTGTAAGTGTTAAACCATTTTTTTTTTTAACAACTTGTCTTCTACCCCCGGATCTGCTGCGCCCTGCCTCCACTACTAATGCCAGAGAGCTGAGGGCAATAGGCAGACACTCTAAAAAAATTATAATTTGTGAACTCGAAAAGTGACAGAGCTGCTTTAAAATGAGGTGAAAGGTTGAATCCATCTTTAAAAGGTGCATTTCATACCCAGTAATGGGAGAGTGACGCATTATTCACCATAAATAACTACACGGAATAACTGCAAATAATTACAAAATCACTATAACCCGCGATTCCGGTTCTACTAACCGTTCAGTACATTCATAACATACCGGACATGATCTCCTGCCCAGAGGAAGGTGCTATATAACGGACAAAACACGTTGAATATGTTTTAGGTTTTACAACACAAGTTATTTATTTTTTCTATTTTATTTGTTTTTAGAATTCATTGTCTTATTGCGTAAATTGTCTGTTTTAGAGATTGGGAGAAATCTATCCGGGTACATGAAGTTTGATACAAAGAGGGTCCTGATAGTTTGTTATAATTGTTGGGGTTACAATATATCCAGTGTATTAGGGTAATAGGTAACAAATATCAGTTAAATTAAATGTATCACTTGAGCAAATACCAGGCATCTTTTTAATACCTATAACTCCCTTCATTGACCTGATGTGGCCACCACCCAAACCAACCCTACAGCCAATAGCTTTGCGTGCTACTTTTTTTTTAAAATTCTTTATTTTTGGTTGTGCAAGGATACAGAACATCATATGATACCATAACAGCATACATGTGCACTATTTAAATACATTGAATAACAAACAAAGCATTGAAAGAGCTGCACCCCTTGGAGGCGCGAGCAGTATCGGCCAGCGAGATGAGGTGTCAGGGGTATGACCACATACAGCCTCAAATTTAGACAACACCCGAGGACCCCCTGCCTCACCACAGTGACGTGGCTACCCACTACGGACCGTGTGCTAAATACTCCTTATTGTCTGTACCAATCTCCTGGGGTCGTCCTCTTATGGGAGGGCTGAGTAGTCCTTTGCGTGCTACTTTACTGACAAGATTGAAAAGCTAAGGAAAGAATTCCCACCGCCTTGCCCCTCTCTTTCTCAACCACACATAGATCATGCCTTTACAATAAATGAGAAATTCCAAAAGTAAAACTGTCCTTTTATTTCAGATCTCCAGGATCTCTCAATGAAGCGGGATTTTCCTCTATAAAGATTATAAATGTACAGGGTTTTCATTCACTGTGTTAGTGCTTCTCATTAACTGTGTCTATGTGAGCATTGCTGTACAGATCTCATGTGTCAGAAAAGGACTATAGGGGAACGTACAGCTGTACTGTATCTGCTATCTGGTCTCTTTCTCTAGGAATAGGGAGATGAGAGGATGGAGCGAAGGGTCCAATAGATTCTGCATTTTTTGCAAATTCAATGTTTCTTTGTAATAAGACTTTCTTAGGTGCCTTGAGTTTCATATTGGTCAGTTTTGGTTACTGACATCCTGCACAGCACCTTCCGTGACTGCGTCCCCCATCCTGCCACATACAGAGACATGGCCAGACCCAGCACCTGTGGTTGTGATGGTTTCTCAGTGTATCTCTAATTGCAGTTACTGTATCTCCAGCCTGTTACAGACATTATGCTGCATCCAGCTGCATGGATCCCCTGTATGTTACTGGCAGCATTTATCCTGGGATCAGGTCAGTAAACTCTCTATATTGGGACGCACAGAGGATCTGATACAGTGACTGATGGGAGGGATAGAAGACTTACCCTGGCAGGCTGGGTTTCTCCTCCCTGAGGAAGGTAAAAGCCCCAGGAAGGGGCAGTTACTCTGCATGTTTTGACCTGTAAGTCCTGTTAGGGATCTATGGGGCAGAGGATCCAGAGAGCAGGGTGGGAGCTGATCCAGCAGCTGGAAGAGGGTCCATGCCATGATTTCCATCAGGTTGTGGGGGTGCACAGGGAAGATAACTGCAGCATACCTGGGTTTAAAGGGACACTATAGTCACCTAAACAACATTAGCTTAATGGAGCAGTTTTAGTGTATAGATCATGCTTCTCAGGTCTCACTGCTCAATTCACTGCCATTTAGGAGTTAAATCACTTTGTTTCTGTTTATGCAGCCCTTGCCACACCTCCCCTGGCTCTGATTGACACAAGCTGCATAAAAAAAAAAAAAAACTGGTTTCACTTTCAAACAGATGTAATTTACCTTAAATAATTGTATCTCAATCCCTAAATTGAACTTTAATCACATACAGAAGGCTCTTGCAGGGTCTAGCAAGCTATTAACATAGCAGGGGATAAGAAAATCTAAATGAAACAGAACTTGCAATAAAGAAAGCCTAAATTGGGCTCATTTTACAGGAAGTGTTTATCAAGGCGTGCAAGTCACATGCAGTGCGGTGTGACTAGGGTTCATAAACAAAGGGATTTAACTCCTAAATGGCAGAGGATTGAGCAGTGAGGCTACAGGGGCATTATCTATACACTAACCCCTGCTTCATTAAGCTAGAGTTGTTCTGGTGACTATAGTGTCCCTTTAATTAACAGGCAGTGTTTAAAGGGCCAGACTGACACAGTTCTTCACTCCAATTCTCTGGCCTGGGGAAAGCAGGACGGCTACTAGTAAACATTATCTCATGACATTTAATGCAGGAAATAAAATAGGATTTATTCCTGTTAATTATATTTCAAATGGAAAAGAGAGTGATATGATGTGATGTGATATTTCTGCAGTCATTACTAACTTGTCATGAACTATATGTAATTATATAATTTATGTTTAATTCACTTTAATAATTTATGTTCAATTCACTTTAATTCACTGTTAATGGTATAAACCCCAGAATGAGGCACTGCACTGTATTTTAATATTATGCATTTAAGTCTCAGTCATGCTGTTATACTCAGCAAAGTACTAAAACAAAACAAAGATTTAATATTAGTGACACTATCCCTTTAAGACAAACACAGGCAGTGAATTTACATGTTGCTTCAAAAATAATTATATGGCAAAACGAAAAACAAGAAATGCACACTGCCCTCAGTTTATTGCATTATTATTAGTTATTGCATTTGTGAAAATTAAAGAAACCCTCCGAGCATTATATCTACTTAAGCTCACTGTTGTAGTTATGGTATCAGGAATGTCCTGGTGCCCCTCACATTGTAAGTGTTAAACCATTTTTTTTTTTTAACAACTTGTCTTCTAACCCCGGTCTGCTGCTCCCTGCCTCCACTACTAATGCCAGAGAGCTGAGAGCAATCAGCAGACGCTCTAAAAAAATAATAGTTTGTGAACTCGAAAAGTGACAGAGCTGCTTTAAAATGAGGTGAAAGGTTGAATCCATCTTTAAAAGGTGCATTTCATACCCAGTAATGGGAGAGTGACGCATTATTCACCATAAATAACTACACAGAATAACTGCAAATAATTACACAATCACTATAACCAGCGATTCCGGATCTACTAACCGTTCAGTACATTCATAACTTACCGGACATGATCTCCTGCCCAGAGGAAGGTGCTATATAACAGACAAAACACGTTGAATATGTTTTAGGTTTTACAACACAAGTTATTTATTTTTTCTATTTTATTTGTTTTTAGAATTTATTGTCTTATTGTGTAAATTGTCTGTTTTAGAGATTGGGAGAAATCTATCCGGGTACATGAAGTTTGATACAAAGAGGGTCCTGACAGTTTGTTATAATTGTTGGGTTTACAATATATACAGTGTATTAGGGTAATAGGTAACAAATATCAGTTAAATGAAATGTATCACTTGGAAATATTTGAAATTTATAGAATTGTTCAGATCATTTTATCTTTATTTTCTCTGCAGCACAAGATGTCCCTGTCCAGGTGTCCGGCCTTGTAGATCAGTCTGTCCATCTGTCCCGGGATTTAAATCTGACGCATCCTGTAGAAGATGTTGTGTGGACATTTCAAACCAATGGAAAACCATTGAGAATTCTGTTTTTCAGTAATTATAATTATAAGATCTACGAGAGTCAGTTTACCAACCGCCTTGAACCATCTAACAACACAACAGAATTACTAATCCAAAACCTGAGAAGAGAGGACAGCGGGATATTCGCAGCGACAATAATGCTTACAAACAGAGTAATACATCAGTTATCATTTAATCTCACTGTATATGGTGCGTATTCACAATGAGGGCCATTTATTTAGGAAACTCAGAACTTTAGGGTGAATACTGACCTGTTAGATCTAGTCATTAAATATCAATAATCTGTATTAATAAATGGACGTGTGAACATACTGTAAGTTTAGATCTCAGTGTGTAGCGTTTAATGTTAGGATTTCCTCTCACCCTGACCATCCTCTGCTTTCTCTGAGAACTGCTGTGTCGATACAGGTATCTTCTGAGGACTTTCTTACCCTTGGATTGGATGATTCCTCATTTGTTTGGATTTTTCTGTTAATATATATATATTTTTTAGAATTTATTGATTAAAGAAACACCCCAAGCACCATAACCACTACAATTTGCTGCAGTGTTTATGATGCCAGGAGTTCCTTGCCCATTTTAAGTTGTCAAACCGCTTCTATCCTGGGCTCTGCTCCCTGTCTCCACTACTAACACTAGAAGATGGATGTTATTAAGCAGGGACCTCTGTTAGCTCTCCTGTGATAGGACCTGCAGTAGAGGATTAGCTCTTTTTTCCTGGGCTCTGCTCCCCGTCTCCACTACTAACACTAAAGGCTGGATGTTATTAAGCAGGGACCTCTGTCAGCTTTCCTGTGATAGGACCTGCAGTAGAGGGTTAGCTCTTCTTTTCTGGGCTCTGCTCCCTGCCTCCACTATTAACACTAGATGCTGGATGTTACTAAGCAGGGACCTCAGTTAGCTCTCCTGTGATAGGACCTGCAGTAGAGGGTTAGCTCTTCTTTTCTGGGCTCTGCTCCCTGCCTCCACTATTAACACTAGATGCTGGATGTTACTAAGCAGGGACCTCAGTTAGCTCTCCTGTGATAGGACCTGCAGTAGAGGGTTAGCTCAGGTGAGCTGACAGACATTCCTGCTCAGTAACTTTCAGCTCTCTGAAGTTAGTAGTGGAGGCGGGGAGTGGTACTCAATGGGCACCAGGTAAGACGTCAAACCATTGAAAAATGAATAGACTCATCACAATGGGGGGGGGGGTAACAAGGTACTTCTGGTACTATAACCACTACGGTGAGCTGTATAGGTACGGGGCTAGTAGTGTTTCCTTTAAACTGCAGGTGTGGAGAAAAGAAATTACAGCAACACAGCTGTGGTGGAGAATTCCAACAATTTTAATCTAAAATCTGCATTTACTGCTCGGTTCTCTGTACGTCCCAGGTGAGTTAACCCATTGTTAACCTCTATATTGGTATCTATATTGTCTTAGCCTGTACAGACACCATGGAGCCTCTGCCATAGATCCTGATACAGCTCTATATTTTGTGAGTTATACTCTGCACACATTTTCTATGAATTTTAGACATACAGAAAGCACTATGTCTGTTATTATCTCTTGTAGATCTCTTATGTACATAGTGATTTCCACCATAAGTATACACTGTGTACATTGTGTACAAATTATATGTGTCTACAGACCCCATGTGTAATATACAAATGTGTGGGTTTGACATGTTTTTCAATTATATTACTTATCACTAATTAAGGGGAGCGCTAATTGCAGTTCATTGAGAATAGAAGAATTTTTCCCACCTACCCTTCACTTTATGGAGAAATCAGACTTTTTCTCACAATATATAATTTTATTGCTATTAACATGGAAATAGACAGATTGACCCCATGTAACTGCACCATCCTCTGACATCATAGCTGGTGGTTTAACATTCAGAGGTTGTAATTAAGTAACAGGTGGAAATATAAATGGTATGAATTAACTTTAAAATGAAACAATAGTGTCACAGGAGATTAGCGGCCTTTCAGAGATCGTAGAAGAATTTGATATCCGTGATGTAGAAACAGTTTATCAGCTTTCCTGGAGTAGAAGGTAAATATCCCTGTGTGAGAACCAATCCTATTTCTGGACCAGTTGAGATTGAGACATGTGAATAATGTCTGCTGTGTGAAGGAGGTCCAGCTGTAATGATAGAATCACAAGAACCTGGGATGAAAGAGAATTAGTTTGAGGCAATAAATCTAGACTAATGGTATCAGCACCGAGCACACTGAGAGTGCACCATATTACAGACAGGGTAACAGAGCCCCAGCATCCTGCCTTAATGGTACATGTACTCAACCGAACGTAACAGCAACATTACGGAATACTGACACTAGTTAATATATTTAATAAAATACATAATATAGAAATATAGATTGTTTGCCTACTCCTTCTTCCCTCTGTTAGTTGCTATTTCTCAGTTGATCTGTGATAATATTTATATTATCTACATATTTTGCAGTACACTGGTCCCTGTTGCAACTTTTTAGTTCATGCAAATTATTTTCATGAAATGACATTTTCGGAGGTGATCCGTCACATGGACCACTATTGGACTACCCAAACTATAGTTTATTTTTTGTACAAACTGATTTTGCTGAACTGAATTTTTCAGTTTTCTTTATTAATGTACACATTCATACGCTGCATTCTCCACCACAGTCTGCATTCATACTCTGCACTCAGCTTTTACACTCTTCAATAAAGGAACACTCCGAACACCACAACAACTTCATCTCAAGGATATTTTTATAGTGCCTGAAGATCCTGGGTGCTCTCTTACCATAAGGGGTTAAACATCTGTCCATTTGGCCAATCATCTTCCTCCTCTTTCCCTGGACTCATGGGAATGCTCGGACAGTGTGCGGACACTCTCAGCCTATCACTGGCTTCCAATTGAGGAAAAATACATGAGACAGATAAGCAGTTTCTTCCACATCTTTCTCAATAATAGGCCAGTGATAAGCTAAGACCATCAGCTAATGCTCTCAGTCAATCACTGGGACAGAGTCTGAGCCTTCCGATTTATGGGCAGAGGATGAAATACAGGGACTTGGAGAAGAGTTGCTGTCTGCACTTATTTAGGTATAAACTGTTCATAAATGGTTTAATCCCTTAAGATGTATTCAGGGACCTCCAGGCTCCGTAACAACATTCCTTTAATGCTCTATATTAGTGTTTCCCAAACCAGTCCTCGTGGACCACCAACAATGCAGGATTTATGTATTTTCCTGTTTTATTCCAATGGAGATTCTGACAAAACTTGGACTGTTAGTGGGTCTTGAGGACTGGTTTGGGAAACGCTGCTCTATACATATCACACAGTACAACTATCCATATGTATATATTAAATTAAAGTTATTATAAACTGAACTGTTTGTTTATTATTACAGACCCTGTTCCTGCCCTGGAGATAAAGACAGAACCGGAGATAAACTCAACCGACTGGTGTAATTTTACTCTCCATTGCTCCATTCCTACAATCACCTCCACACTGTCCGTCAGCTGGCAGTGCAGACACACAGACACTGAGTACTGTCCCTTTAATCACACAGTGTATAATAAAGGGCGCACAGTCCGGATCTCTCTGCAGTCACAGTCACGTATCTCTCAATTCCTGTGTTTGGTACAAAACCCTGCGGACAAGAAAAATGTGTCTGTTTATACTCAGGATATCTGTCCTGATTTTGAAAACAGAAAAAAAGGGTCTGAAAAAAGTGAGTGACTCCGAAATATTAATTAAACTAATGCAGGAATGGAAGAGGGAAGTTTATTGTGAAAATGCTAGATACAATCAGCCAGATGCACATCAGATTCTTTGAGTGCATCTCAAAAAGAAATAGATGTGTTTGGTGCAGAACCCTGCGGACAAGAAAAATGTGTCTGTTTATACTCAGGAAATCTGACCTGAGTTACAAAATAAACAAGAACCAGTTAGGAAAGGTGAGAAATATTGTGTTCGGTTTATATTGATAAACAATTCCCAGAATCCTTCATTTATACAGAGAGCCTGATAGAACTGCAGTGAAAACAAATTTGAATGTATACAATGAATTGAAAGGAAACTAAGAGTCATTTTAACAATCATTGATTGGTGTTTGTTTTATTCCTTTCAGATCTCTATTATTATCTTATTATTAAGCTGCCCTTGGTCTGTATTTACTTCCTGTTAACAGTATTAGCTTGTATCACATGGAGAAATGGAAGGAAAGGTAATGTCTGTATTTACTAACATCTCTCCTGTCCTTTAACACCATAAGCACTCTCTGGAAGTTAGTGATATCCAGATGGCAATTTCAAATCAGTCAATTATTCCTTATACTTGAGGAAACTGTAAGATATAAAAAATGCAATGAATGATGAAGAGTCCCTTTATAAACCCATCTGTCTGTCCCCCACACCAGGCGCTTTCTCCCAGACATGTATACAGGCACACACAGACAGACACAGTTACGCATTCACACACACGTACACACAGATAATCACTCACACATGTTCCTAAACATTGCCAAACACACACAGATACAGATTCCCAGGCACACACACAGTTACACACTGACAAACAGATACACACATAGATTCATACTGACAAACAGATTTAGCTAACATTAAAGGGAACTGTCAATTTACAGGAGGTTTTTTTTTATATCACATGCTTATTGCTATATTTAGCTATATATTGTTAGGTGTGAGAATATTAAATATAGAAATTCACAGCTCTTTATCTTGCAACTGGGCGCCTCCATCTTAGCTTCCTCTCAGTCATTGTCAGAAGTTCTGTCCTTTGTACCTGGCATTCAGCATAGAGAGAGCAGACAGAGAAGAGGAGACTTGAAACAATATTTCTATTTTCTCAAATAATATCAGACAAAATGTTTGGATCAAAGGATTAGGACGAATGGAAGATATGTTTATATGCTGACGATATCTTAATCTCTATTACGGATCCACTGGTCTCGCTTTCTCATTTAATGCAAGAATTCAACAACTATAGTAGTGTTTCAAATTATAGCCTGAATACGAATAAAACAATAGCTATGCCCATTAATATACAAAAAGTTAATTTAATTTCTTTAAAGAAAGATTTTGATTTTAAATGGATGAAAAAAGAGTTTATATATTTAGGGGTGATTATAACTGCAGATATAAGACGGACTATGGAAATTAATTTTCTGAAATTGTTAAAAGAGACTAATATGCTATTAAAAGAATGGAGAGTGCATGACATCTCCTGGTGGGTAAGGATTAATACCATTAAAGCCTATATAATTCCTAAATGGGCTTACCTATTCGGTATGCTCCCTCTCTCGATTTCAAGCTACTGGTTGAATATGCTGCAAAACAGCATTGCAGCTTATATTTGGAGAGGGAAGAGACCAAGAATTAATACATATACTTTATCAAGGAAGGCCCAGCGGGGAGGGGGGGGGTTTGGTTACCCCCTAGTTAATCAAATCTATCAGGCCAGTATGCTGGTCCACGCTAGTAATCTACAACTAAGTAATTTTATAGACCAAGCTTGGTATAAATTGAGGCAGCCAGAGTCGGTCTAGATAATCTCAACTTCTCTTATGGAGAGAGGCAAGTCAGAATAAGCATTTGTGTGAGATTACTTCTCATTTAACTTTGTCTCTATCACAGACATTAAAATAATGGACTATTATAAAGAAAAAGCTGAATATTAATAAAAAAACTATATGAGAACCTCAGTCTAAGGTCGTTAGAATGTTTTATGTTAGAGATAAATCTGACAAACTGGTTTAAAGATTCTAATTACAAGATAAAAGATCTTAATAATGATCATCAATTGAAAAGCTTTGAAGTTCTGAAAAATTGGTTAGATATACCTTCTAGAGAATTATTTAACTTCCTTCGTATTAAGAGCTATATAAAAGATAACATATTAGAGCTAGACGGCCGTTTTGGTAAATTGTTTAGGATAATTTTTTCCGGGTGTAAGGTTAAAAATATATTCTCTATTGCAGTAGGACTAATAAAAACTAAGGGGACTCCAGTTATCCCCAAAGCTTTAACCAAATGGGAAACTGACCTAGCAATACCTATTCCATTTAATAATTGGTGTATATACTTTATGAGGACTAAAAAAAACATTCACTGTCAGAATATTCTAGAGACTTTTACTAAAATATTGTATAGATGGTACTTGGTACCGACTAGACTTGCTAAAATATCTATTACTAATCCATCTAATTGTTGGCGGTGTCTACACCCAGATGGTTCTATGTTCCATATATGGTGGACCTGCCCTAGAATTAAGTCTCTCTGGAATATTACATTTGAATTTATATATAGGATTGGAGGTTTACATCTGGAACATAAACCGGAAATTGCCCTATTCCATCTTATGGGTTTTGAAATAAAAGATCATCTCGACATTGTGATTATACATTGTTTAATGGCTACCAAAATATTAATTGCTAGATCCTGAAAAAACATTGACATTCCTACTAGAGATCAAGTTAAAACCCAACTTTTATATCAAGTTGAGATGGAAAAGGGGCTGATTCATATGAGAGAATATTCCAATCTTAATATTTGGATGTTTTATTCCAGTCTTGTTGAGAAAACTAAAGAGCTTTAATGAGTTTAAGGCATTTGGGTTACTTTTTATGACCACCTTAGGACTACCCGATAATACTGTTGTGGACAATATCATATGGGTTCCTTGGCCACATATCTGATATTAGCTATTGTAATGTTGGAATTTTTTGACCTTCTATATCTCTGCAATATATTTGACCAGTTTGTTTTTGTTATTGTCTGTCTTATCTATATAGGTTTCAAGGCCGCTCTCGGACTTTGATATTCCTTTTTTGAGATATTATTATTATACCATTTTGTACTAGAAGGTTTATCTCTGTTGTAAATTGAAGTAGGTCAATATACCGAGGTATGTTTAATAGGGACAGGATTCCTTTTTTTTTCTGTATGGTTCCTACCCCTTGATGTTGTTTTGTCTATTAATATTGCTATAAAAATTTAATTAAAAAAAGATTGAAACATAAAAACAATATTTTATTTCTCCTCTTCATTTGTAATCTTTGGCCGGTAGAAAAAACAGTGGAAAAGTTGCTAATAAACTTGAAGTGTGCGAGGAACGAGTAATATAAGATCACATTATCTTAGAGCTGATAGAGATGTAGAGGGAGTTCTCAGTGCAGTTTGAGGCTCGCTCTGTGTCAGAGCAATGCAGTCTGTTTAGGGGAGCAGTCTCTATCTGCACAACCAGGCAGCATATCATAACTGAGACCCAAGATGGCCGAACTGGGCTTAACCACTTACTGAAATAATGTAAATATAGAAAGGTGTACAAAAGAATACAATGGATAAGGTAGTCTCAACACTAATGAGAGGAACTCCCTTAACCCCCACATTGAAATCAGACACACAAAAAAATAATATAAGTGGAGCTCTAGTATACCTGAGTAATAATATTGAAGATGGGTATACCTGATAGAACACTTTCCATAAATCTGTGAACAATATATAACACAATCATAGTGCAGATAGTGCAAACAATAGTTATAAAATGTGGATAAAATATTTCCAACACACAAGGAGAGAGCTAGTGATGTCCCGAACTGTTTGACCTAAGGTCCTCCCGCCTGGCCCCCACCCCTGAGCGGCGGGTGGGGGCCCTAAACACAAATTGGGGGGGGGACCTAATGTCCTCCCCCGCTGGCCCCACTCCTGAGCGGTGGGTGGGGGCCCTAAACAAAAATAAGGGGGGAGACCTAATGTCCTCCCCCCTGGCCCCCACCCCTGAGCGGTGGTTGGGGGCCCTAAACAAAAATAAGGGGGGGGACCTAATGTCCTCCCCCCCAGCCCCCACCCCTGAGCAGCGGGTGGGGGACCTAAAAAAATGTCCCCCCCAGGTGACTAGGGGTCCCCAAACCCCTAGTCACCCCCTACCCCCCAAAAAAGTATCCCCCTACCTACTCCCCCTCACCCTAAAAATAATGAGGGGGGACCTTTAATTAAGTACCTGTAAAAAAAAATTAAAACTTACCATTCAATGTTTTCTTTCTTCTAAAATCTTCTTTTTTCAGCCCAAAAAAAGGCTGAATAAAAAACCATAATAACCGACGCAAAAAAAAAAAAAGGGTGCAAAAAAAAAATCCATCTTCACCCATGGAGGGCTCCGCGCAGACTGAGCTCTGCAGGGCGGGGGAAGGCTTATAAAGCCTTGCCCCGCCCTGCAATTAGGCTCAGAGCACTCTGATTGGTGGATTTCAAACCAACCAATCAGAGTGCTCTGACAGGTAAATGAAAAGACTGACAGGTAAGTCTCTACATTTACCTGTCACAGCACTCTGATTGGTTGGTTTGAAATCCAGCCAATCAGAGTGCTCTGTGTCATTTTACACAGCGTGGGAAAATTCCAAAGAACTTTCCCACGCTTTGTAAAATGACACAGAGCACTCTGATTGGCTGGATTTCAAACCAACCAATCAGAGTGTTGTGACAGGTAAATGTAGAGACTTACCTGTCAGTCTCTTCATTTATCTGTCAGAGCACTCTGATTGGTTAGTTTGAAATCCACCGATCAGAGTGCTCTGAGCCTAATTGCAGGGTGGGGCAAGGCTTTATTTTGTTTAGGGCCCCCACCCGCCGCTCAGGGGTGGGGGCCAGGGGGGAGGACATTAGGTCCCCCCCCTTATTTTAGTTTAGGGCCCCCACCCGCCGCTCAGGGGTGGGGGCCAGGGGGGAGGATATTAGGTCCCCCCCCTTATTTTAGTTTAGGGCCCCCACCCGCCGCTCAGGGGTGGTGGCCAGGGGGGAGGACATTAGGTCCCCCCCCAATTTGTGTTTAGGGCCCCCACCCACCGCTCAGGAGTGGGGGCCAGAGAGGGAGGACATTAGGTCCCCCCCCAATTTGTGTTTAGGGCTCCCACCCACCGCTCAGGGGTGGGGGCCAGGGGGGAGGACATTAGGTCCCCCCCTAATTTTTGTTTAGGGCCCCCACCCACCCCTCAGGGATGGGGGCCAGAGGGGAGGACATTAGTAACTCCCCAATTTGTGTTTAGGGCCCCCACCTGCCGCTCAGGGGTGGGGGCCAGGGGGGAGGACCTTAGGTCCCCCCCCTCTTTAGTATTTAGGGCCCCCACCCACCACTCAGGGGTGGGGGACAAGGGGGGAGAACCTTAGGTCCCCCCCTTTTTAGTATTTAGGGCGGAAGTTCGCGTTCGCCGTTCGCGAACCCAAAATTTTATGTATCCTTGGATCTTTAAGGGAGATCCACAGCCCTCTTCCGTGTCTTCAGAACCCAAGTGGTGGTCGGCAGGGATAGACAGGAAAACTTAGAAGATGTTGATAAATGAATAAATGTATTAATACAAACCAAATAAAACTAGATCTGACCAAGTGATCAAAATACTTAAGAAGTAATGTAGTGTTCAGTATTTTTAAGGATCCAAGGGCGCTTTACACTAGAGCCGGTGACCTATTGGCTCTCTCCTTGTGAGTTGGAAATATTTCATCCACATTTTATAACTATTGTTTGCACTATCTGCACTATGATTGTGTTATATATTGTTATATATTGTTCACAGATTTATGTAAAGTGTTTTATCACGTACACCCATCTTCAATATTATTACTCAGGTATACTAGAGCACCACTTATATATTTTTTTGGTGTGACTTACTGAAATAAGGCCTAAACTTGCTGATACCGGCTTTTTGAGAAGATATAACTATCCCCACCTGTACATGTGGCTCAGACATTTTATATCTAAACAGGCAGAGGGTTAAATGTAAATATGTCACCATACAAACAAAAAACAGTCTATGCATTGTACGGTGGGGGACATTGATGGGGCACTGATTTGATATGAGTTACAAGACAAATAACTGGTGGATTAGAGTAAAAAAATAAATAAATAGCCAAAGCCAACAGAATCCCGTCCCTCATTTTTAAGTATCCTCCTTATAGGAAAAATAAAATAATGGCGATCACTTTACTTGTTAACATGGGGATCATTTTTATTACAATAGTTACAAAGTTATACTTTTATCAATTTTACAAAGTTATGATATAATACGTAATAATTAAAAAGTTTTGTATTATAATATACAGTAAATATAAATGTATGTTTGTTACAGACCGCTTCAATCTCACCTCTTGTCTGTGATTCCTGCAGTCTCCATCCCTCGCTCTATTCTGCTCCTGCGGACAGATTTCTGCTGTTTCTCCATCTCTCAAAATGAGACAATAAATGAATTAATTTATGTATGATTAATTAGCAGAAGATCTGAGTTTATCACCTGGATATCGTCAGACATTAGAACTGTTCTCCCCCCCCCCCCGGTTGTTTAAATATAAAGCACAATTAACAATGTGAGGACTCATCGCTATGTATTATAGGAGCTGTGACTGATGTATCCACAGGAACTTCCTCCATCTGTGTCGTCAAAGAGTGAGAGACTTCTTGCCATGAGACAACTGACACTCAACATGTTCCTCAGACCAACCAGCTCCATCACTCACACTCAGCATGTATTATGCATCACGCATTGGACCAGTAGTGACGGTAACACGTGTTTGTGGATTTAGATCTGTGAGAGAACAGATGGTTCAAGTTATTCACAGCTACCTGAGCTAGCACACATTGAGCCCCCAATATTTTCAGTTTGTGCTCTGGAGCTGAATTTTGTGGTAGCTCAAATTAACCGGGAGCCAGGTAGCTCAATGTAACCAGGCGCAAGGGAACCCAATGTAACAGGGGGCCAGGGATCCCAACGTAACCAGGCACCAGGGAACTCAATGTAACCGGGCACCAGGGAACTCAATGTAACCAAGCGCCAGGGAACCCAATATATCAGAGGGCCAGGGAACTCAATGTAACCAGGTGCCAGGGAACTCTATTTATCCGAGGGCCAGGGAACTCAATGTAACTGCGCCAGGGAACTCAATGTAACTGGGCGCCAGGGAACTCAATGTAACCGGGCGCCAGGGAACTCAATGTAACCGGGCGCCAGGGAACTCAATGTAACCGGGCGCCAGGGAACTCAATGTAACCGGGTGCCAGGGAACTCAATGTAACCAAGCGCCAGGGAAACCAATATATCCGAGGGCCAGGGAACTCAATGTAACCAGGTGCCAGGGAACTCTATTTATCCGAGGGACAGGGAACTCAATATAACCGGGCGCCAGGGAACTCAATGTAACAGGGCACCAGGGAACTCAATCTATTCGAGGGCCAGGGAACTCAATGTAACTGGGCGTCAGGGAACTCAATCTATCCGAGGGCCTGGGAACTCAATGTATACGGGCGCCATGGATATAAATATAACTGAGAGTCAGGGAGGAGAAAAAACAGAAGCCATGTTTCTCTGTCTCTTACCACAATGCAATGCGTGCTGCGGCTGTGCCAGGACTGAACTGGATTAAGACATCATTAGTTAAATCTTTCAAATACAGGACAATTTAAAGAAAACAGGGAATCTCGAGACACAAATAAAAGCTTCAAACAAGTTCTTAGTGATTTCATGGTTTATTCACTGCTTTTATTGGAGGTGACAGCTCTATTATAAGATACAGAAAGATGGCGTCTCTATAGGAAAGATGGAAAGAGATTCACAGAGTTTTGTGTAATTACAAATCATCAACACAAATAAAGAGTTTTAAAAATCTATTGTATTGAATGTTATTTTGTCACTTTCCCTGCAGTGGGAGTCTGATAATGGATGGTTTATACATAAATATTACATATCTGACTCTGCCCAGGATTTACCTATATAATATAAAGACCAACACTCTGAGCACTGATTGTATCAGACAGGGCGTATACCGCCAGAACTGGACAAAATGGCCGACATTTACATTTCTGTTTTATTGTAGAACTTATAGCTTCAGAAATACCATAAAATGTGACGGAATGTCCTGGGGAATATTTTATGAGAGAAATTGAAAAGTTCTATTTCAGCAAACAGATATCAATAAACATCAAAAAAGGATTCTTTATATTTAACTAAAAATCAATAAAACCAAAATAAATCCACCTGTTTCATCATTATATAAGTAAACAAGAAGATAGGAGTGTCTTACATCAGCTTCCTGATATCCGATTGGTGATTAACAAATCATCCCTTGCCTTACAAAACAGGTTTTGGGGTCAGCAAAACAGGAGATTTTGTATGTATTTATTTTATAAAGCTGTTCTTATAGAGCATTCTTATCCAGAGTGCTGTACAAATTACACAGAATGGACATGCGTGAAGATACAGACAGAAACATATGTAATTAGAAACAGTGATACAAAGTGAGCAGAGAACAAGGATCATGGGCTTCAAAGGCTCTATGCAAGAAATCCCGTGAGTTTACCATCTAGAACGATAATGTACATTGAGACTAATAGTAAGAGAGAGAGAATATACAAATCTTAACATAACAGACATTGATCATTATACCACCATAGAGAACAGTAAAGTGGATTGCTGATTTTGAGAGGGGATATAGGTCTATAATCGGCAAGATCAAAGGAGAGAGCTTTTTTGAAGTGGAAAGATAACAGTTATTTTGGCTCTAGATGAGGAAGATGATAAGACATGCACTTTCAGCCCCTAGCCACTGCAGCTTGGATGGGGTCTCGCCATCTCTTCCCACCCTGGACCAGGGTTCTGGATCCAGCTCCCAGTGGTCAAAGCTCTCCTACAGAGATTATAGCTATGTAGTAAATACTTATAGCCAGTATAGCAGTCCCCCCCACACATTAGCCAAGACTTAAGTAGTTCTGTTTAACGCAGGCAAGCACTCACAATTTATAGGCACATTTAAACCCCCAACAGCCTCATTTACATACAATAGGCTGCATAGAGCACTATGGGGTGGGGTCAGATAATAGCAAGGGCTGATGGAAGATTGAGGAGGGATAGGGCAGCTAGTTTAAACTGGTCTGGCAGTGTCCCTGGGACAACACCTTGCTGGGGAAACAATAGGACAGGAAAAAGGGGAAGGGAGAGAGGCACAGACAAGCAATACATTCAACATACTCCTCCTCTGTGTCTGAGAGATAATTGAGTCAGGAACTGTACAAACTCAATTATCTCCAGGTACAGAAAAACACACAATTTCACAACACCCCAAAAGTACCCCACAAATCCATGGAAACCCCTCACTTAGAATCCCTGGTGATTGAGGTGTCAGGAGAGGTCAGTAGGGGTTAAAAAGCACAGAGGTGGTTCGCAGTTTGTGGCTTTGCTCGATTCCCGAACAATACAGGGAAACCACAAAGTCTTTTGACAGGTCTTTTACATGACCCATAGTCCTTGGGCAGGAGGCTAGCCAGCAGGCTCCTCCAGGAGATTGTGGCAGAGGCATCTTTGCCACAAATAATAATAATAATAATAATAATAATAATAATAATAACTGAAGACAAATGCAATAAAGAAATAAAAATATAATAATCATAATCAGCCACAAGATGGCAGTATTGACTCTCCATTCTTTTAGGGATACAGTACAGCGTGGGAGCATTGGGAATGAGAAGTGTTTACACAGTGAGCTCTCTGCTCCTCCAATCTAATACACTTTGTAAGAAGGAATATAGAAGGTTTCCTGCGAGAGCCGAGTCTGCCTCTGTTCTCAGTGTGGAAGCGTCTCTAGTGACTGTCAGTAAGACGGCTATTAGAGGTGTTTTAACTCTACATAATGACAATGATTTACATTACAGAGCTAAGATGACAGAACCCTTGCACCACAACCACTTCATTGAGACTAAGTGGTCTGGGTGCCTATAGTGTCCGTTTAATTCACAGAATAATACGTGTGGTCTGAGGGGCTCCGATTTATTAATATTATCCAGAGACCCAGTATGTGTTTATCTATTCAAACTCTATTTCATGATAGACTTTTATTTGATTAGAAAATATATTCACTAAATGTGACCGTGTTTGAAAAAATAGAGCAATTATTCCTTTAAATGGACAGCCCAACATGGGTTCAGCTGTTCACCTCCTGCTTTAAAAATACAATCAATTAGAAATAATGAAAGTTAAATGGTCCTTCTTTTATTTCAGATCTCCAATATCTTTTGAGGAAGTGTGATTTTCCGTTATGAACATTATAAACGTACAGGGTTTTCATTCACTGTGTCAGTGCTTCTCATTCATTTTTAATTAACACAAACTGTCTATGTGAGCGTTGCTATACACCTCCCATGGGAAGCAATGGGTGTCATAATGAGTTATAGGGGAACGTACAGCTGTACTGTATCTGCTATCTGGTCTCTTTCTCTGGGAAGAGGGAGATGAGAGGATGGAGCTAAGGGTCCAATAGATTCTGCATTTTTTGCAAATTAAATGTTTCTTTGTAAAAGGAGTTTCTTGGGTGCCTTATATTAATCAGTTTTGGTTACTGACATCCTGCACAGCACCTTCCGTGACTGCGTCCCCCATCCTGCCACGTAAAGAGACATGGCCAGACCCAGCACCTGTGGTTGTGATGGTTTCTCAGTGTATCTCTAATTACAGTTACTGTATCTTCAGCCTGTTACAGACATTATGCTGCATCCAGCTGCATGGATCCCCTGTATGTTACTGGCAGCATTCCTCCTGGGATCAGGTCAGTAAACTCTCTATATTGGGAAAGAGGATCTGATACAGTGACTGATGGGAGGGATAGAAGACTTACCCCGGCAGGCTGGGTTTCTCCTGAAGGGCCGGACTGACTCAACTCTTCACTCTATTACTCTGGCCTGGGGAAAGCAGGACGGCGACTAGTAAACATTATCCCATGACATTCAACGCAGGGAATAAAATAGGATTTATTGATGTTAATTACATTAAAAAGAGAAATGAAAATACAAAATGTTAGATCTACAAATGTGAGCTAGATCTGCCATGAACTATATGTTGTGATGATACAATTCATGTTCAGTTCAGGTTTATTCACAGTTTATTGACAATGAGGTGCTGCTCCCCTAAAGTGATTTTCATTTTATTAATATGTATCTGAGTCCTAGTCATGTCATTTACTCCACAATGTAGTAATACAAAATTAGGATATATCGGGTTTATTAAATTGTTTATATTTTATATTATTTTATCTCCATATAGCTCAGCGTGATGTCCCTCTCCCGGTGTCCGGCCTTTTATATCAGTCTGTCCGTCTGTCCTGTGATTTCAGTCTGACACATCCTGTAGGCAACATCTCCTGGGGATTTCAAACCATTGGAGAAGAAATCAGAATTGCAAAGTTCTCAAACTCACGTTTTAGGGTCTATAACGGTCAGCTTAATAACCGCCTCAAACTATCTAATAACATGACTGGATTAACCATCCAAGATCTGAGAGCAGAGGACAGCAGGATATACACAGCGACAATAATTCTTACAAACAGAGTAATACATTACGCATCATTTAATCTCACTGTATACGGTGCGTATTCACATAACAGCATCCAATAACCGGCCAGTTAACTGTCTAGTTATTCATGCTTTTATCATATTTGTAATAAATTGTTTTATCATTTTATGAATTCAGAATTATACATTTCTCTCCAGATACAGAAAGTTTTATTTGTATATTTGTCAATGATTAAGTTAAACCTAAGGCCTCTTTTGCTGGGATTGTTATAGCTAAGTCACATTAATCATGATGTATACACCGGCAGTTTGCAGGGGGTCTTCCCATCGCCTTTATCAGTGCCCCCAACCTTCACAGCCGCCCCATGTCTGTGCTCTGTGTGAGGGGCCTAGTGAAGGAGCATACTGCCAGGCAGGACCTCAGGGGCTGCACCGCTAGGCCACCAGGAATGGGGGGATATGGTTGATATGACTGGAGGGGTGGGGGGAAGGACTAAGAGGGCACCATCTGGCTGGGATTGATGTGACTAGGGAAGGGTACCATCTCACTTTGATTCATGCGACTGGGATATGAAAACAACATATGCTGGCTGGATTGATGTGATTGGGACAGGAGGGTCCCATCAGGCTGGGATTGATGGGACTAAATGCATAAGAACACCGTTTGGCCAGGATTGATTGGAGCTGGGGACATAATGTCACCAGGAACATGTGTAATGTAATTGAGAGTAATCAGCATATTGCATGATAGGATCGGGGTAATGTGATGGAGAGTAATTAGCATATGGTAGGATAGAACATGGGTAATGTGACGGAGAGTAATTAGCATATTGTAGGATAGAACCTGGGTAATGTGACAGAGAGCAATTAGCATATTGTAGGATAAAACCTGGGTAATGTGACAGAGAGTAATTAGCATATTGTAGGATAGAGCCTGGGTAATGTGATT
>OW240924.1:9361665-9396194 GCA_933207985.1 Pelobates cultripes | reverse complement strand
TGAAATAATAATTTTAATACAAGGAGAAATCCTTTGAGTCCCAAAATATTGCTTAAACTTGTTCTTTTTTACCATCTTTTGGATCGACAGAGAGACAGATATGTGAAAGTCTGATACGATGGACTGGAGTCTTTTCTCAGGATATATTACTATGTAACTGTGAGTTCAAACTTTTATTTTCCAGTTTCAGCTGGCCGGATAACCTTTTATCAATCTCAGGACATCCTGGTTACTAACGTTGGGGGCACTGCAGAGATCTCCTATTACCCCAGTATACCGTGGTCGGGGGGCAATATTTTCACCTGGTTTTATAAGAAAATGGGAGGAAGACTGGAATTAATTGTATCTTGTGTTGACAATAAGAGAGTAAATAAATATTCCTGTGTGATGATGGATAACTATAGCATCGGCCTGGAGATCTACAACGTGGAGAAGAATGATTCGGGAGTATATTACTGTGGATTGCCTACAATGAGCATCTCATTTAGTAATGGGACAACCCTAATAGCAATAGGTAAGATACATTGTAATATTAGACAATGATAAGATGGTGACTTTTTACCTTGTATCCAAACTATATCAAGTCTAAAACAAAAAAGGTTTACTTCAGGTGGCAATATTTCTGTCAAGCAGACACAAGCCCTGTGAACAGAGCTTACAGTTTTATTCAGCATTTTATTAACTGCATCATCTACAAATGATATAAACATGGATGACAGTTGCACAAGATGTAGGTTGGAGCCATCTTCAGGGTTTGAGAGTTAAAAATCTGGTGAACTGGTAATAAAAGGCCTTGTTTACTGGATGTGGGTTTGTGCACTCCTAACTGGATAAGGCTTTCCTCTTTATAATATTTCACGGTCTTATATTGAATAAGAGGACAGCATGGAGAGATCATGTAAGAGATTAGTAT
Source organism: Pelobates cultripes (assembly GCA_933207985.1). Taxonomy (NCBI): domain Eukaryota; kingdom Metazoa; phylum Chordata; class Amphibia; order Anura; family Pelobatidae; genus Pelobates; species Pelobates cultripes. The sequence goes on along the minus strand of OW240924.1, from coordinate 9,395,281 downwards.
AGATAGGATTTTATCATGAACAGGGTAACAATCTAGGGACATGGCTATCGTAGCTGTTAGTGGTTGTTGAAAGAGTTCTTAAAACTTTGGTTTCTTTTTTCTCAAAATACACAAAGGCACTCTGGGATTTTTTTAGTGACATAATAAAATAGCTAAGTATAATAATATGACATCACGCATGGAATCACAAACTACATCCCAAAATTATTTCCAACCCCATTATCTCCAAAATATATAGAATGTTTGTATATGATCCAAAATGTAATTTTGTAATTTGTAATATTTACCAAAAAACAAAAACCGGACTCGACAAGGCAAGAAAGTAATGAAAAGGATGATTCTGCACTTACTCTTGCATTATTTTAAGCTATATTAATTATTAATTCATTTTTACTCTTGCATTATGTTAAACCATCTTAATCATTTTAGGTTGTCTTATACTTTATTTACTATCTTAGCTAACTTTATTTCTCTGCAACATTCATCTTGTTCTCAGACAGTTCTCCCGCAGAGAGCTCAGTCCATCTGTTGGGTCCATCCCAGACTTTCCTCCCTGACACCTCTGTCCAGCTGGCGTGTGTGGTACGTGATGCTCGGCACACGGTCCGTGTGATCTGGAACATCTCTGGGATCCATCACACGGGCAGGATGGTCACTATGGAAGATCCCGATGGGACCTGGACTTTCCTTAACCTCATCTCAATTCCCAGAGACACCTGGTATCGCGGGGAGAAACTGTCATGTGATGTCTGGTTCAATTCCTCTGCTGTCAGTGTCTACAGAAATATATCCAAATCAGGTAACAGAAATAAACTTCTATAGCTGTGGGAGTTTTCTATAAATGATAAATATAGTGAGTGGATCGGAGGCTCGAGAAGACAATGTATAAATATCTGATTAGATACATCCAGACATAAGCACTTTTCTATTATGTTTCATGTAAAGGAAGTGGTGTCTGTCCCATTGATTACATTTTCTTGGCTTTCTACAGGTAAATCCTATGGAGAATATCATTCCTCATGTTTATACTTTTTAATATTTGCCCCAGTAGGGGTATTCTTGCTGTTGTCGGCAATAATCGCTCATCTCACTTGGACCTACAAGCTATCAGGTAACAGACTGTCCACAAACTGTATTTTATTATATTTTTTCATTGAGGTTGTTTTGCACGGTATAGATAAACTTACTGTGTGATTAGATTTTGTAGAGACATATGATAATACCTGTGCTTTTGTGATTTGTATTCTAAATAAAATAAAGTGTAATTTATTTTTTAGGAAATAAAGTACATTATGCAAGTGAATCAGAAAGCGATACCCAGGTAAATTTCCGATTAATTAATAAACTTAGTATGGTTTGCCAGTTATTGTTGGTTAATATGCTTGCAATTCAATATCCATGTGTTTTTGTAAAGAAATAAAATTAATTACTTCACACATCAGTTTTGGCAGTCCTTTATAGGGGTTGGAAAGCTTGAGCCGTAACTGCAGGTTAATATCGCTGGGAATTTAATTTTCAAAAACATTAACTGAAAACGTTATTTGCAGTATAATATACATCAAAAAGTCAATGTATTCTTATTCTGTGTTATTGGTACGTTATCTGGCATTTTAAAGCTAAATACTCAGTTTCTCACTGAGTAATAATGTGTCATTCAACTTGTATTATGCTGAATGGAAGAGGATAGTGGGTAGTTTAGTAAAACAACAGTTCAAGGATGAAGGCTGGAAATTCCCTGGTTTAGTGTAAAGAGAGTGTGAATGGAGTGGCACATCCTACTTAAAACAATTGGTAAAAACACACATAAAAATATAGCAGCTCTCTGTAAATACTTGTCAAATTATACAGTTTAAATGGTGAGACTCAGAAAAGGTACTTTAGAGTTTAGGTGGTAAAAATAAATAAAAAATATCCAATAGTGCAATATTGTAACACTTTAAGTAAGTGCAAGGTGTATAATATCTGCTCACAATTTTTAGAGACTTTTTAAAAAGCATGGCTCTGAACATAAAGGCTTCTGTGCCCTTTTGGCGGCAACAGTGTCTCCTGATTACAGCCCACTTCCCTCCAGCAAAGTGCTTATAGTAGATAAAAGAAATGGAGAGCAAGATAATCATAAAAATGTGTAATATTAAATTGCTGTGTATTTAGTATGCTCACATTTACTTGGAGCCCATAAAAGATTCCAAGTTTCTAGACCATTTGCCAAAATATGGGAACGTGCTTTTCACTTCCAGCTTAAAATGTAGAATACCAGGTCAGGATATACAGGTAAGTATATATACTTTATCAGATAACAAAATAACAAAATAAAAGAAATATCAAAATAAATATAGAAAATATAGTTTTATATATGTATACGAGTACTATTGCTACGTATAGAGATAAGCAGTGTTGATTTATATTCATTTGTTTAGCATTGCACGTTAGTGTTTGGGAGGTGGGCCAGATCCCCTAAATACCCTTCTTTGAATTCCCTGGTTTAAATGAATGGATACAAAGTATGGACATAGAACAATCACTCCGGGAATTATACAAAACATTCCTGTATTGGAGTCATGTTAGGGACCGACCTGTGGATATTGTTTCACGTGGACTGATCTTCTCTTGGTTTCATTTTCAGAACAGAGTCACGTATTCAGAACTGGTATTTAATCATCGTAATAATGGCAGAGTGTGTTTGGAGTCCTCTGAGTGAAACGTGGATTAAATAAAAACATCACATTTAATATTCTTTACATAAAGCGAGAAATACAGGAACCACAACTCTTATATGGTATATTTTACAGAAACAAATATGTAGAAAAAAGTATATAACATGTACGCAGTCTTTTTGTATTACATTTATTAATACGATGATATAACATGAATTTTGGTTGTTCCAGTTTTGATTTTTGTCACATTGTTTGTTCTTTTCTTATGTTTTATTTCCTGTATCCCTTCTTTACTTACCATTTATCTCATTCCATTTGTTCTAAACATTTCCTTTATACTTTAAAACTTAATCGGGTCCCCTTCATTTCTCTTCACCAATCTTGTTCGACGTATTGCCACTCACACAAACCTGTGCTTGTCACTGTACTGATGGAGCTGCAGTTACAATATCTTATAACCTCCCTAAATCATTGCTTACCAACAACTCAAAATAACATTTCCACATTTTCTGTAATACACCAAACTAATCAGACTCTCTGCCACGTTTTATTACTTCTTCAGAAACGTTCTTACCACACCTCTCAACGATTTGCCAGTTATGAGTGAAGAGTCAAAAAAAATTAAAAAATTAAAATTATATACATATATTCGCAAAATTAGAGGAGAGTAGAGCAATATTATTTGGAAGAAAATAAAGGTGCATTTGCAATAAAATGATCTTTCAATACTTCCAAATAAAGGAAAAACATGAGAGCTGCATCGCTGTCACAGAAAATCTGTCAATTTAAAAGTGTTTGAAAAACATGTTGGGAAAAAAAAAAGTTCTCGTATTTAAGCTTATGCGCACCACCCTCGCCAGTCTCTGTTTATTGTTAGTAATTTTATATAAAGTTTAGGTGATTAACTCTGGTTGCAGCTGTAACTGTTTATACGTTACATTAATCTATACTCAAACTGTGTAATGACGTTGGCATTTAAAGGATAATCTATGTATTTGTGTACAAATATTTACTTATAAAATATTTTACCAGGAAAGACACATTGAGATTTCTCTTGTTTTCAAGTATGTCCTGGGTCCACAGAACATTGCATTGATACATTATGGTACAATAAAATACAAAAACAATATTAATACACAATAAATACAAAATTTAACATAGAACAGGTAGGAAATATATAAAGCAACCATGACACGTGCATTCTGTTTTGAGTTACGTAGAGAGGGATCTCCTAAATGACTTTAGGCTTAGGGAAGATTTTAAAGTGTGCGGGAGGTTGTTCCACAAATGCGGCGCTCTGTAGGAGAAGGAGGATCGAGCCGCTTTCTTTTTGTATTGAGGTAGACTAAATAAAGTGCTGGTACTGGATCAGAGGTTATAGGAAGTGGGAAAAGCCGAGGAGAGCATTTTGCTCAGATAGGGTGGGAGTTTCCCAGAAAAGCTCTTAAACACAAGGCTGGAAAGATGAATGGTGCGTCTGGATTCCAGCGACAGCCAGTTTAGTTCTTTTAGTATGTCACAATGGTGGGTCCTGTAATTACATTGTAGCACAAAGTGGCAGAATGAGTTATACAATGTATTGAGTTTCATCCCCATAGTCAATGATGTGCATCAGCATTTGCTGTACGATCTTTTCCTTTTCTGTAGGGCTTAGGCAGGATTTGTTTCTGTACAGGGCACCTAGTTTTAGATAAAGTTTAGTTGCAAGTTTTTCTATGTGCAGGCCAAAAGATAAATTGGGGTCTAACAACATACCCAAGTATTTGAAAGAGTGGACTGCAGTCAGTTTGCCATTTGAATTTGTTTTGATGCATAGATGGGAATTGTGTAATTTGTGTAATTTAGGTACTGTTCCAAAGATCATTGTGACAGTTTTGTCAGTGTTTAGGAAGAGTTTGTTTTTTGTGATCTACGTTTCTACCTCTGTAAACTGGTCTTGGAGCACAGCCTCAAGCTGGGGTAGATCTGATTTGCTCGCATAGGTTGCTGTGTCATCTGCGTACATGTGTACATTTGAGGATTTGCAGACATTAGGCAGATCATTTATAAATAATGTAAATAGTAGGGTGCAGAGAATGGAACCTTGGGGAACACCACACGTGACTGGGAGAGGGAGGGAGTTGCTGTCAGAAATGGACACATATTGCGAGCGATCCGATACATACGATCGAGACCAGGTTAGCGAACAATCACCAATACCTGAGTTTTTGAGTTTGTGCAGTAGAATGTCGTGGTCTACTGTGTCAAAGGCCTTTGCAAAATCAAGGAAAATAGCTCCAGTTAGGTCTCCTTGTTCCATGCCAGTTTGGATGTCATTGCAAACTTTTAAGAGGGCAGTTGTAGTGGAGTGATTCTGGCGAAAGCCCGATTGATCAGGGGTCAGATAGTTTAATTGTTGGTAGTACTCACATAGTTGCGTATGGACACATTTTTCTAAGATTTTTGACAATACCGGGAGCAATGATATTGGGCAATAGAAACCAAAGTAGTGTCACCACTTTTATGGATATGCACTACTCTAGCAGTCTTCCAAAGTTTGGGTATGTATCCAGACACCAAGGATTCGTTAATTAGGGTTGCAACGGGTTTAGCAATTACCGGTGCACTGACCTTCAACAGCATTGCTGGGATTTGATCAGGTCCAGACTGGTTTTTCATTTTTAGATTATTTAGGTGTTTTTTAATGACACAAATGGGTACAGGTATAAAAATGAACTTTTCTATATTGGGCCTTTGCAAATTTAGTGGGGCCTGATCCACATTTGTAGTTTCAGGATGCAAGTCTTTTACTAGCTTGGCAATCAGGGCAGTGGAGCAACCGACAAAATAATTGTTAAAGGCATTTGCTACATCTAAGGGAAGTTGCAGGGTTTGGTTATCCACTTTGACAGTTGAGGGTTGGGAGTGGATTGGGGGAGTTTGTAATTTATTTATGACTTTCCAAAAGTTTCTAGGGTTTGATAGGTTATTAATCAGATTTTCAAAGAAATATTGGGCCTTGACCAATTTTGTCTGTTTTGTGCGTATATTTCGCCATTGTCTATATGCACAGTGATCATTCATAGAGCCAGTACGCTTAAACTTTGACCACAAAGAATCCCGAAACTGGTACATTTGGATGAGGTCAGCTGTGATCCAGTTCATATGTGCTTCTTTTACTCTCACCTTACGCAGTGGGGCATGCAAATTCCAAACTTGTAGGAGTTCAGACTGAAAGAATTCAACAGCACAGTCTAGATCTGGGATAATATTTAATCTGTGCCATGGGAGGTTCTTGATGTCATTAAGAAGGGATTCAATATTAAATTTTTTGAAGGACCTGGTGATTTTAATCTTGGGAGAGGATTTAGTAGCCTTTATTTTGCGCACGCAGTACACTAAACAGTGATCTCTGAAACTGTTTGGGAGAACACCTGCCTCCTGGATACTATCAGGAGAAGTGGAGAGAATCCAATCGAACAGGGTATGGTTATGGCTTTTAAATGTTTATGCGAGTTGTGGAAGAGATTAATTGCGTTAGCTGCAAAGTCTTAAACACCGTGCAAGAACTATTTTTAAGATTTAGCAAATCAATCTTAAAATCTCCAAAGACCAACAGTTCTTTAATCCATGGAATACCTGCATTCACTGCCACGATTTTTAAAGTCATTATATTAAAAGAAAATATTTACTTCCCTGTTAATTACATAAGTGAATAAACCATTGAAAATCACCATGAGATGTTTCATTTATTTTTAAACCCAGTTCAACGCAGAATAGCCAATACAAGATCGAGGCACTCAGTTAGACACACCAGCAGCAATATGTTGTTTAGAGTGCCCCTACTTAGAGGTAAGTAATATTGTGTTTAAAGGGGTACCATAGCCACCAAAACAGCTACAGCTTATTGTATTTGTACTGTTGAGTATAATCATTCCCTTCAGGCTTTTTGCAGAAAACCTTTTATTTCAGAGAAAATGCACTGTTTACATAACAGCCTAGAGATACCTTCACCAGCCACTCAGATGGCTGCTAAAGGTGCTTCCTGGGACAGTGCTGCAAAGTGAGCAGCACTGCCATTCAGTGTCTCTACCCTCTGCATGCAGACACTGAACTTTCCTCATAGAGATGCACTGATTCAATGTATCAATATGAGTAGATGCTGATTGGTCAGGGCTGTCTTTGACTTGTGCTGGCTCTGCCCCTGATCTACCTCCTTGACAGTCTCCAATCATATAAGAAAGCATTGTGATTGACTCAGACCACCATTTTTGAATATGTCAGCCAAGCAGATCAGGGGCAGAGCCAGCAGCAGCAGACTGGAAGAAAGGTAAGATTTTACTATATTTAGTGGAGAGGAGGGCTAGATGGAGTTTTTAACACTATAGGGTCAGGAACGCAAAATAGATCTCAATTTGATTTAAGAGCCATTAATGACTAGATACATTTATTCAAAAGAGAGGGGTTAAAAGAGGGGGTTAAAATTAGTTAATGTTCATAGTATATCCAAATGAAAAAATACAGCACTAATTTAAAATAGATATAAAATAATCTAGTACAGCGCTAGGGAATGTGATGGCACTAAACATAAATAATAAATAATAATAATAATATAACAAAAGATTCCATGACAAAGCTGAACAGTACACAAGCAAAGTGACCCTTACTCCCTGAATGGATACTGTAACCGTGGCTGGTTCCCTTATTTACCACTATAATGTCTTAAAGCATAGAACTTAGTAGGGCTGACCATACAGATATCTTAGCAATAATTTGATATAGTCAGTAAGAGATCCTCTATTTAATATATATAAACAATTGAAAATACAATATAAAATAAGGATTGTCTTGGAAGCAATAGTTTTGTCTTTTTGGATATTTATTATATAAAAATATAAAATCCATTATAGCAGAGTTTATAAGATTAAATTACATGCTTGCAAACATCATTAATAGGTTAACATACCCTTCTGAACATGTCATCATGTCAGCCTCTCTGTCATTTTAAGATGGAGCAGCGTCTGTCTCCAAGTCTCTCCTCTGTGTCTTAACATTTAAAAGTACACCTATTTATACCTTAGGTGTCTCCATTTTAGGTTACTGTAGTTCAAATATGAAAAAGTAACACTTCTTTTACTTTATTCAATTTAGGACCTCCCTTAATTTGGCAAACATACAAGGCCATAACTAAAGGGTGTATACGTCATGGAAATTTTCCTGACTTAGTTCAAGATGGCATCTTAAAGTCTGAATATGTTATCTGTTGTTGATACTAAGTCGTAAGTGTACAGTCGTGGGAGATTCCCGGATTTGGGGAAGTTCCATTAACTTGGGGTTACCACAGTATATTGTGTACTGAAAGAGTCGTAGTATAGCCTTGAAGCTTGTTTGTGCATTATTGTTATTGTAATTAGTCTGGGACAAAATGGCGCAAACATATTATGCACTGAGGTTATTGCTTAAAGAAACATCTATGAAAAACAATATGTTCCATTTCTAACACCTTGTCAGTTTGCAATATCTCTTAAAGACAAAGTACACAGTTTAAGAAATACAACATTTCATTCTAAAACTTGTAATATTTGCATTTGCCCATAACACCCTCTCCATTAAACTGTGGGCATTGTAGCGCATTTCTTCCTTAAATTAGTGAACCAAAGTTCTCCAACTGTCTTTAGGTTTTTATGCTCCCAGCATCTTAGATCATTGTTGTAACAGTAAAATATCCGTAGTGTGATCTTTGCCTGTAAAGGTGGTTAATGAAAATGAGCAAAGCTTTTGTCTGGGAAAGAATTGAAAAGAACACCAGGTTCCAGAGTAAGATATTCCTGGATAGATCCGGATACGAATTGTAATCCAAAGTTAAAAGTAGTAATTGTATTTGTAATCCAAAGTCTTTAAAGGCCTGTAGAAGTTTACATTCCTTAGATACATTGCTGGAGGTTGTGTTTGTAGAATACCCGGGTATTTGTTGTAGAGTATAGGTTGTAGAGTCCAGCTTTCCAAGTATTTGGATAGAATTGGTTGCAGATATTGAATCTGTTATCACCGTGGTGATGGCGTTGGTATTTGTCTGCGCTTGTTTGTTTTTTTCCATGAAACATTTTTACACAGTTTATGATGTGTATAGATTGGATACTCTCCGATATTCTTTTACGGAATAAATTAATTGACAGCATTTCCAAGACATTGTCTTAAGTGACATGGATCCCATTACAGTAAATGTTATGTTGATACAGCAATCGAAGTGGATTCTCAAGAACGCCTCTTTTTGCTGTATTGGAATCTTTGTAACATCTCAGTGATAGACATCTCACTGACATCAGGTGCTGTTGTGCTAATAATGTTAACAGGTAAAATCTGTGGAAAAATCTTTACATTTGTTATAGTTTGTATAATAATGATAGGTGAAATAGTAACATAGTTAATCTTTCTAGTGTTTTGTTTTAAAGATAAACACCCTTGTATATGATTTAGATATAAGGATAATTTGAAGCAGCAAAGTATTTACCGCCTTTGTTCACAATGGTATGTAAAATTACATTCTCTTTAAGTGTTAAAAATACTCCTTTATTCAAAATCTCTCAATCTATTTAGAATAGTTGCTAATTGGAAATATGACGTTAATTATCTTTCTTTGTCCTGTTAGGGAGAAGACAACTTATTCCCTAAGTTATAATTAGTAAATATAATAACTACAGTTATTAGTGGCTTAAAATACCAGAAACCCCCAAAAATTGACTTTAAAAACTTTTTAGATCTGACAGCCATTGTGGAAAGTTACGTCTGTGAGATTGGATGCTTAACAATGTGAATCTTAATTGTTTAAGTATATTTACCAGCGGCTGTTGGGTGTAATTTAAGATGATTTGGATTTTTATTATTTCTAAAAGTGAGTTAAGAAAGCACTCAGTTACAATATTGAATGTATTTATATTTTAACACTATCTTTGTATAAGTGGGTTTAACACTTCCATAACAATAGATATCAGAATCTGTTGTAACTATAACTGGTTGAAGTGGGGGTATGTTACAATCAGAATATGAATTATTAATCATATGTATGATGTATTGATTAAACAGTCATTAGATGTGGCAGGATCATTGCCACCAGGTATATGTACCTTTTAATCATCACAAACCAAATAAAATTTTCTTGGTATTTGAAAAACTGATAAAATATTTGATTACGTGTATTTTAATATATATATATATATATACATAGAGTGGTATGGATGTTTAATTTATATCTTTGACATCTTTTCACCTGTTTGCAATAGGTGACCTAAATGATCAATTTCCAAAATCATCATGTATATCACCTGGACGGGTTATCCATAATATTCTTTTACTTTCCATTGACTGGCCTTAGCTCTGGCAGACTGAATATTTTTATCATTATAAATAAAATTAAGCTGCCTTCAACATGGATGCTGTCCAGGAAGTAGGAGGGTCTGGGAGGGAGGGTCTGCTGGAGATTGGCCGGGATGTGTCAGCTGACCGGAGTTCGCCACGAACCGCGGCGAACCGTTCGCGAGATGTTCACGGACGTTCGCGACATCTCTACATGTAGAGTTTAAGAAAAGCTGCAAATCGTGCTTTAGTACAAGTGTCCCATGATGTCAGGTTTCTGAAAGATTCTGCTGGCCTTTTATATTCCATTCTCTTGGCAGGGCATCTGCTCTTAGTAAGCCGGTCTTGTTATTATTTATTAATTGCATCAAGGTTTCTTTCGTTAATTGATGTGTTTCTTCCAAATTCAAATTTATATGCCACCAAATGTCATTTTAAAGTTCATTGTTACAGAATATTGTTCCAGGATGGTTTTTCACTCAAGTAGGAAATCTATTTTCCGCTTCTTCTGCTCCTTCCTATTAACCACTTTTTCTGAGTTGTAGGCAACAATCTGTGTCTTGTACTGTGAGGTGTTTTGATAGTCAATCAGGTTTTCTCAGTACCATGTTCCATCTTGAGAAACAGCTGGGTGTTGACAGTTATCAGCCTTTATTTCTTTTTCCGGTCATCTTCTGTCTGGAAACATAATAGCAGAATTAGCATAGCAATTCTTTTCAGCATAAGAAGGCTGTTTGCTGTAGTCACTCAATGATAAACTATATGGCAAATGATTTTCTTGCATCACATTCATAGGTGCATCCAAAGTCTTTCACAGGCATCTGTCCCGTCTTTTCCTGTTCTCAGCATGCTTTGCCATCATCGTTGAGTCCATTATTAGGATTTGTAATTGTCCAATCACATCTTTCTCATGTATAATCGGTTTTTGGAATGATCTCAATAGGTTCCTTGTGAAATACCAGTGTAGGTCACATTAGCAATCATTTCACTGTGAGCTATGTGTCTCTTTTGAGATAGTTCTTGGAGGTAGTCCTCACGATCAAAGAACTTGTATAGTGTGCAGTCTAATTAAGTTCAGGTGCTTCCTGCTTGTTAACATAATCCCAATGCAGTTTTAAAACGACAGCTAGGGTTGATGTTATGATAATGCTGCAGATTGTAAGAAGGAAACACCATAACCAATTTTCTAGCATTCTTTTGCTTCCATCTTTGCATTTCTTTCTTACTGTATAAGATAATTCAGGTTCAGTCTGTTTTCTCCAGAGTCTTTCTTATAATGATGTTGATGATTAATTTTTCATATATTCCATGTTAACTGTGAATGTATCACGTATGTCTGTTCATCCTTCTCCTTCACATTTGCAGGTTCAGATGTCAGATCATGATTCAGTCTGTTACGTGGCTATGATTCTGGTGGCATTTCTGTCGTCCTCTGTTTGTTTTACCTTGTAATCTTTAACAGCATCCATTGTGTCAGTCAGTGGTTCTGTGAACGTCCTGTTAGTATTTAGAAGGTTTAAAATATCAAAACTTACTGTTCTCTGTTGGCTCTGATTGTTCTCTGTAGTAAAAGTTCTCGGAGTCACCCTCTCCAGGACAAGCTGGCCAACAGAAGGAAATAGGTGGTGGTGCAAGGCGAGGTGGGCTGGAAAAAAAATCCCTAAATTTCTCTAATAGAACCAATGGTTCTAAGCTCTCCCTGGTGCAGAAATATAATTGTCAGTGAACAAAACATGTAACATTTCATATGGTGTCTCAGCATTTGTATCAGCTGTACCATAGGATAATCATCTGTACCATAGGAATAAATAGATACCACTGTGTGGGGCAAGCAACTAGTAACTTGGTTAATAATCATTTAACTTCAGCATTCTCCCAGACCACAACCCCACTACTTTGGGGGTGGTTGGCGCACTGAAATCTCAAAGTAACCCAAATGTGGTTGCCCAGTTTTAGGTTTCCTTTGCAGTAACTGCAGGACCACCATCCAAATGGATGGTCCTGGGATTATCAAATGCATACTAAGGAAGTGAGACTAGAAAACGTGGCATCAGAGGTTGCACTTCGCACAGGATATATCCAAGTAAACCTGGTACATGCATCAACACATACAAAAACATATTTATAACCATGAGATGTTGGCAAATTTCCAATATATAGTAATTCAAAAAGTATGTTAGATATTAATATTTCAATAAACAGTACATCAGTAATGTAGCAATAAGCAAATGCTTATGATTACTAAACACATGAATTACAGTATTTCCCATATTGGACCACCATATTGGACCACCAATATTCCTTTTCAGGAGTCAGAAGTACATTACCTCTCTCTATATGAGCTTGTCCTAGCCATGAAAAAGCTTTTCAGCAAGTCTATCTTTCCTCTATAGGAAGAACAACCAACATATTACCTTCAATGGTTATTATGTAACTAACCCCTCTAAACGATAGGAGTATTTATGCGGATATCAGGTGGATTATTTCTGGATATCCTTGCAAGCATAAACTCTGCATCATATGCGATGTGATCCAGTGACCACAGAAAAGCGTTGGTAGACACATTGTATCAAAGTGCCTGTTAATGACCAACTACATGAGGAGAGGGACCAAGCTTTGTTATAAGCATGTCCATACACGTATTACAATGCCAGGCTTTCAATTTGTTACCACAAAGCAAAATGCAGTTGTGGATATAAACTCACAACGTATCGTAAGAAAAACAGTTTGAACACCAGACTGAAATTCGAGATCAGTGAACAGTGGACCAAAATAGATAAATGAAATCCTATCAATTAATATACTTTCAATATATTTTATTTAAATTACTTTATTCTCTGTATTAATTATGAAATATTAAAGTTAAAACAATAACATTTAAAAGCCAACTTTTAGTGTGGATAGGAATTACAAGGCCGTTCATAATGTGAGATAAAGAACAGCTTTTTTAAAACCGAATAGTCTGTGAACACAAAATGACCTTGCGCTGAAAACTCACTTGCAGGGGAAAAAAAAAAAAACTCTTTTTTTTTTTCTTTAGTAAGTTAATTAAACGTAGTTAGAACCTCCCTCAAAGTCCCGATGACTTTGCAAGAAACATGTCGTCCTTAAATACTGGGTAAGTCTATTAAACAGTGACATAGCATTTTTACACTGTATATCATGTTGTCACAGCTATAATGTGCAGTATTACAAACTATTCATAAGTGTTGTGCAAACTGTTCATTAAAAGCAAGTGATCTAGCGAGCTATAGAACATTTATTTCTCGAAATGATCTCAATCGGTAAAGCAATATTGTAATGGTGTCCATTGCAATCTGCTATCTACACTTGCTGTATATATTCAGAGATTTCTTGGGCAATAATAATCCCCAAAAACAACAACTTTGCATTTATACTAAACCTGCCTGTTAAAAACGTATTCTGTATATTTCTTGTCATAAGTACTTTTACTTAAATCTGTTTAACAAAGCTGTTTTATTGTGGTGTAAAATAAGTTTTATTATTATTATTTATTTTATTTATTTATTTTTTTAACTTTGCTTAATTTTTAAAGATACCTGCATATTTAATTAAATATCCTTTATATGTCTCTAAGGCGTAGAATATCTGCAAATTAAGATTATATACAAAAATGCATGTTCTGGGTGTTCCTGTGATTCCTTTTCTATAATTTATTTTTCTTTAAGTCTGGAATCAGATGCCTTTTGGGATGAGCACCCCTCTCAGCCCCCAGTTTCAGAGGCTTCTTTGGAAGTGACCACCGAAAAGTATAGATTCTATAAAATAGATGTGAGGGGGCTTTGGACAGTAATGTCACTTTAATTATACTTTTCATATAGCAGATATGTGATATGCAATGTGATTTAATGTATCAGAGTATTATCACTTTAATCGACACTGCATTTTTTTATGCATTATTATGTTTCTTTTTTTTTTTTTTTACGTTTAATGTCTGTTTAGAATATTGCAGGCTTTGCAATATCACATTAATTTTGCAGTATTATATTCACAATGCTCTTACAACATATTAAAATTAGCCTCTTTCAGAATTGTAGAATATGTGGTGGAATTGAATCCCCATATATGAGATTTGAAACTGTATTTTGATTTCTACGCTGTGCCCTAATCTGTATTTATATACATAATTCCAGCAGCATATAGCTTTTAAAGAAGCAATCATTTCACCCATCATGTGTGGTTGACTGTGGACTTTTTAAAACCTAATTTTTTTTTATTTTTTTTTTAAATCCATTTCTGACTCAGAGATTAGGCTGCTGAATGCATGTAAATGCTCTTATTGCCTAGTCTACATACATTTATTTATAAACAACAAATGATATATTTATATATAAACAACGTTGAAATTTAATTTAATTTTATATTTTATGAAAACCTAGTTTATGAAATTCACTGAGATTACAGGTGTCTGATCTGATTACAGTCAGTAGTACAATATAATTGTTCTAATTTCCTTACTGCTAGTACGATGGGATAGCACCACTGATTTAAGTAAGATTTCCCTTTTAAAATTGGTGGACTTTAATCCTGCCATTGCAATAGACTAAATACTGTACCTGAGTAAGCAAAGTCATTATGTGCAGGAATTGTAACCGTGGCTGGTTCCCTTATTTACCACTATAATGTCTTAAAGCATAGAACTTAGTAGGGCTAACCATACAGATATCTTAGCCATAATTTTATATAGTTAGTAAGAGATCCTCTATTTAACATATATAAATAATTGAGAATACAATATAAAATAAGGATTGTCTTGGAAGCAATAGTTTTGTCTTTTTGGATATTTATTATATAAAAATATAAATATAAAATCCATTATAGCAGAGTTTATAAGATTAAATTACATGCTTGCAAATATCATTAATAGGTTAACATACCCTTCTGAACATGTCATCATGTCAGCCTCTCTGTCATTTTAAGATGGAGCAGAGTCTGTCTCCAAGTCTCTCCTCTGTGTCTTAACATTTAAAAGTACACCTATTTATACCTTAGGTGTCTCCATTTTAGGTTACTGTAGTTCAAATATGAAAAAGTAACACTTCTTTTACTTTATTCAATTTAGGACCTCCCTTAATTTGGCAAACATACAAGGCCATAACTAAAGGGTGTATACGTCATGGAAATTTTCCTGACTTAGTTCAAGATGGCATCTTAAAGTCTGAACATCCTTATCTACTTAGGGTTACCACAGTATATTGTGTACTGAAAGAGTCGTAGTATAGCCTTGAAGCTTGTTTATGCATTATTGTTATTGTAATTCGTCTGGGACAAAATGGCGCAAACATATTATGCACTGAGGTTATTGCTTAAAGAAACATCTATGAAAAACAATATGTTCCATTTCTAACACCTTGTCAGTTTGCAATATCTCTTAAAGACAAAGTACACAGTTTAAGAAATACAACATTTCATTTTAAAACTTGTAATATTTGCATTTGCCCATAAAAATACTTGTATCTGAAGATGTGCATGACTCCAGGACTATTCAGGTAAAGAACAAGGTTGATACGGGTGCCCGGTGAGTGCAGCCCTGACAAAGCTTATCCGTTTTGAGTTGTGTCAGTTTGCGGTACCTCTGTGTAGCCTGTTTGATGGCCTGTCTCATCAGGAGGAGACATTGAATGTGGAGTCCCATTCCCATTAGCCTGCAAACATAAATATACATATAAATAAACACAGGGAAAAGATCACACAGTTATTACTGTATAATATTACTAACTTGCTTGTGATTTGCTCACAGTGATTCTAACACACAGTCCAGAGTTCTATCCCAGTAAATAGATTTTAGTATCTATACTCTTTGCTCTATGATAGCATTGCTCAACTTTAATTCACATTGACTGACATCATTCCAGATTGACATCCAAAATCGACGTATAGCCTTTACTCATTGTTTATGGTAACGGTTACCTAGTTCTTAGTGAAAATGGAGGTAATTGCTTGCACTAGATATGGTTTGTGTTATTTGCCACGGAGCTCTAGGATATTAAGAGAATTAAACAAAATAAGGCATGGGGTGGCCACATCATATAAGGGAAATGTTACCCACCAGCTTGACCCTCCTTTTCTTTACATTCTACAAATACTCTCCCTTCAAACTTTTGATAATCTGATGTCCAGGTACCCAAAGAAAACATTTGCCCATGAGTTCTCAATTTGTTTGTTCAGTATGGGAAAATGCTAAACGGATTGAGTGTTACATTAAGCTTGAGTTTAAATTTTAACTCTTTATATACTCCTTTGGCTTCCAATATAATTTCAATGCAGATGACACGCAAATCTACCTGTCCTCTCCTGATCTCTCCCCATCCCTCTTGACGAGTGTCTCTGACTGCCTCTCTACTGTTTCTGACTGGATGGCTGCCCACTTCCTTAAACTAAACTTGACCAAAACCGAAATTCTGGTCTTTCCTCCCTATCGTCTGTCCGTACTCCCACCTCTGATGCTCGCCTTCAAGATTTCTCGAGGGCTGCACCGTTCCTGTGGAACTTGCTTCCCTCTTCCGTTAGATGCTCACCCAGTCTCAACTCCTTCAAAAAATCGTTAAAAACCCACTTCTTCATAAAAGCGTATCAATTAAACTGTTAATAGCTCCTGACTGATTCCTCGTCTGCAACTGTCACTAGTCTAATACTATCCTTACCTTTTTGTGTCATTTTACCCCAACCCTCTAGAGCATGTAAGCTCATCGAGCAGGGCCCTCAACCCCTCTGTTCCTGTGTGTCCAACTTGTCTGGTTACAACTACATGTTTGTTCGTCCACCCATTGTAAAGTACTGCGGAATTTGACGGCGCTCTATAAATATCATAATAATAATAATAATAATAATAATATACTCTATGTCCTAACAAGTCTGAAAACTAAATGGAACTCTTCAGTAATACAATGCAAAACAAATAATCATCTGTATTCTGTTTGAGTAACATTGCGCATATGACCGATTTATTTTATACAGCACATTACACAAAGACTTGGAGATCTCAGTGGATAAAATAATTAGATACCACAGCTGCAGGATTCATTCCTAGTAGAGATAAATCAATCTGACATTTTTCTTATGTTGGTAAAATGAACACAATTAAGGGAGATACTATCTGCACCCTATGACATGCCAATATCAGCTTTGCTGCTTACATTTATTATGCATAAGCTGTAGAACAATATTATTACATATATCAAGCAACAAATTGTTAATGCATTGTGGATTTTTTTTAATTTTGTTTTTACATTTAGAGCTTGTTTCCAATATTGCCACAAAATGGCTGATGTAAGCAGTCGCTATTAACAAGAGTCAGTAGCAGTTATTATCCACGTAACGACCTGTCTGTGCAACCCAACTATACTGATCTTTAACTCCCTAGAGCCTAGGTACCTGGTGCTCCCCTGTTTCAGTGGGGTAATTTTTAGTGGCAGCAGACTAACAGATGTGTTGAATGCAGAGTTCAACGTGAGCACTGCTACAACCATTGCCTATTCCGCCAACGCAGTGCGAACAGGGTTAATTCCTTATTCACTCCGGGGACACCCAGGTATTAATTGATATCGGGGACTTGCCTCTGTCAGATAGGCAGGGCTGTATACAGCACTTTAAATTCATGGAGAACACCGTGACTGAGCAGATCAAAAGAGACCCCCACCCCCCGTACACCACAACCAGGTCTCATCAAGGCCACATGCCGAATGTGTCTGGTACCGAGTTTTGCCAGCTTCCCAATACTGATCACACAGTATGACTGCATGCTGAGTTTCAGCATTATAGTAAGATGTATATAATGCTGAAAACAGCCAGCAGATGGTGGCAACGTGGCACTCTCTGCTCAAAGTCTAAACAGGAAATGTAAGTATGTTGCTTATTTCAACATACCAAATAATCTGATCTAGTGTAGCTTAACCACTTAAGGACGGAGGCAGCTGTACACGTTGTGATCAAAACAATGTGCACCCACACTTTATATTATATATATATATATATATATATATATATATTTGTGTTAGGTGCTTAAGATAGTACAGTGTGAAATACCATGAATAAGCGTAGGATGATAAAAGGAGCAAGTCGGTTGTGGTGTGCCGAAACCGACGATGAGGTAGGCCTGAGAAAGAAGAGGGCCCACCCAGGAAAAGAAATAGAAAGGAAAATAAATGTTAAAAGTGGTGTGGTGGGAGGGTCATTCAACGCTGACCTCGAACGGTAAGGAGCCAGGCAAGGGGAGTGCCTTAAGTAGGCTAGGGGTGGAAAACCAGCACCTCCCACAAATGCAGGCAAATTGCCTTAATACTTGTGTTAGGTGCTTAAGATAGTACAGTGTGAAATACCATGAATAAGCGTAGGATGATAAAAGGAGCAAGTCGGTTGTGGTGTGCCGAAACCGACGATGAGGTAGGCCTGAGAAAGAAGAGGGCAAAAATTAAGTAATCCAATTTATTAACAGACAACCAATACATATACATTTATCAACCAGACATGTTTATGAAAGCATCTCTTAACTCTTGTACTGGGTTCGGTATGTACCGTGAGTAAGCGGATGACTTCCAGCGCCCCAGTGTTTTGATAACATGAGTTGGGACGTTGAAACTGGAGGCTGTGGACGCGGCTCCTATACGAAAGGAGTGTCCTGAGTAATTGTTTGCGTTGAGGCCCAGTTGTGTGAGCAAGGACCTGACGTAGGTCATGAAGGTTGTAGTGGTGAGTACTGCACCTTGTAGTTGTAATAACGGTTGCGAGGGCAGTAAGTGATGGTGCTGTATGTAGGCATCAAGAACTTTTACGGGACACCATCTGTTGTGCGTGGGGTAGTACGGAATGTTTACAGGTATGTGCTGGCTGGTTTTGGAGTGAGGTAAAGACAGGATGTAATGATCCATATGTTTTGTCAAGTGGGAATAGAGGAGGAATGGAGTGGTTTGGGTCGTGGAGGTCGTAGTGAATTCTCTGGGTCGTAGAAATCCATAGAAAGCGATGTATATTGCTGTTTTGATGATAGAATTCGTATTAGTGTCAAATGGTTTCAGGTCGAGTAGGTTAGATAAAGCTTTGAAGATATGGTTATCTATGGGTAGCCTCTGGGCCAAATGTGTGGGTTCTGATTTTTGAATACCTCTGAGTATGGTCTTAATTTGGTGAGAGGCCATGAAACTGTTGTTATTTGGGTGTAAGATGAGCATGTGGTGTTGAATGCCAGTGAGATAGAGTTTGATGGTGTTATATGACAATTTGAGTTTAAGGTGGCAAAAGGAAGCAAACCCCAAAAAAGATGTCATAACAAACGGTTGTATGATGTTATGTTCCAGAAGGAATCGTTTGAATAGTGTGAAAGCCCTGTTGTATGTTTTGTTTGTATTGTGTGAAAGTGCCAACTGAGACAATGTCCTGCTATGCTGCATGATGACGTCTAGTCCAGTATGAGTTGTTGAAATGTTGGAGTGATGGTGGCTGTGGGTGCTGCTGACGGGAGTGCTTGATGAAACTCCTGAAATTTAAAGCGAGACAAACTGTCAGCAGCTGTGTTGTATACACCTGGCACATGAAAACAACATAGGAAGAAATTATGACAAGCTGCCAACCAAGTGAGTTTCCTCAGAAATCTCATAATCGTAAGAGATTTGGAACGACCTTTGTTGATGATGTGACAGGTCGCCTGGTTGTCTGAGTAACAACGCACTGGCGTATTAGCCCATAAATGACCCCACGCTACGGCAGCCGCCACTATGGGGTAGATCTCAAAAAGAGCTGAGGTAGTGGAAAACCTTCCAAATCCAGAACTGCTGAAGGCCAGCTGCCCCAAAGCCATTCGTTCCCAAAAATTGCTGCAAAACCAGTGGTAGATGCCGCATCTGACCAAATGGTAGGAGATGATTCAGTCAATTGAGGGAGGAACATACTTTACCATTCCAAGTGGTTAAAAACCTCTTCCACATGTTTAGATCTGCCGTAGCTTGGGCATCTAAGGACAACCTGTGCGTGTCATGTAGAAAAAGTGGGAAAAGATGCAATAGTCGTGAAATAAAGGAGCGGCCTTGAGGTATGATGCGCATTGCAAAATTTTGTGACCCCAGCAGGGACTGTAGTTCTTTGCGATTGCAAGTGCCGAGCTGTAGGTAGTTGTTAATGTAAGTGAGAATATTGTCTATCTTTTCGTAAGGTAGGCTTGCTTGCATTGTGGCAGAGTCTAACTGGATACCCAGAAAAGTGATAACCGTGTCTGGCCCTTCTGTTTTCTTTGGGGAGATGGGTACACCTAGTTGCTCAAACAGCTTAGTGGTAGCTTTGAGGCTAGTGGGAGGTGCAGTATTCTCCTCGACCAGTAGGAAATCGTCCAAATAATGTAATACTGTAGGGCATCCGGCTATGTTCAATAGTAACCAGCATAGTGCTTCGGCAAATGTGTCGAAAATAGCTGGGCTACTTTTGGACCCAAAAGTTAACCGGGAGAAAAAATAGTAGTTCTCGGACCACTTGATGCCATGCAGGTGCCACAGTGTGGGGTGGATAGGGAGTAATTTGAAGGCGTTAGTAATGTCGGTCTTACTGAGCCAGGCTCCCACCCCTGCTTGTATGATGGCTGTAATGGCGTGATCTATGGTGGTGTATTGCAGAGAGAATTCCTCAGAGGGTATGAGGGAATTAAGACTGGGGTTGGCCGATGAGTGGGGAGCCGATAAGTCAATGATGAGTCTCTGTTTTTGGGAAGATTTCCCTGTGACAATACCAATAGGGTTGGTGCGCCATTCTGTGAATGGGGGAGTTCTAAAAGGCCCCAATACAAAGCCCTCCTCCACTTCTTGGTTTATGAGGGTGTCAACCACTGTGGGGTTGTGTTGGGCGGATTGTAGGTTTGGGCATTCCAGAGTGCCAGCTGGTATGTGTAGGATACCTGTGTGGAAGCCTTCTGTCAAACCAGAAATAAGAAAATCTACCAGGTGTCTAGATGGGTGCTGAGACATCAATGCTGTGAATACTGGCATATTAATGGACGTAAGGTAAGGCTTAGAATACATTTTATTTGGACACATGGTCTTAGCATGTGCCCTAAAACATTTTGAACAGACATGCAATAGTCTACATCCACTGTAATTACAAGACCCAACATTGAAATTATTACATATCTGGGACTTGCCCAGAAACTTGATTGGGCGTCCCAATTTGTCTGTGGATAGTTTCCCTGGATCCCCAGAGGAAGTAGTTCCTTGTGTGGAGGCATGTCCGTCTGCCGTGTTTGGACAAAAATTAGTAGTATGGGCTGTGGAGGAGCAGTATGCACAAGCTGGTGTTCTTAGACCTGCAAAGTGTCTGCAGAATAAGACGGTATCAATCCTTCCCCAGTTGGACCGTGTACCGTACTGGGAGAAGGCTCCAGCCACTTTTGCAGAAAAAGACCTATGGTAGTCATAGAATGCTGAACCACCATATTTGTTGCCCAGGTCTACCAGCTTGTGCATATAGAGATCGAACTCCTCTCTTCTGTTGGGATAGACCGCACAGACGACATCCCTGTAAATACCAAATGCTAGAACAAATTCAGGGATAGTCAGTTTTCTGTTTAGGCGGGCATCCCTAGATCTGACAATAACAGAAACATCATCATAAGCATACGTTTTATGTTCCACAATGTCCTGGGAGGCAATCAACAGGGAAGCCAGGTTGACGTCTTTACCTTCCAGGATATCCCTTTTGATATGCTCAGGTATCATGTGGGCCGGGCTAACTTCCTGGTCATCCAGGGGGCTGGCTGGAGCGACTAATGGCAAGGCTGGTGTTTGTACTGCAGCCGCGGTTGGCCCTGCTAGAGTGAGGGCCGTGGTGACCGACTCAAGTTTCTCCAGCCTGGAGTTGACCTTGCCCATGGATGCCATGAGTGAGGATAACATGGCATGTATGTCCCCTGGGTTGGACTGGCTAGATCCTTCCCCGGCTTCCATGTTATTGGTTGATGTGCGTAGCAGTTTGAAAAGTTCTGCCTTCCTTGCTGTAGCAGGGTAGGGGATTTGTCGTCTCCTTAATTCCGTGGTTATGCGCGGGATTGTCCAGGATCTAATTGATGCTGGACTAGCTAGCTCTCCTCCTTGTGTGGGAGTGACAGCTCTAGCCGGGGTGCTAGGCAGGGAGAAATCCTCTACCCCTTCCTGAGACATACTATAAATAAAACAATAATTAGTATATAGAACCACCAAATTGTACTGGCAGGCTAGCTAGGCCGGATGGCGAAAGTATTATGCTTGTTTGGTGACAGGTGAGGCCCTACTAGTTGCCAAGCGGCTTGAGAGGCTCTATCTATGCGTTGGCGCGAGGGGTTATTGAGGCCACTTGACGTAGTGGCAGGAGTTTTAGGCCTCTCGGTGACTGTACGACAGAAAACAGGGGAAGGGAGTGACAGGTGAGGCCCTCTCTTTGCAACATGCGAGGCGGCTAGCTAACGTGTGGCCCGATGGGTGTTTGCCTCCGAAACGTTTGAGGCGGGGTGTTGGCCTCGCGGGACCACTAACTGATGGCGACAGCCAAGACGGGGTAAATACCTATTGGGAATCCTGTGACCCTATTGCCAGTACTCTAAACTAGGGGGATGAAATGAAATGTATGGTAGAATACCATATGAGCAGGTGTACGTACCTGGTAGTATGATAAATCACAGGAATAAACCGTGTGGAGCAACTATATAAGCTCGACAGCCTAAAATGGGTAAAAGAGAGTAGTACGATGAGTGTGGGGTATAACAAGAACCAGACTTATAGTCTGTAGCAGCAATGTATAAAATTATGTTGATACCATGGGAATAGCTATGAGTGGCTCAGAAATGTTTGCATGCTTGAATAAGACATCTGAGGGAGGCCGTGGCCTATGTACAAACAATCTATGTGTTACGTGATAATGGTGTGTAAAGGAAAACATGAAACGTAGGTTATATACATATGTATTATGACTGTGTAGGGGACGTATGATTGGTTGGATCAGGACGTGTGATCCAACCCGAGTATGCATGCAAAAGGACTTATGCTTTGTGTGTCATCGTCATGACAGAGAAATGAGGCCTGTAATGTAGGCTGAGTAAATTGAAATGAAATGGATAGTTATAAAACTCCTGGCGTGGGAGTTCAATGACCTGTACCGAAATGTAACTGGTTTTATAGAAAGGGACATGAATGAGGTCATGGCCTAATTAACACATCGTTGTGTATGATATGTAGCAGAAAGACCAAAGGCAGGGATACCCCAAAATGATTTAGCATGATGTAAAGTGATGTAGATCTATATGATATGTATGTATAGCAAAGACGTATCAACCCGAGAATTATTGCTTAAATGAACCTATCCTTGTATGTATTGTATTAATAACCCAGAAATGAGGCTTGTGACATGGCTGAGTCCATACGTATAAATGGATAAGTAATGCAGACCCCTGAAAGCGTGGGAGTCAAATGGTATACACAGAAGTGGACTTGGTTTGTGGACGTAATACAATACTGACAATTGTTAAAAGTAATCAACAATCTATTTAAGCAAGCAATACTTAACCGAATGTTATATACACATGAAATGGTGAATATAATTCATGAAAGGATTAAAACGTGAACACACAGAACAGCCGAAAGCAAATGTGAGGGGAACACAGAAGTTAGAATAGTTTAACCGTATGATTTATGCGAACCAAAGTGTGTGTGAGCGTATGTAAATTTGCCGAACGGCAAAACAACCGAATGAACATTCGTTTAAATAACATGAATAGGATATGCGAAATGACTATTGAACGATTGAAAACATGTTCAGCCGAATGACCGTACGAAATGAAAAGCCCGCGAATGGCTTGAAAACATTCGTGTCATAACCAGGGAAAAGCCGTAAAGCGAGGACCCGTGCTGTACCGTACGCCGTGGGAACCAGTCCTGGCGTGACAGGAAGGTCTGACTTACGGTTTAGGAGTCCCTGGGACGCGATCTACGACGGAGAAACGGAGTCAGAAGAAGCTGGTCGGGCGGAAAGGCCTGAACAGGATTCCTGGACACAGCTTAACGTGGTGAAACCTCCTGGATACTGAAACCAAGATGGCGTCTGAGAGAACCCGGAAGTGGATCCTCATTCAACGCTGACCTCGAACGGTAAGGAGCCAGGCAAGGGGAGTGCCTTAAGTAGGCTAGGGGTGGAAAACCAGCACCTCCCACAAATGCAGGCAAATTGCCTTAATACATATAGTATAGTATAGTTCAGGAGAAACAGGGCCTTCATTTCACATCAAATATTTATATATGAAACAATTTAATATGAATTAAATCTAATTAAAAAAAACCCCCAGATATTAAGAAATATCTTTCAAGTTCTGAATGACGTTAACCCCTTAAAACCGGAGAGCGTACTATTATGCCCTATTCTACTCTAAATGCAGGGTGTAATAGTATGCCTTCACGGTTTTTCTTACTTACCCGGTCGCCGGCGTGGGATCCCAGGGAGTCCCACGAGGCAGATCCTGCCTTCTCCGGCCCCCCCCCCGGCCATGTGAGAGTGAGGTCTTTGTGAGGACCTCACAATCACATGGCCGGGTTAGCTGGCTGCTGCATTGCCAGCAGGGGGACTGCCTGTAATGACCCCCTGCTGCCTGGAAATAAAATAAAGTTAAAATCAGTGTAAAAAATAAAAAAATTATATACTTAGATCATATATATACCAAATTACACATAGACTGATACTGATTAAATATATATATATATAATTATTGTTATATATTTATATATAATATAAAAAAAAATGTAACTACGTTAAAAAAATAAAAACAAATAATAAAAAATAAATAAAAAATATGTAGATGTGTGTTATTTCATTCTAAATGTAAATTGTGATGTTAATATATATATATATATATATAAAAATACACGTAGAACGAAATAATATCTCTATATATATTATATATATATATATATATATATTTTTTTTTTTAAATTATATATATATACACATATATACAGATATATATACATATATTGGAAGGCATGGCCTGAAGTTGTGGGAGGGGCTATAGACCTATAAAAGGGACTCCCCCCTTTCCCTACTTACCTTTGTTGGTCAGACGAATAGACTATTTGAGGTCAGCATTTGCATGAGATCCACTTCCAGGTCATACAAGATGCCATTTTGGTTTCACCTTTGCTACATGAGGTCTCCTACTCCAAGCTGTGTCCAGGAGTCCTGCAGCAGGCATTTCCATTAATCCAGTAGATTTCTCTCCGGACCCACCTGTTGCGCCAGGATTAGTTCCCACGGCGTTCAGCACAGCACGGGTCCTCACTTTAGGGTTTTCCTTTCATTTTGCACGGTTATTTTGTTACCTTATACTCACCTAACTGTTCATGTAAAATCTGTTGTTTAAAAGCTGCTTTGGTTAACCCCTTAAGGACCAAACTTCTAGAATTTAAAGGGAATCATGACATGTCACACATGTCATGTGTCCTTAAGGAGTTAAAATCTGTTGGGTTGGGGGCGTGTCCTAGACTCCGGAGCGAGCGGTCGCATGTAGCCGGAGCTCCGTGCTGCACAGGCCTACACGAGGCAATACATAGGTGACCCGACACCACAAAGCCCACGGCAATACAATGTCACAGCCCAAACACCGCCGACAGACCGAGAGAGGCGAAAAAACTAATTTCTTTGGTATAAAAGCGAGCCAGACTCGAGGGCTCAGCCCGCAAGGCGAAAACCAAGATGGCGGCGAGGAAGACCACATTCCCCCTCAAGAACCGGCGGCTGCCGATTTACCGGTCACACAGGGGATCCTGCAGGCAATGCTGGACACTATGGCAGGCAAGCTTCAGCTCACACTACAGAACGCAATACATAACATTAACTCAGAAATTAAAGAGCTGGGAGATAGAACAGCCATGTTTGAAGACAAAATGGTGGCATATGAGGAGGCCCAAAACTCCATGGCAGCAAAACTAGACAGCTTTACAGAGAGAATAGAAACACAGGAGGGGAAAACAGCAGACCTGGAAGACAGAGGTAGGCGGAACAACCTCCGCATTAGAGGTACAGCGGAAAACATAGGCCCGGCAGAACTCACGGCCTACCTCGTGGGATTGTTTAAAGCACTTGCCCCTGATGTGTCTCCTGACATGTTATTGATGGACCGGGCTCACAGAGTGCCGAAACCCACCTTCTTACCACCCGAAACCCCCAGAGATGTGCTGTTGAGAATGCACTACTTTCACATAAAAGAAGAGGTAATGAGAGCGAACAGAACCAGAAACAAAAACAGATTTGCCGGCGGCCTATCAAGCCATAGCAATTTACGCAGACATCTCAGCATACACGCTTAAGTGCAGGAAGGATTTTGCAGGAATTACAACGCAACTCCGCCAACAACAAATATCATACAGATGGGGATACCCGGTGAAGCTGATCATACAGAGAAACGGAAGAACAACCACAATACAGAGCCCAGACGAAGGAATGAAAATCCTCAGAAGCTGGGGTATAGAAATACCACCTGCAACGAAAGAGACTCAAAGACTCCCTCCAACATGGAGGAAAACTAAACGCTAACCCACCTCACTGTGAAGGTGTCGCGAAGCCGAGCCTGAGAACTGCCAGTCCAGCCATTTGAATCCAGGCTTGTATAACAATTGCAATGCTAAATTTTATCTAATTAATGTTAATATACAATAGCAGTTATATTACAGATATACACGCAAATACAAGGGGCATGTTAACAAGGGGGGAGGGTTGGATGTGAGAGCCAAAGTGACAAGCTCAACCTGGGGGACAAGGCTAGACAGGAGACTGGGTCATTGGAATGGTGACATAGGGGCCTGCACCAGGAATAGCCTGCACAGAGGAGCTCACCCTCACCCCCCGACCCCAGAACGCTCCGTCAAGGCAAAAAACAAACAAACAAAAAAACACAACATTTTCAGAAATCACGCAGGCAGGCAGAGACGGCCCTTCCACGCAAACTTTTCTAAAATAGGGTCACCGCAACAAAATACATGCACACATAGGCCGCGGCCGAAGAACCGCAGCTAAGACAGGAACCATTAGTTCCTACCCCCAACGCACCGCCACCTGGTGCATAGCCGACTGTTCGGCAAAAAAGTTTGTTTATTATGGTTTATCAATTTCTGTCATTTTTTGAGTTTTCATATTTGTATTCATACTTGCACCACTTACACCCCACTCAACTAGTGTATGCTCCGCAGGATACCGAACAAAAACCAATCGAGTGGGGACTCCACGGTTATCTCCCTCTGGGCCAAAAGACACACAGAGTAGCCATCAGGCCACATGGGGACAGCCCTTGAGTTCGAAGGAACTGGGACAAAAGGGCCCCCGACATATAGATGCCAAACACAAGCACACAAACAACCCCATGACCACCTACCACCCTGAAAATCTATTCACACAACGTTAGGGGACTTAACATCCCTGTTAAAAGACACCTCCTATACAGAGAGATCAGACACAAAGAAGTAGATGTATTATGCCTCCAAGAGACACACTTCATGACAAACGCACACCCCAACATCCTACTGAGAGACTACCCACTACAGTTCCATGCCACATCGGCCAGCAAAACTAAAGGCACCTCCATACTAATTAGCAAAAATGTGGCCTATGTTCCGCACTCTCAACACATCGACCTGGACGGTAGATACGTCATTATAGTAGGCACACTTAATGACATGCCCTACACCATAGCGAACATATATGCCCCCAATACGAACCAAAGCAACTTTTTACACAAACTCATACTGAAACTACAGTCAGTACAACAAGGGACGACAATCATATGTGGCGACTTCAATCACGTATTTGACCCCTCAATTGATACGACGCTAGCCCCAGCCAAAACACGCACCGCACCCCGCAAACAAAGTAGGGCGATACGTAAGCTCATCCATAACAACCACCTGTAGGACGTATGGAGAGCCACCCATGTAGGGGAAAGAGGATATACATTCTTCGACAGTACACAACACCTACTCCCGCATTGATGGCTTCCTTATCTCAGGGGCAGGGATAGACCAGACGGCCCAGTGCGAGATAGGACAGATTACGTGGTCCGACCATGCCCCAGTAGAGCTGATGCTGAAAAACCTATATGACCCGACCCATAGAAGCCCATGGTGAATAAACGCAACACTACTGAAAGATAGCACTTTTATTACAGAGCTAAACCAAGAATTAGTACACTATTTCCAAGACAATGATAGAACAGAGACAAGCCGCTGCACCCTGTGGCAGGCCCACAAATCAGTGATACGGGGACAACTGATAAGACGGGCATCATACCTAAAAAGGAAATCCCACCTTCAGCTTCGTATATATCAAACAGACCTTCAGCGCGCTACAACGCAAAACCAAATCACTCCCTCACACGAACTGCGGGAACAAATCACGAAACTTACAAGACTAATACACCAGATGTCCCTAGAACAAGTCGGATACCACCTGAAAAAGCTCAAGACACAAAACTACACACAGGGAAATAAGGCAGGTAAACTGTTAGCACAAAGACTAAGGACACAGCAAGCAGCCCAAAAAATAGCGTACATGATATCTCCAAGCGGACAGAAAATAGTGGCACCCAAAGACATTAGCAACACATTCGCCAAATACTATGAATCATTATACAGTCTCAAGGACGACCCAAATACGCCCCAACCACAGGGGGCCGAAATAGCCTCCTACTTAGACAAGATTGCCCTGCCCAAACTTACCCCCACCCAACGAGACAGCCTGTCCGCTTTGATCACAGAAGCGGAGGTGATGAGAGCGATCGACTCTACCTTCGGATAAGGCCCCGGGCCCAGACGGATTTGCCAACTGCTACTACAGACATTTCCAACGAACCCTCGCTCCACACCTCACAAACGCTTTCAACGAAGCAGCCAAGAAGCAATCACTCCCTCCAGAAGCCCTAAAAGCCCATATCATTACGTTACCTAAACCGGGCAAGCCACCGACCCACCCACAAAATTTCCGCCCGATCTCATTACTAAACACAGACACAAAACTCTTTGCGAAAATATATGCCACCAGGCTGGAAAACATCCTCCCGCAACTAATCAAAAATGACCAGGTCGGATTTGTTAAAGGGAGACAAGGGGGGACAACACGAGAAAGGTCATAGACATTATACATAGCGTCCACAGACAACATACAGAATGTGTAACGCTCTCACTGGACGCGGAGAAGGCCTTTGACCACCTGAGCTGGAGATTCCTGGAAGCGGTCCTAGATAAATTCGGGATGCCGGGGGCCTTCTGCTCGGCAGTCAAGGCCTTATACAGCGAACCATCGGCACAGGTAGTCACGGCAAGCTTCACATCAGAACCGTTCAGCATCACTAACAGAACGAGGCAGGGATGCCCACTTTCCCCCTTGTTATACGTACTGGCTTTAGAGCCGCTAGCGGAGACAATAAGGGCCAACAGCTCCATACACGGAGTAACCGTGGGAGATAGGAAATATGAAATCAATTTATTTGCAAATGATGTCATGTTGACATTGACACAACCCCAAATCTCACTACCAAATCTCATGGACAACATCAAAGAGTACGGCCTCAACTCCTACTACAAATTAAATGTCATCAAATCCCAGGCTATGGGCGTGGGAGTCCAACCTAACCAACTGAAGCACCTGAGTGAGATTTTCTCATTTAACTGGAGGAGGGACTATATTACTTTTTTGGGCGTCCACATACCCCCCCACCTACCCAATTTGTTCAAATTAAACTTCACTAAGCTGATCAGATCATTTACTGACACACTACGCACATGGGAGGGCAAATATCTCTCATGGCTGGGGGCGATTAAGATGTCAATACTTCCTAAACTCCAATATCTGTTGCGCACAGTTCCTATTAGTCTACCAGGCCAATACACGACCACGATCCAAAAGATGATTGTACGGTTTGTGTGGGCCAACCGCAAGGTGCGGGTGGCCAGCAAACTCCTACAAAAACCGATCAAAGAAGGGGGACTGGGAATGCCCAACATCCGATATTACCATAGAGCCACACTGCTGGCTGCCATAGCAGCAACAAACGCAGTGGAAGACCCCCCCCAGTGGGTTCACATAGAAGCACACTGGGCATGCAAACAGGGGCTGCGACACCTATACCAGCTGCCGCGCAAACTACGACCGACATATGTGGACATGTTGCCGACCACAGCGGCAATTATCAAAACATGGGACTCAGTGAGGGTATCACTGGGCATGGTCGGACCATTTACAGGGAACATCCCATTCACGAGCATCTCAGTGGGCATCCCAACATTCGATCACACCCCCTGGGTGAGGGGGGGTGCACACACCTTAGACAGGCATTCGAGGGCAGCGTGATACTGCCATTCCCAGTGCTGCAAACCAAGTTCTCCCTGCTCACCAGACACATATTCCCTTATCTCCAACTGAAATCCTTTGTGACTTCGCACTTTAAGGGGACATACACCGAGCCACCTAACATTAGCTATGCCTAATGGACAGCATTACCAAAAAAATCTTGTCAAAACTATATGCACTACTGAATACAGCGACTACAAACGAACACGGGGACTTTAGAGAAGCCTGGCAGAAAGACATAGGACGCCCACTCACGGACCTAGATTGGAAACAGGTATTCCAAGCGCACAAAGGGCACACCTCATGCGCTACGCACCTAGAAATAATGAGAAAAATTATGTACAGATGGTATATGGTCCCAGACAAACTAGCGAAAATATACCCAGGAAGCTCAGGGGAGTGCTGGAGGAGTTGCGGAGACAGGGGGACAATGTACCACACTTGGTGGACGTGCCCGGTAATAATTCCATACTGGGGGATGGTGGAAGGGGTAATCACAAACATGATAGGCCACCCATATCACTTGAGGCCCGAACAGGGCATACTGTTCATGCATCTTGCCCAATGGCACAAACAGGAAAGGCAACTGATATTCCAAGTGCTCATAGCGGCAGTGACACTAATTGCCAGACACTGGAAGCAACCACAAGCACCCAGCAAACACGATCTCATAACACAAACAACCACAAACTGGGAATATGAGGCTATGGCAAACAAATACATTACCAACAATCACACGATCATAGAAGCAAAAACCAAATTGGCAGAGTACATTAAGAGAAGCGCACAGAACCTTAGAACCCAGGACGCAGAACTCCACTAAGACAAGAGAAACTGAGGAACGAAAAAATGCCAGAGAGACAGGGAGTGATTAGGGCATGACCTGGGAGGATGGAACGATACACAGCACCGATAGAACACAGGAGGTAGTCAGACAGAACTAACATCTAGGAAACATGGCCCCAGAGGGAGGGCAAAGAGGAGCATTCTCTCAAAACTTTCTACAGAATGAGTTTCTCCTTTCTTTCTTTCTTTCTTTCTTCCCTTTTCTTCACATCCTATCCCCACCCCCCCTAACCTTAATCTAGCTTCAATTCAATAAGCATCTAGACAGCTGTTCTAGCACATATCCCGCTCGTAGCACACATATGCTAAGCCTAGACGCAGAAACCAGGCAGCGTTGAACAGAGCTCCCAAAGGGAGAGAGAACCACCCTCCTGTAGAAGTCCAGCATGCAGTCCCATAGGGTCTGAACAAACCTCACGGGATATGGACGAGCAACACGGCACACACACCGTGAAGCTACACTACCCGCTAGGCGCTAGACTAGCAGCAAACGCACGTAGCGACGTAAAGACCAGCAATTCGTACTACACTTGCAATCCCAGAAACGATAGAAAATACAGAATGTAAAAAATACAAACGTTAAAAGTGTAAATTGTAAATTGTGGAATGTAAAATGTAAATATACAGGGCGGAGAGATGTAAATGTAAACATCGTTTATGTCCCCCCCCCATCCCTTTTTTTCTGTACCCCCCTATACTGCATTTTGAAGTATGACAAAATAAAAATTGACAAATTGAAAAAAAATAAAAATCTGTTGGGTTAAAATCTGTTCGGTTAAAACTACAAACAAAATACAATTTTTTTGCCTACACACTGACCCCTACCAGTCTTTTGGTGTACTACAGGCATCTCAGACATTATTGCATTTCATGTACAAACCAACGAACCGCTGCATTTTTCACCTACACACTGACCCCTATCGGTTATTCGCTGTACTACAGGCTTCTCAGACATTATTGCATTTCATGTACAAACCAACGAACCACTGAATTTTCTCCTACATGCTGACCCCTACCGGTCAATCGGTGTACTACAGGCATCTCAGCAAACTAACTACAGCATTTTCGCTTTTATACTGACTCCTATCTGTCAAACGGTATACTACAGGCTTTTCAGACATATGGTTATTCCCCTCATAACATTCCCACTATAATTATAATTACACAATAACACTTCCTTACAGCTCATGCTTGCTATGATAGCATCATTCCTGCATACCTGCCTGCATTTAGTTACATTTACTGACAATACACAAACATGTACCCAAGAATGCACATACTATTTAAAGCACTATGCAGGATTCCAGAGTCTAATACGGAATATTTGCATGTTCACACGCTTAAAATATAAGTCCTTCCAATTACGTATTTTCACATATTAGGTTATTCAGCTGCCAGTCATGGCTCACTACACCCACGTTTCGGGGTACAGTTGTATTCCATATCACACATGATTTAACACTCCTGACAAGTTAATTTCCTTCAAACAGGGGCATTGCAAGCATACAATAAACATTGGGACGGAACACTTTGCTCTATTAAACTTGCATAACACACATATGGATATATGCTTTTAAATGTCTATATTCAATTTTCATAAATTGTTTTACCTGTCCGGGATACAGGTATTAATAACCCTTACGACCAGTAAGGGTATCTAATCATACTACCAGGTACATACACCTGCTCATGTGGTATATACATAAATTTTCTCTTTCTCCCTGGGTATATCCTTAGCGTACTGGCAATTAGAGACTATAGGTTTCCAATAGGTAGTCTCCTTTCTTGGCATCTACGCCTGTCGTATAGTGGTCCCGTGAGGCCAACGCTCGGAGGCAAACACCCATCGGGCCACTCGTGAGCTAGCCGCCTTGCATGGTATATAGAGAGGGCCTCACCTGTCACTCCCTTTCCCTTTTTCTGGTTACAGTCACCGAGAGGCCAACATCCTGCCACTACTTTTGGTGGCTACAAAAATCCCCTCGAGCCATATCATAGATAGAGCCTCTCAAGCCACTTGGCAACTAGCAGGGCCTCACCTGTCACCAAACAAAGGATTAATTGTTTCACCATGTGGCTTTAGCTAGCAAGCCAGTACTAGCACACTGTGGGTTCATATAATAATGGCTATCTTCATGGTTTTTAGTATGTATCAAGCAGGTGGTAAGGATTTATCTCTACTAAACACTCCAGCTAGAGTCAACACACTTTCACTTGGAGAAGATGTTGCTAGTCCCACACGACGATTTTGTCCCAACACAGCGGACGATCACGCTTCAGGCTCCAGGCTCTTGCACCTCTGGTAGTACGTAGAGAACTACCAGCGACAAATTGGGTTGTCTCATTCTCTTTGGCAAATCCCAGATTTGCAACAATTTCCATGTTGGCACATGTAGTTTCAGTGCTTGCAGACTGTTGCAGATTTGTTCTCA
>OW240924.1:9252874-9357673 GCA_933207985.1 Pelobates cultripes | reverse complement strand
GCAGTTGGCTGATGGGGAAACATCTTTCCCTCTTCCTGTACAGCAGGGGCTTCGGGAGGTATTAGCCCCGTCTCCGCCTCTCGATAAGCCCCGCCTCCGCCGCTCGGTAAACCCCGCCCCCTCTGCCGCGATTTTTTTTATTTTTTTTTTAAATAGACCCGGGTGGAGAATAATTAATCCTCCAGCCAGGTACCCCTTTTAGCTCCCCTGCACTCCGGCCATGAGTGAGCTGTGTCGGCCACAGGGCGCCCCCTGTTCCATGGCGCCCTGTGCGGTCGCACAGCTCGCACACCCCTAAGGCCGGCCCTGATGACACAGACACATGGGGACATAATGTCCCCATGTCTCTCAGTGCCTTCATGTCTCCCAGCCAATGTACCTGGTGTCTCAGTGCCCCCTAGTCTCCCAGTGCCCCCAGTTTGCCAGTGTCTCACTGTCCCTATGTCTCCTAGTGCCTCCATGTCTCCCAGTGTCTCAATGTCTCTCAGTGTCTCAATGTCCCCATGTGTCCAAGCTAGTGTCCCTAGTGTCTGTGGCCCTGGTGTCTCAGTGTCCCCATGTCTCCCAGTGCCCCCATGTCTCAATGTCCCCCAGCCAGTGTCTCTAGTGTCTGTGTCCCTGGTGTCTATGTCCCAGTGTCCCCATGTGTCCCAGCCAGTTTCCCCTAGTCTCCCAGTGTCACTGGTGTCTCATGTCCCTAGGTCTCCCCAGGTCTCCCCATCTTCCTAGTGTCCTAGTGACATGGGGACCCTGGGATACATGGGGACATAGACACATGGGAATACTGGAGGACACAGGGAGACATGTGGCATTGAGACACTGTGATACATAGGGACAATGTGATACATAGGGTCACTGGGAGACCTGCAGACATGACACTAGGGGACACTGGGAGACATGGGGAACTGAGACACTGAGACATAGGAACACTGAGACCTGGAGTAATCGACACATGGGGGCACTGGGAGGAATCCATCTATACAGCAGAATCAAACCAAGTAGTTTTTTGGTGATTTTACAGCATTTTCTCTTATGTCACTCCTTGTGATTTACATCATGTGATGTCACCCATACATATTTAATTATGCAAATTAGTAAGGCCGGTATGTTTTTTCCAAGAAAGGTGGCAACCCTGACTACTTTTCACATACTCTTACTTAAGTATGGAAACTTAAGAGGGATGTATGGGAACAAAACTTGTGTGGACCGTCTGACAATAATTATAGTTAAAGGGACAATATAGTCACCAGAACAACTACAGCTTATTGAATTTGTTCTGGTGAGTAGAATCATTACCGTCAGGCCTTTTGCTGTAAACACTGTCTATTCAGAGAAAATTGAGTGTTTACATTACAGCCTAGTGAAAACTTCACTGGTCACTCCTTGGTTGTTAGAGATCATTCCTGGGTCATGGCTGCCTAAAATGCATCCAAACATTCAGTGTCTCATCCCTCTGCATGCAGACACTGAACTTTCCTCTGAGGCTGAGGGTGGTGGGTGGTGGCGATGCTGAGGGTGGTGGGGTAGTGAGGCTGAGGGTGTTGGGGAGGCTCAGGGTGGTGGGGGTGGTGAGGCTGAGGGTGGTGGGGTGGTGAGACTGAGGGTGGTGTGGGGTGGTGAGGCTGAGGGTGGTGTGGGGTGATGAGGGTGGTGGGGTGGTGATGCTGAGGGTGGTGGGGAGGCTGAGGGTTGTGGGGGGTGGTGAGGCTGAGGGTGGTGGTGAGGCTGAGTGTGGTGGGGTGGTGAGGGGGTGATGCTGAGGGGGTGAGAGAGAACCTACCTTTACTCCCTGGTGGTCCAGTGGGCTCCCTGGTGGTCCAGTGGCTATTGCTTCCGGTCTGCAGCTCCGCAGAGCTGCAGACCGTGTAATCTCGCGAGACCAACGGAGCGTTTTACCGCGGCAACGCTCTGATTGGCCAGTTTTCGCGAGACACATGGTCTGCAGCCCTGCTCACTGCGGTGCTGCAGACCGGTGTCTGAGGTGGCTGGCCGGGCTGCCAGGAGGGGCCTCGCACACCGGGCAAGCTGCCGGGCCCCCGCCTGGTGTCGGTTCCTCGGTCACTGACCGAGGACCTGACACAGTCTGCCCACAGGTGGTTTAGGCGGCCGCGAGGCACCAGCCAGCGCTAGGCCTTAGGCGGCCGCCTAAACCGCCTAATTAGAGAGCCGCCTCTGCCTATGGGGAAGCACTGTGATTGGATCAGGCCACCACTTCTAATGATGTCAGCAGACTGCTTGTTTTTCTGAGTCTAACAGCATGCAGAGTTACAGCTTCAGGCTTGAATACAGTAAGATTTTGCTATATTTATGGAGACATGAGGGGCCCAGGGGGGCTAGATGGTGGTTTTAACACTATAGGGTCATGAATTCATGTTTGTGTTCCTGACCCTATAGTGATCCTTTAAGGTAATGCTGACTTTGGTCTCTCTAACACTGTGGCATGTTCCCTTCTAATTCTTTGGGCAGACATGTCCTCTTTTTGGGCATGTTCGCCCCTTTTGGCAGGTTACATGATTTGTGTCAGTGGCACACCCTTTTACCATGCTCATTGACTTCCTGCTTGACTGGACACTGCTGTTAAGGGTTATGGATTTACTTGAAAGATGAAAACATAAATTAGAGAGAGATTAGCCCAGGGTATGTGTTTTCTTATAGCTGCTGTTTTCTTTCCCTTCAGCACCATCTCCATCAGATACAGGATGCTTGGGAGTGTTTTAGTGTTTTTGGTCGATATGATTCTGTAATTAGGCCCGTCATAATTGTCAGCACCAGGCCCAGTGGGCTGTTAATCTGGCCCTGCCTGCAGACACTGCATCCCTGTGGGGGACTCGGGGGGGGAAGCACTTTGGGCGGACTCGGGTGCAGGCACCAGGGGGCCCAGACCTTGAGCTGTGTCAGGGGCCCCAAAATTTCTGATGGCAGCCCTGTCTGACCCATTTAGGTGGCTTGCCCTCCCTTAGCCCCCTTATAAAGGTTTAAAATTCACCTTATTTCCAGCGTCGCATTGGATTGGCTAAAATTGGCACTGGGCAAGACCAAATGCTGTTTTGGCCAATCAGGACCTCCTCATAGAGATGCATTGAATCAATACATTTCCATGCAGTGCTTCAGGGCTGCCTTTTCGGCAGCACTGACCCAGGAAGCATTTCCAGTGGCCATCTAAGGAGTGGCCACTGGGAGGTGTCCCTAGAGGCAATGTAAACACTGCCTTTTCTCTGAAAACACCTGAAGGGAATTATAATAATCACCAGAACAAATACATTAAGCTGTAGTACATTAATCTCAGAGATACTAGACTAGTTACTACCAGAGATAGTACTAGATCAATAAAATAAAAAAATAAATACATTTTCATTATAACAAATCTTAACATGTGGTGAATATGCTTGTGTACAAACAGTGAACATATAAAAGGTATTAGAAATCCATACCCTGTTAGAATGCCTACTAGTATTATGGATTAATACAGCAATGTGAACAGTAAAGCAGGACTGATTGAGAATGCACAGGAAGATTGGTAAGTATGGAGTCCTCACAGCAGGGCCGGACTGGGGATTCCAAAGCAGCCCTGGAAAAAAAAAAATAATCTATGCCAGCTGTGGCGAAACCAACCTCGCCACTGTGAACTGGAGAAGCCTGGTTGCTCGCCTGCTCCCTTTGGACTATGGCCCTGCAGGTTAAACCGTTTATTTCCCCTGCAGAAGGGCTTATTTGTGTGATCTGAGTGCCATTCATCTAATAATGTGCACTCAGATCCCAGCTATCTGGGGATATGTGAAATGTCTGTGTGTTATGTGTAAAGGTGACTTTATGTATTTTAAAGTGTTTTGTGTCTTTTTGCAACCATGTGCTTAATGGAGTCTGTGTCTATCCTGGGTGATAATTGAATTACTTATCTCCAGGATAGAAGACTCTGAAACTGGTTTGGGCCAGAAAGCCATGCTTCATTTAGTCACAAAGGACTTTCCCTTAACTTTTGAACCCCTGGTCTGATTCGTGCCATTTTTTAATATGTTGTTCCCCTGAATGGATTGATTATGAAAATGTATGGTTTATGTTTGTGAAATGTATATTTTAGAAGTTAGAAATATTGTGTAAAAACTGTATTCCTCTGCCGGTGATAATGAGATTACCCATTGTGTTCAGTAATCATATCACCTGCAGAGAGGAGGATTTTGTGTGGGAGTGTCTGGGTGTATTGTACGGATTGATTGGTTGTTTTGTAACGCCCTGTGGGCTGTACTATGTTTGTGGATTGGGAATAAAAGAGACTGTATGTGACAGTACAGGGAGTTCCTGTTTTAACCCTCAAAGTGAAGTGTCGTCTCATTATTGGGGGAAGGATTAATTGTATGCTGTTACAGTTTGACTGCTAGGAGAGTAAACCTATTCGTATGGTTCCTATTCAACTGTCTACAGCATTCATATGCTTGGGAGAATTTATTTGTTTCTCCGGTTCGGTTATTGTGGTGTCTGCCAGAGTGCTTGGAGTCCTCAGGAAGCGCTAGGAGCATCCTTCAACGGAGGTACCCAGTCGGGGTGCCAGGCGATCCGTTACACCAGCCCCATAAGTCATTGCGCCATATATTGTGGCATGTAATATGTAAGGCTATGTCTTGCCACCCTAGATGATTGATATATATATATATATATATATATATCAAAAAATTAGATGCTTGGCACTCTCCTTAACGTATTGAAATGAAGATAACTAGCCTGGGTGCAAAATCCTATGCGTCAAAAATATGTAAAGAACAAAGTTAGGACGCACTCACAGGGCTTAATAAAGATGAAAAAATGTCTATTTTAATAATCCATGTGAAAAGTACAAGTGAAATAATCGACGTTTCGACCCTGTCGGGTCTTTTTCAAGATCAACTGATACAAGTCAAAACAGTGTTTATATATACAATATATCATAAGGCACTTACCAGAGAAGTGGATGGTGTGTGCAAGCTCAGCCCGTTACTACCCGGAAGTGAATGGAAGCCGGTCGTGACGTCACCCAAGTCAGACGCACGCCGGAGAGCAAGTGGTCACCATGGTGATCGTGATCACAATAAAACATGCGGGTGCAAGTAAAATGACACGGAGGAATAATGGAAGAAGTCTCCAACTACTATAAAGAATGGAAAAAAAATGCAAAGGTGCTAATAGTGGTCATGCAGACAAACTGTGAATGTTGTGAAAAAATAAAAAAACGTGCAAAAATGTGAAAACGAAGCAATGTTATTATTAATGCTAACAAGGTCATAAGCTGAATTGGCAAAGTGCCATATAAGATAAATAATGTTACCAAAAAGAAAGGAGAATATCGTGAACAGTAAGATCACAAACTCGGTACTGATACAAATATGTAAACGAATCAAACAATAACTTCATATATGTACTCCATAAAACAAAAGGGAAACAAAAAAGAAACAACCCAAACGGAATATCTAAGACAAAATGAGTCAGATGTAAATGAGGCTCCTAAACAAATGTCTCAAAAGGTGCTGAATATAACGTATAATTCATATATCCTGCATACATAGTAACCACAGGTAGAGTTAAAGCAAACAGATGAGAAATGTCAATACGTCCTGAAAATACGTATATGAAAATATATACATAAATTACAAAAACATAGAATATACGACATACGATATTCTATGTTTTTGTAATTTATGTATATATTTTCATAATTAACAAGAAGGGGTGCTTTAAATGCACCGGTTGTGTGACTTGCAGTCACATGTTACCTAACAGTTCCTTTGTACACCCACATTCTGGAAAACGAATACCGATTAAACACTATATTACTTGCACCACTGACCATGTCATCTACATGGTGACATGTCCTTGTGGTTTTGTCTTATGTGGGTAAAACGGACCTTACGGTGCGAGACAGGATCAGAGGTCATCGTTCTGGCATTATGACTGCATATCGCGATCAAACCACAGATAAACCAGTGGCTAAACATTTTTTAGCTATGCAGCACCATTTACCCACATTTAAATTTATTTGTATTGATCACGTTCCTCCGTTGGAAAGAGGAGGTGATCGTTCTAAAATCCTTTTGCAACGGGAGGCTTACTGGATACACCATCTAGATACAGTAACCCCCAAAGGTTTAAATGAAAATATCGTATATTCTATGTTTTTTGTAATTTATGTATATATTTTCATATACGTATTTTCAGGACGTATTGTCATTTCTCATCTGTTTGCTTTAACTCTACCTGTGGTTACTATGTATGCAGGATATATGAATTATACGTTATATTCAGCACCTTTTGAGACATTTGTTTAGGAGCCTCATTTACATCTGACTCATTTTGTCTTAGATATTCCGTTTGGGTTGTTTCTTTTTTGTTTCCCTTTTGTTTTATGGAGTACATATATGAAGTTATTGTTTGATTCGTTTACATATTTGTATCAGTACCGAGTTTGTGATCTTACTGTTCACGATATTCTCCTTTCTTTTTGGTAACATTATTTATCTTATATGGCACTTTGCCAATTCAGCTTATGACCTTGTTAGCATTAATAATAACATTGCTTCGTTTTCACATTTTTGCACGTTTTTTTATTTTTTCACAACATTCACAGTTTGTCTGCATGACCACTATTAGCACCTTTGCATTTTTTTTCCATTCTTTATAGTAGTTGGAGACTTCTTCCATTATTCCTCCGTGTCATTTTACTTGCACCCGCATGTTTTATTGTGATCACGATCACCATGGTGACCACTTGCTCTCCGGCGTGCGTCTGACTTGGGTGACGTCACGACCGGCTTCCATTCACTTCCGGGTAGTAACGGGCTGAGCTTGCACACACCATCCACTTCTCTGGTAAGTGCCTTATGATATATTGTATATATAAACACTGTTTTGACTTGTATCAGTTGATCTTGAAAAAGACCCGACAGGGTCGAAACGTCGATTATTTCACTTGTACTTTTCACATGGATTATTAAAATAGACATTTTTTCATCTTTATTAAGCCCTGTGAGTGCGTCCTAACTTTTTTCTTTATATATATATATATATATATATATATATATATATATATATATATATATATATAATATCTCTCTCTCTCTTTTTCCAATATAAAATATCGGTCCTTTCAGAGTAAAATTTTTAATTATACAGTAAGCATACTCACATGCAGACACAGACAATCTCACTGACACAAGCTGATTGATACACAGCCTCATAGACAAACAATCTCACTGATATACATAAGGTCATTAAAATAAAAAACACAAGCTCACTCAGTAGCAGACACACACACACAAGCAAGCCCACTCACTAGCAGACACGCACAGCTTAATGTAGTGGCCGTAGAGGCAGGGCCAGTCGAGGGGAGACCAGCACGACGTGAAAAAAAAAAAAAAAGGGGATTGCTATATCGTTATACTCCCCTGGGATTATAATCACTAGCTCTTTTAAGAGCTGTTCCTGCTTAACTCTCTGGAGTAGGAGAGGTAAACCCACTGGAATCTGGATCCTGGTCTTGGATCCAGGGTGGGTGGAGGACTGCGAGGTCCTAGCCAAGTTGTAACTCAGGACGTGGGGACTGCAGTGCTGATGGTGTCTGATGGAGTGCAGAGGTACCCAGCTGGGGTACAGAAAGCTCCATTACATGGAGAAATCAGGAGCACAGTGATAAATGTTACACTGTGGGTCAAAGGTCCTGCAAGTATGCTCTGAGAGCAAGTATGCTCATGTCAATGAAAAATACAAATCAGGGAAGCTCACTTCCAGCTGCTCTGGCCTCCCTGACCACCCCCTCTCTGCAGATCTGGCCTCCCTGACCCGCCTCCCCCTCCCTGCAGACTTGGCCTCCCTGACGCCCCTCCCCCTCCCTGCAGCTTTGGCCTCCCTGACCCCCTCTCCCTGCCTCCAGATCTGGCCTCCCTGCTCATCCCCAAACCCTGCCAGCAGCTCTCACCTCCCCCCACTCACCCCCTCCCCCTGCCAGCAGTTCTGACCTCTCTGCTTACCTCCTGCCCCTACCATCAGCTCTCGACTCCCCTGCTCACCCCCTCCCCTTACCAGCAGCTCTCACCCCCTGCCAGCAACTCTGCACCCCCGCCACCCTCCCCTACCAGCAGCTCTGGCTTCCCTGCTCACCATTCCCCCTACCAGCAGCTCTCACTGCCCCTGCTCACCCTCTCCACCTGCCAACTGCTCTGGCTTCCCTGCTCACTGCCTGTCAGACAGGGAGCAGTATTACTACCCTCCCTGTTTCTCTCCAGATTCGATACTCCTGGCTGCCTGCTCCTTATGGCTCACAGCTGCTCTGAGTGGAAACACAGTGCAGTGCTGTTCCAGGCCCCCAGCATGAATGTGTATCTGCAGCACTGAAGCCCCAGCTGCCGGGAACAGTCTGGCCCTTGCGGCGCCCCCCTACTTCTGGCGCCTGGGCGCAGTGCACCCCGTGCACCCTCCCAGGGTTGGCCTTGCATGGAATAGCCTTCCAGCTGAAGTGAGAGGATAACACAGTGAGGGAGTTTAAAGGTCCACTATAGTGCCAGGAAAACCATACTCGTTTTCCTGGCACTATAGTGCCCTGAAGGTGCCCTCACCCTCAGGGACCCCCTCCCAATGGGCTCTAGGGGGAGGAAGGGGTTAAACTTACCTATTTCTCCAGCGCCGGGTGGAGAACTCTCCTCCTCCTCTTCGGCTGAATGCGCATGCGCAGCAAAAGCTGCGCGCGCATTCAGCCAGTCTCATAAGAAAGCATTCACAATGCTTTCCTATGGACGCTGGTGTCTTCTCACTGAAAATGAGAAGCATACAAGCAAATGAGAAGCACACTGAGAAACACGTAAGCGCCTTTAGCGGCTGTCAATGAGACAGCCACTAGAGGCTGGATTAACCCATTTATAAACATAGCAGTTTCTCTGAAACTGCTATGTTTATAGAGAAAAGGGTTAACCCTAGCTGGACCTGGCACCCAGACCACTTCATTAAGCTGAAGTGGTCTGGGTGCCTATAGTGGTCCTTTAAGCATGTGTCGATTCAGGAATCTCTCACCTGATAAACCTGTTGAGAAGTGGCAGTCTAGGATAATGTTTCTGGCGAACGAGATTTGGTTGGGGTGGGCACCCCTACTTTATACGCTATCTACCCACCTTTTTCTGTGTCCACTCTGAAATTCCTTTTCTTCACCTCCTATTACCTCTCTGATATCCACAACCAAAAGATATATTTGGAACTCTAGCGATAGTGGTCGCATGCGACAATCGGGAGCTGGCCAGGAACTAGTGGGCGGAGGGGACAGGACTGACTGTTTTAATCATAACACTCCGACAAGTGGGGGCAAAATTAAAAAGTAAAAAAAATACAAAATTTTAAAACGAAAACAGAGAGACAGTTAAGGAAAGGAGTGTGGAGGGACGGGCTGGGGACAGCATGTTGCAACCTTACCAAGACTTCCACTCTTCACATGGATTGTAAGTGTGGTGGGGAGGGGGCGTTACAGATGACTGTTACAAAAATCTGGAAATAACTATGTTACTGTTTGCTAACCAATGGATACTGTCTGTCCCTGTATAAGTTTAAAACGAAAGACGCACGAATGGATTACCCGAACCATTATAAAGACTCCATTCGTGGTACGAACAGGGGACCCCCCAGAACTTGGCGTGTGCCGCCACTTAACCCCGTCACCCCGCAAACTACCGAACGCTCGACCACCCGGCCAGCGGCGTGTGGCAGCCATTAACCATCCAGGCGGCTGCGGTTTGCGGTTAACCACAACTTAATTGATAGGCCTGGGGGCATCGACGTTCGCATCGAAAATACCGAACGGGATCTACCGAACTACCAACCGAATTACGACACCCTACAGCGGGCCGCGTGGCGATCATTACTGTGGTTTCTGCGGTTAACCGCAGGTCAAGTACCCTGCTACCAGGTGGTCCTCGTTCACGTACCGAACGAGTTCCACTACCAGACAGACAGCGGGACTTCGCATGAACTGATACCGAGTTTAGTTCCACGAGTTAGAAGCGAGGTCCCGCTGCCCGCTAAACCATCAGAAAACATGGCCGCCAACAGAGACTAACAATCCAAAATGCCGAACGGACTTTATATGGCAGCAACAGTCCGTTCTGTTCGTGGGATTAGAGCGCCATTCGCATGTTTAATATATACGAACGCGAGCCCTTAGATGAATGGTAGAATGAGTGGTTTCCCTGTAATAATGTAAAAGTTATAGATTTTCATGCAGTTTTCTGGGACATAATAAAACGTGGTCTTTTGTGCGCTTGGAGATAATTAGATTGCAAAACCGTTGGCCTCATTATCTCCAAGCTGGGCGGGTACTAATTCAAATGATACAGTGTACTGTGATTGGTTACCTGTTTGTACTGTACCTGTATTCCATCAGGTCCACAGGGGGCTGTCCTTGGACCTGAGGAATCACATAAATTGCCATGCTATGTGCCAGTAAAGCCAGTTCGTTTTGACCCTCAACTTGCAGCCTCGACTCATGTTGTAGGGATCCGGGATATTGATGCTTATATCGTGCTTGGGGATATTCTACATTTGCAACTTATCACCGAAAGACCTCCGTTCAACTCTCTACAGCGGGAACCAGGACATCCAAGCGATCAACCCTCCTGCTAGACCGGGGGCAATCGTAACAATGACCAATTCCCAAGTCCCTCACTACATTAATTCCTAGAAAAGAGACTTAGTAGCCAGACTTGGGTCCTGGTCTGGATCTGGATTGAGGGGAGGGTGCCGGTTGGATCTTGACACATCAACCCCACTCAAACATGTTGGGACCCCACTCTAAAATGAGCTGTCGGGATATTGGCCAGAAAACTGACATCAGGTCGCCTTTCCTGTGCATTGCTACTATTCTTGTCACTCCCTCGGTTTATAGTTTTCCTGATTTGATACTTCCTCATTAATGTTATGTAACATGCTTAAGTGCTACTTATGTTTAACTTATTGAATCTTCACTAATGATGCTGTATTCTTTCTATGAGAATAT
Organism: Pelobates cultripes; assembly: GCA_933207985.1. NCBI lineage: Eukaryota > Metazoa > Chordata > Amphibia > Anura > Pelobatidae > Pelobates > Pelobates cultripes. The sequence continues at coordinate 9,346,677 of OW240924.1, read as the reverse complement.
TTTCAATAAGACTGATATTTACGATAATTACATTAAAAACTTTGAATAAATTTTTTTTTAAAAAATGTCACTCACTTGACCCTTTTCTGTTTCCCAATTCAGGACAGATATCCTGAGTATAAACAGACACATTTTTCTTGTCCGCAGGGTTTTGTACCAAACACAGGAATTGCGAGTTACGTGACTGTGGCTGCAGAGAGATCCGGACTGTGCGCCCTTTATTATACACTGTGTGATTAAAGGGACAGTACTCAGTGTCTGTTTGTCTGCACTGCCAGCTGACGGACAGTGTGGAGGTGATTGTAGGAACGGAGCAATGGAGAGTAAAATTACACCAGATGGTGGAGTTTATCAATTGTTCAGTCTTTATCGCCGGCGCAGGAACTGGTTCTGGAATGAGAAACAAATTGTTCTGTTTGAGTATAGTTAATAGAAGTAAACATCCTTACAAGGTGTCTTGTTACATTTACTGACATGCCAGGACTGGACTAAGTGAAGTGGAGGCCAATCAATAGGGTATCCCAGTCATGTAATAACCACCCTGTGTAACAGATTGACAATGATTCTAACATGGGCGAGGATCGTCCTGCATTGTGAAAATGGACTTTAACATATACCTACTGCTGACATCTTTATGGAGTTCACTTATTCAAAAAGCTCTACAAATGTAGATTCCAGTTAACAGGGACTTACAGCACACCCTCATCTGGCAACAGGTTTCTCATTCAGACACCTTCAGAAACTTCCTCTGATCTAGCAGCCTCTGCTATTCTGGAGAGTAAGGCTTCAATATGTAAATACATTAGATTTTTTAAATTGAGGTACGGCCTGTGTAGGGGCAGGGTTTCCCAATGCATAAGTGAGCTCTTGTTCCAAACTGTCCAGGCTTGCTCTGGTGCCATCGAATGTAAGTAGTCAAATAATTTGCTAACGGTTTACATTTTTACCCGAAGCTTGCCAAGTGCCGGTTACTTCCTCAATGGAGAGCTAGAAGCTCTTGCTTGGAGCTTCTGCTGGCTTTCATCGGGTAAACCCTGCTGTGCATGGCTGACTCATTGGTTGAGAGTATTATCTGATCACTTTTAGCTGGAATTGGCTTAAAGGGACACTATAGTCACCAGAACAACTACAGCTTATTGAATTTGTTCTGGTGAGTAGAATCATTACCTTCAGGGTTTTTGCTGTAAACACTGTCTTTTCAGAGAAAATGCAGTGTTTACATTACAGCCTAGTGATAACTTCACTGGCCACTCCTCAGATGGCTGTTAGAGATCCTTCCTGGGTCATGGCTGCCTAAAATGCATCCAAACATTCAGTATCTCCTCCATCTGCATGAAGACACTGAACTTTCCTCATAGCGATTCATTAATTCAATTCATCTCTATGAGGAGATACTGATTGGCCAGGGCTGTGTTTGAATGATGCTGGCTCTGACTCTGATCTGCCTCTTTGTCAGTCTCAGCCTATCCTATGGGGAAGCACTGTGATTGGATCAGGCTACCACTTCTGCTGATGTCAGCAGGCAGTGGGCAGGTCTAAAGGAAACAGTGCCAGAGCTTGCAGCTCCAGGCTTGAATACAAGTAAGATTTTGCTATTTTTTTTTAGGGAGACATGTAGGGACCAGATGGTGGTTTTAACCCTATATGGTCAGGAATACATGTTTGTGTTCCTGACCATACAGTGATCCTTTAATGCAGATGGCTCTCATAAATGAGACGACGGACAACCAGATAAGTTGTCCAACCATTAGCAAATTATTTCATTACTTACCCTGGGGGGCACCAAGGTACTCCTACTTTGTGCGGTAGTGGTTATGTTGTTTAGGTGATCATTTAAAGAAATACTCCACTATTTATTTATTTTATTTTATTTTTAATTCTTTATTTTTGTTGTGCATAATAGTAACATACCGCTCTGGTGCGCCACAACAGCAACATCAGGATAAGTTTAGAAAACATTTGCTATACAGGTTGTGACATATGTTAGTCAGGCACATTTTTAAGTTATTAGGATTAGTGTTTCAACAGTGTAGATTCTCGCTAGAGTAATTGTAAAACATCAATAGTTAAACTCTGTGTGTCAGGGAATGTGGACTAGGGTTAGGTAAGCATACAGATACTGAACCTGACTCTATTTGCCAGTCAACGCCACATTTTCTTTAGATATTGCTTTAAAGAAGAATTCGCTAGACACAAGAAATGAACAAAGAAGGTCCGCTGAGAGCAGATAGCTATTACCCTCCACCCTGACTAGCTATGCTAGACAGATTAAAATTTAACTAAATGAGCTGAGAGTGCTACAGCTAAATAAATTGATGCTGGGACTTTCTGTCAATCATTCATTCATCTTAGCTAGTCTGCTACAGGCATATGCTGGCAATTGGGTATCATAAGGGTTTAGCGTCCATGTTCTCAGTAGATACTTGGTGCTTATTGTCCACACAGCGGTAGGTGAGAAGGGGTTCCCAGGGTGCTGGAGCGGTGTGCCCGCCGTTGGACATGAATGTGAGTGCTTCAGCCTATACCCACAGGAGGGAAGTCTCTCTTGGTGTCTGGATGTGCCCTGTCTTTGGTGCTTCTGTGGTGGGAGTCTGCTCTTGTAGTGACCTGTAGGATGTGCCGCCGCTTGATTGCTTGGTGTACAGCGCTGGTAGTGATGAGCTGGGTCGTGCTGCGCTTGATGCAGAGTTTCAGGTGAGGTGGGGTGCTTGTGTGAGAGGTTTGGTAGGCTACTCCACTCATGTGTATTTGGGAGTGGGAGTTTCGTGGTACCTTTTCCCGCCGTGGGGATTGCAGATATCTGCGTCGCCGTATGGCTGTCCTGGGAGCTTGAGGCAGGCATCTGTAGTAGCGGCGTCTCGTTGCGGGTCGGACCCATGATGCCACAGTTTTCACCGCCAGCTGGAGGGTCATTCCGCGGCTGTGCAGTGTGGCCCAAAAGCTTGCGCAGATCTGGTCTAAGGCCCCCAGGAGGTATGTGGGTGGCTGGGCGCAGGTACTCTGCTCGTTAGGTCCGCGCTGGGTGACCATTTTGGTTGTGTCCTGGTAGTTTGGTGCCCTTGCCTGCTGTGTGGTCTGTTCAGCTGCCCTCCGTGCCAGTCCAAGTGTCCAGTGTGGACCGGGATGTCCCCCACTGGTCCGGGGGGAGGGGTTAGGAGATGCGAGGTCTCTGAAGGGTTCCGGTGTCGGGGAGAGCGGCCGCCTCTCCCCGGCCCTAATCCCAGTAGGCCGCACTTGGTTTCCCGCTCTCGGAGCTCCGACAGGCTCCGGGGTGGTCTCGATCTGGTCCGTGGGACACCCCCGACGTGGGTGGTGTACCCTCGGTGGTTTTCTGGCAGATCTGCCGTCGCTCTTACCCCGGTTTCTGCCCGCCAGGCAGGAGCTCGTGCTTTGCGTGTCCGCACAGCTTGGCGGTCAGGCACCGCCCCCCACTATTTTTTTTTTTTAAATTTAGTTGAAATACCCCAGAGTAACCTGCTGTCTGCAGACTTTGGAAGCCCCCCACTGTGTCCCAGACATACTGTCAGGGTTCCTTTGCTGTTTTAAACAGCCACCCTTCCTTTTTCAGTGTCTGAGGTTTCAGCTGTAATTAACGATCAGCTCCTTCAGCATGTTTCCAAGGTTACTCACCTGATAGTAGTAACCAGCCCTGCTGCTAATCAGTTCAGCCTATTTAAGCAGCAAATCCCAGAACCTCCTTGCCCTTGCGTGGTTTCCTGTTCCCCAGAAGTCTCCTTGTTCCTGTGTTTCCTGTTTGCTCCTGGTTCCTGACTCTGGCCTTGTTCCTGACTCTGCTGCCCTCCGTTCTCCTGATCCTGGCTCGTCTGACTACCCGCTCTGGTGACTGACCCCTGCTTGCTACCTGGACTTTGCTTTTGGTTATTTCTTTGTTATTTATTAAATAAAGGTGTTTTTGCATCTAGATCTTTCTCTGTCTGGTTCCTGACACATACTTTCATCCGGTGTCTCCATGATCTGTAGTAGGCCTGCAATAGATCTGTGAAGATAATGGAAGAAAACCTGCCTGGATGTCTGAGTGACATCTGCCTCCGATTTGTAAACTCTCACAAATATGACAGACTTCAGACACAAAGCACTACAGCAAGCTCAATGAACATTCTTAGGTTAAAATGTAGTACCATATTTTTCACTCTATAAGATAGACCTGACCATAAGACACACCTAGTTTTTAGAGTAGGAAAACAAGAAAAAAAAAAAAAAGTTTTCCTTACCACCCACTCCCCTCCCCTTACCCATAGTGTTCCTTATCACCCACTCCCCTCCCCTGACCCATAGTGTTCCTTATCACCCACTCCCCTCCCCTGACCCATAGTGTTCCTTATCACCCACTCCCTGTGAGGATTACAGAATGATCCAGCACGTAGAATTGTCTAACACAGAGGACTGATAGGTAACGTATACCGGACCTTAGAATGGCCGGACTAACGTACCAAAGAATAGTCAGGAATAGCCGAGGTCAAGTGATACAGAAAGAGACACAACGATAAGGAAAAGCCAGGAGTCAGGGATGCAAGAAAACAGGGAAGTCAAAAACAATGCCAAAGTCAAATAACCAGAATTACCAGAATCAATAACGCGCTCTCGGACAACCACAAGGGAAACCACGACAGGGCACTGAGCAGGATGAGAACTGGGCCTAAATACCCCTCCTCTACGTCTGATAGGCTGTAACCGGCCTTTGACCCCAAAGTCTGTTACCAGGATCTCATTTGCATAATTGCTGCTCAGCATTAACCCTTCTGTGGATTTGGTTGCTGCTCCGCACAACTTTTCCTGTGTGGACAGTAAATGCCATTAACCACATTTTTATAAGCGGATGAATACGTGACACTCCCCTCCCCATAGTGTTCCCTATCACCAGCTCCCCTCCCCCATAGTGTTCCTTATCACCCACTCCCCTCCCCCATAGGGTTCCTTATCACCCACTCCCCTCCCCATAGTGTTCTTATCACCCTCCCCTCCCCATAGTGTTCCTTATCACCCTCCCTCCCCATGGTGTTCTTTATCACCCCTCCCTCCCCATAGTGTTCCTTATCACCCTCTCCTCCCCTCCCCATGGTGTTCCTTATCACCCCCCCCTCTGGTCCCCATGGTGCTCCTTATCCCCACTCCCTCCCCATGGTGCTCCTTATCCCCCACTCCCCATGGTGTTCCTTATCACCCCTCAATCCCCCATAGTGCTCCTTATCACCCGCTCCCCTCCCCATAGTGTTCCTTATCACCCACTCCCATCCCCTATAGTGCTCCTTATCCCCCCTCCCCTCCTCCATAGTGCTCCTTATCACCCCCTTTCCCTCCCCAGGTGCTCCTTATCACTCTCTCCCCTCCCCCATAGTGTTCCTTATCACCAACCCCCCTCCCCCATAGTGTAGGTCTCTTACCTATATGTTAATAACCCTTCATATATATTAGAAAAGTGGAGAGCAATGTTTAAAATATGGATGTAACAAATCTCAGGGTATCATAGAACCCCCACCATGATAACACTTGCAGTGAATATATATTGTAACTAGAGTTGAGTGAAACTGAACTGTAAAGATCGAGTTCATACCGAACATTAGGTTTTTTGGACCCCGGACATATCACTGTATGTTCGGGTTGGAGTTCGGCGATTTAAGGGCGCATATTCAAAGGCTGCAGGTCAGCCAATCAACAAGCGTTTGACTTGTGTGCCCTTATAAGCCATCACAGCCATGCCTACTAATGGCATGGCTGTGATTGGCCAGTGCAGCATGTGACCCAACCTCTATATATAAGCTGGAGTCACGTAGCACCGCACACATATTCAGTCTTATTCGTGTAGGGAGAGGATGCTGCCGCTGATAGGGACAGCTTGGGAAAGAATTCTGCAAACTAGTACATTAGTGGGGTGGGGTGCACTTCATATCCGAGAGTCAAATAGAAGCTTCAAATACTGCGGTTACATTGGTGTTTTAAAAAGTTTATTTTTTTGGTGCTAAATAGTACATTAGTGGGGTAGTACATTAGTGGGGTGCACTTCATATCTGAGAGTCAAATCGAATCGTAAAATACTGCTGTCACATTGTAGTTTTAAAACTTAAAAATATTGGGTCCTAAACTGCTAAATAGTACATTTGCAGACTGCACTTCATATCTGAGAGTCAAATAGAAGCATCAAATACTGTGGTTACAGCGCAGTGGAAAACATTCTAATTGTTTTGGTGCTAAACATTACATTTTGTGGCCTGCTCTTCATATCTGAGAGTCAAATAGAAGCGTCAAATACTGCGCAAATTTTGTCTGCTAAATAGTACATTTGCGGCCTTTTCTTGCAGTGCAATAAACAAAAAAAAAATAAAAATTGTTGACTGTTGGCGGTTACATTGTCGCCTGACATAAAACATCTGTTAGTTTGGTGGGTGAACGCAAAGAATGAGGAGAGCGTCAAATAAGGGACGTGGCCCTGGTCGTGGTGCTGCTGGTGTTGGTGGAGCTCCTGTTGCAAGGAGAGGATATGGTCGATCTGTGCCAGTACGCGACAGAACCTTCAGCATTATTTGGTGGGCCTGAATACCGCTCCACGAATGGTGAGGCCAGAACAAGTACAGGCGATAGTATATTGGATGGCTGACAGTGCCTCCAGTTCCTGCACATTGTCTTCCGCCTGGTGCCCTGCTGAAAGCTCAGAGTTGGCACCTGCAGCCCATGGCCATCTGTCTATCACCTCACCCCCTTGCAAATCACCCAAGCAGTCTGAGCCACAAGTCATGCAGGAGTCTCTTATGCTTTTTGATGACTCTGCTGGTGGGATTTCCATGGGCCATCCACCTAGCCCTGCCCCAGAAGTGGAAGGGATTGAGTGCACTGATGCACAACCACTTATGTGTGAGGATGTGGACATGCAAGAACCACCGCAGCACGTCTCTGATGATGAAACATAGGTGCCAACTGCTGTGGCTTTCGGCAGTGTGCAGACTGGCAAGCAGGGCAGGGTTGAGGAGTGGGTGGAAGATGATGTGGAGGATGATGAGGTCCTAGACCCCATATGGAATGAAGACCATGAGAGTGACCTATGAAGTTTGGAGGAAGAGGCGGTGGTTGCACAGAGGCACCAGCACATCATAAGAGGGAGCAAGGTGCAAAAGCAGAGCGGCCGTCCCCTAGACGGTACGCCTGTTACTGCCCACCGCACCCAGGGACAGAGCACACCAAAGCCAGCTCCAAGGAGTTCCCTGGCGTGGCAGTTTTTCAGATAATGTGCTGACGACAAGACACGAGTGGTTTGCACGCTGTGCAATCAGAGCCCGAAGCGAGGCATAAACGTGCTAAACCTGAGCACAACCTGCATGACCAGGCATCTACATGCAAAGCACGAGCTGCAGTGGAGTAAGCACATCAAAAACCAAGAAAGGTCTCAGGCTCCTCCTTCTTCCTCTTCTGCCGCTGTCTCGGCCTCTTCCTCCACCTCTGTAGTGACAGTGGCACCTGCCACCCAGAAAACAGAGGATGTGGCAGCAACACCACCACGTCCGCCACCGTCCCCAAGCATCTCCACACTGTCCCATGGAAGCGTTCAGCTGTCCATCTCCCAAACAGTGAAGAGAAAGAGGAAGTACGCCCCTACCCACCTGCGATCCCTGGTCCTGAATGCCAGCATTTCAAAATTCGTGGCCTTTGAAATGCTGTCATTCTGTCTGGTGGAGACGGACAGTTTTAAAAACCTGATGGCGGCGCTGTCCTACAGTATATGGTTCCCGGCCGCCACTACTTTTCCAGGCGAGCCATCCCTTCCCTGCACAACCAACAAAATCAGGTGTGCACTGTGCAACTCCATCAGTGGCAAGGTCCACATAACCACAGTCCACCACGTGGACCAGTAAGCACAGGCAGGGTCGCTATATCTCCCTAACTGCACACTGGGCAAATGTAGTGGTGGCTGGGCCTGATGCGGATAGCAGTTTGGTGCAGGTCCTTCCGCCACCGAGGGGCATTTTTTCTTTGCCTCCTGTCGCCTCCTCCTACTCAACTTCCTCCTCCTCTACCACCATCTCATCCAGGCAGCGTAACACCTTCACCACTAAATGCGCAGGAGCTGTGTACGGGCATGGAAGAACAGAGATGAGTGGTTGTTGCCCGGTGGTGTGCGATAATGAGCAAAATCTCATAGCAGCTCTGGGCCTAGCCAGTTTGCCGCACATAACTTGCCTGGTGCATGTGTTGAATTTGGTGGTGCAGAAACTCATGAAAAACTACTCAGATATATCAGAGCTGCTGCAGAAAGTGCGGGCCGTCTGTGCGTGCTTTCAACGTTCTCACCCTGCTGCTGCTCACCTGTCTGTGCTGCAGTGTAACTTCGTTCTTCCTGCTCACCGCCTCATATGCGACGTGCCCACAAGGTGGAACTCCACCTTGCACATGCTGGAGAGACTGTGTGAGCAGCAGCAGGCGATAGTGGAGTTTCAGATGCAGCACGCACGGGTCAGTCACTCTGCGGAACAGCACCACTTCACCACCAATGAGTGGGCCTCCATGCGAGACCTGTGTGCCATTTTGCACTGTTTCGAGTACACCACCAACATGGCCAGTGCCGATGACGCCGTTCTCAGCCTTCCTATCCCATTTTCTATGTATCCTTGAAAAAACACTGCGGATGATGAAAGAGGATGTGGCACAGGAGGAAGAGGAGGAGGGGTCATTTCCACGGTTATCAGGCCAGTCATTCACAAGTGGCTTGGAGAGTGGGTTCCTGCACCAGCTTAGGCCAGGTACACAATTGTCCAGCCAGGGCACAGTTCTGGAAGATGAGGAGGAGGATGATGAAGCACCCAACACAGCTCGTGGGCATCACTGGAGCGTGGCTGGAATGACACGGAGGACACAGGCGATACACCTCCCACAGAGGACAGCTTGTCCTTGCCTCTGGTGCAGCCTTCCACATATGAGCGTCTACATGCTGCAGTGCCTGCGCAATGACTGCCGAGTTGCCCACATTCTAACTTGTGCTGATTACTGGGTGACCACACTGCTGGATCCCCATTACAAGGACAACGTGCCGTCCTTAATTCCCTCACTGGAGTGTGATCGGAAGATGCGCGACTACAAGCTCACGCTGATAAACGTGCTGCTGAGGGCATTCCCAACTGATGCAGCTGGGACACTGCCAGCACCTCAGAAGGCAGGGCTAGCATGGTCGAAATGTGGAAAAGCTTTGTCAGCACGCCCCAACAACCAGCACCACCATCTTATATGGAACATCTTAGCAGGAGGCAGCATTTCAGCAACATGGTGGAACAGTACGTGTGCACACGCCTACACGTACTGACTGATGGGTCTGCCCCATTCAACTTCTGGATCTCCAAATTGGGCACATGGCCTGAGCTTGCCCTTTATGCCTTGGAGGTGCTGGCCTGCCCTGAAGCCAGTGTTTTGTCTGAACGTGTGTTTAGCATGGCAGGGGGCGTTATCACAGACAAGCGCAGCCGCCTGTCCACAGCCAACGTGGAAAAGCTTACGTTTATTAAAATGAACCAGGCATGGATCCCACCAGACTTGTTTGTACCTTGTGCAGAATAGACATTTATACCGGCCTCACCCAGCCATTGTTATACTCAAGTGCACTTATTCTTTGTTTTCTTTTTTTATATGTCCCAATAGTTTGGGGGCTACCCCAATTAAAAAACAAAACAAAAACAAAAATAACCCAGTGTTGGCTACCACCTCCTCCACCACTATTTCCACCGCCACGGTCACCGCCTCCTCAACCTATGGGTCATTTAGTATAAACTATGTACACAATAGCAGAGGCTTGTGAAGGCCTTTTCTCCATGCATCAGGAGTTGAGCTCAGTTTGAACAATGAAAGAGAATACCCTGCCCTCCAACAATCTCTCAAATGGATAATTCTGGTGATCATCCTGACAGCCATGCTTTAGATTCTGCTTTATGTTCTTCCAAAGCTAAAATCAAAAATTCCATCTAGTGCTATTTTATGGCTCAGCTATATTTTTAATTTTTCCTGTTATTTTAAGTGATTTCCCTATCCACATTTGTTTGCAGGGCACTTGTCCTACTCTTACCCCCATTTTACTTCCTGTTGCAGCTCTCTAGCCCTTTCCAGGAGTTTTTTTTGAGGCATTTTTGTGGCCAAAAGTTCGGGGTCAAGTTCGAGCCCGAACCTGGACTTTTTTTCAAAGTTCGGCTGAACCAGCCGGACACGAACATCCAGGTGTCCGCTCAACTCTAATTATAACTTAACATATGATGGGTTGTTGGGCAGCTCTGTAAATTTAGCTAATTCCTGCAAATGCTAATGGTGGCCCTGTATGATGATTCTTGATTCATTTTTTTAAACCAGAAATTTTGCTCCCAAACAATGACAAACAGTCACACACTGTAGTGTTAAATTCTCCATTATTGTCGGGTGCCCCTCTCTCTACCCCCTTGGTCCCCAGTAGATCTCCTATCTTTGTGTAGCGTGGTCGAGCAGAGCAGTGCGCACCGCGGTACAGGAGATTCAGTTTCCCGTACCCGGCCGGACTGAAAGGAAGTGAGCACAGTGCACTGCTCCACTCGGCCACGCTACATAAAGGTAGGAGACCTACCGGCGACCATGGGGGGCGGAGAGAGTGGCACATTCGCTCCATAAGACACACAGACATTTCCCCTCACTTTTGAGGAGGAAAAAAGTGCATGTTACAGTGCAAAAAATACCGTATTTAGACACTGAACATTGCAATTTCTGAGAAATAATGTTTGTCCAAAATCACGCCTTTAGAGTTGTCAGACAAACACGTAAGAGTGGCTCTTGCTTTGAAAACCTTTTAAAAATCAGCTTCATCATGCTCAGCATGTTCATGTTTAATTATCTGAATGAACGGAATCAGTGAATAAAACGGATTCTGCTGTGATGTGAATACGCACCGTATACAGTGAGATTAAATAATGCGCGATGGGTTACTCCATTTGTAAGAATTATTGTCACGGTGTATATACCGCTGTCCTCTGTTCTCAGGTCTCGGATGGTTAATCCAGTCATGTTATTAGATGGTTCGAGGCGGTTATTAAACCAACTTTTATTAGAGACCTTAAACTGTGAGTTTGAAAAGTTTGCGATTTCAATTTCTTTTCCATTGGTCATTTCCAAGTCCCACGAGACATCTTCTACAAGAACTGTCAAATTGAAATCTCTAAACAGACGGACAGACTGATATAAAAGGCCGGACACCGGGAGAGGGACTTCATGCTGAGCTGTGTGGAGATAAAATAGAAAATACAATTTTTTTTATAAATGGTCAGGAATTCAAAGTAAATTGTAATTTAAGACCAAAGCAGCTAAACTGGAAAAAATATCGATGTCAACTATGCTTCCATTACGACTACTTTGGAATTCTATTTGAAATTCACTTAATTCCCCACAATTTTCTCTTTTGTAAATAACCTTTTATGAGAATTTTATTTTGCAATCAAGTTATTTTGACTTTAAATTCAAAATGTCATAATTTACTTACCGTATATCTTTGAGTATAAGTCGACCCGAATATAAGCCGAGGCACCTAATTTTACCACAAAAAAATTGGGAAAACTTATTGACTCGAGTATAAGCCTAGGGTGGGAAATGCAGTAGCTACCAGTAAATTTCTAAATAAAATTAGATCCCAATAAAATTACATTTATTGAATATTTATTTACAGTGTGTGTATATAATGAATGCAGAATGAGTGTGTGTGTTTGTGTTTGTGTAGTGTGTGTACATAATGAATGCAGAATGTGTGTGTGTGTGTGTGTATATAAAATGAATGCAGAATGTGTGTGTGTTTGTGTAGTGTGTGTGTGCAGTGTGTGTATATAATGAATGCAGAGTGTGTGTGTGTGTGTATATAATGAATGCAGAATGCGTGTGTGTTTGTGTAGTGTGTGTGTATAATGAATGCAAAATGTGTGTTTGTGTGAATGCACTGTGTGTGACTATAATGGATGCAGTGTGTTTGTATGAGTGTGTGTGTATATAATGCTGTGTGTGTATATAATGCAGAGTGTGTATGTATGCATGCAGTGCGTGTATATAATGAATGCAGTGTCTTTGTATGAATGCAGAGTGTGTGTTTGTATGAGTGTGTGTGTATATAATGCAGAGTGTGTATATAATGAATGCAGTGCATGTATATAATAAATGCAGTGTGTGTTTGTATGAATGGAGTGTGTATATAATGCAGTGTGTGTGTGTGTTTTGTGTAATGTGTGTAAACTGGGTGGGGGAGGGCATTTTTATTATTTTATATTTTAATATTATTTTTTGTATTCTATTTTTTATTGAGGTCCATTGCATAATTCAAGTAATGCACATGTGTGGCAAAGACATGGATATGTGATACAAGACACTATGAATCTATGATACTATGGATATAATACACCTTATTTATAGATAAGGGTACAGGAGATATAGGAACAACTCCAGGCTGGCACTTGCTAAGGTAGTCATAGGAGTGGTAGGGTGCATTAAACTAGTCAGATCTGGTGTTCCATTTCGGCTTGTACCGGTGGGCGAGCTGTAGGAATATTAATCTATTGCAGTAGCTGACCGGCTTGCTTCAAGGCCCCATTACCCTGGGGAAAGGGAGGTGGAGGGGCGGGGGGGGGGAGGGTCGTATTATAGGTGGGCACAGCCATTGTGGGTTTGCTTAGAAGTGAGACTTAACTGGTAGGTACTCATGGAGGTCGTGCATTATGGGAGAACGGAGGTAAGAACATAACGAGTCAATAATAAAACTAAAATGTAATGCTCTGAATTTCAGATTATAACATTAGTCCCAGCATTTTTTTAGTGTAATATTATTTTTATTTTAATATTATAAAATGTAATTGTTTATTTTTTTTGTCCCCCCTCCCTGCATGTTGCCTGGCCAGTGGTGTGTACTGTGCAGGGGGGGGGGGGAGAGGGCCAGAGCAAGCTGTTACTTGCCTTTGTAGCAGCTCCGGTCAGCTCCCTTCACCTCCGTTCCCTTCCGCTCACAGTGTAAGTCTCGTGGTCTGCGTGCTGCGTGGAGCATTGCCACGGTAAACCGTGGCAACCCTCTTATGGCCGCGGGTCTGGCGATACTTAGACTGTGAGCGGAAGGGAAAGGAGGAGAAGGGAGCTGACCGGAGCTGCTACAAAAGGTAAGTAACAGCTTGCTGCCGGCCCCCAACAGGACCGCTGGGCTTGTAATGAGCCCAGCAGTCCTGGTCTGTATTATGGCAATGTAAGTTGCCATAATACAGACAAGACTCGAGTATAAGCAGAGGGGGGGATTTTTCAGCACAAAAAATACTCGTGTGTATATATGGTAATTCTCCAAATAGGCTTTTTAATTTTTTTTATAAAGAGTACACTAGTGTCATCAGAACAACTTTAGCTTAATAAAGTAGTTTTCTGCTCAATTCTCTGCCATTTAGGAGTTCAATCGCTTTGTTTCTGTTTATGCAGCCCTAGCCACACCTCCCCTGACTGACTGACACAGCCTCCATAAAAACAAAATGTTTTAGGTACAGCTAGGGTACTGTAGGTGGGGGGTACGCATGATGTAGGATGCGGAGAGGTGCGTGTCTTTGTCTCGGCTCCCGGCCATGTGCGTCTGTGCCAGACCGACATGACCGCACCAACTTGCTGAGCTTACCTGCTCAGCGATGAGCCAGGAACTGCTCCTCCTCAACGCTCCGAAAAATCCGAGATGGCATCGACCATGCGGTCGCGTCCATCAATGGCTCTGCCCCTCAAAGATATTAACGTGGGAGTGATGTCACAACGTCAACGCATGCGCATGTTCTGGGGTCAGCGGTCACCCTCTCACCAATCAGAGCCTAGAGAGGAATATTTAAATCCCTAATTCACCCTGTACCTTGCCCTGTCATGGTTTCCTGTTCCTGGTTTCCTGAGAGTGCGTTTTTCCCTGTGATATTGATATTCTGGTATTCTGATCTTGGCTTTTCCTGGTTATTCCGATTTCTGGTTCCCCTGACTTGGCTTGTTTAAACAGTATTGTGTATTTCTGGCTTCCTTGACCTCGGCTTTCCCTTTGACCATTCTCTGTCTCTAACGTATTAGTCCGGCCATTCTAAGGTCCGGTTTACGTTCTGTCCTTTTATTTCCTTTCTTATTTCTATGTATAGGTTTACATAGTTTCTGCGTGTTGGACCACACTAGCATTCGTGACAGCCATGAGAGGAGGGAGCTTCTTATAGGGCCCCACATGTAAGAAACTCCCAAGGAAATATGTCTCAGACTTATACCGAGAATAATCCCGAATGCTGAAGCGGATACCCGAGCGAGTTTTCCTAACCTCCCCAACCCAGACGGAGCTTGTTGCAGCGGTCGGTACTTTTTGCTGGCAGAAGGTTTTTGATCAGCGAATCCCTCGAGCTCTCACTGAGAGATATTCTGAATTGAATTGCGGGCCAGCTTCCGCCGTAATTCCTTTTCTGATTGAAAATAGACTGCTAGGACTGACGGGAGTCTGCTGTCTTTTGCCGGTGCCCCTCTGCTATAAGGAAAGGAGGCTGTAAACACGAAACATTTTCTCTGGATAAAAAATAAAATAAAAACTAGCACAGCTCAATGAGAAAGTCTTTGTTTTTGATGTTTAGCTCTTTTGCTTCCTTATGCCTTGCTCTATTTTCTCCCCCGTTTTTGCTTTCACCTCTCTGGTTGCTTGAAAAAACAAAAGTTAATTGAAACTTATTGAACTAGAAAAGCTACAATTTCTGGGGAAATTGTGTGAAGTGTTCTTGCCTCCACCAGTAGTCTACAACTGGAGTGGGCGGAGTAACTTATCATTTATATAGCACATTTAATTGCAACGTTGTTGCACAGTTACATTAAACCATACATTTATAAAAACATTAGCAGGTGTTCAAAAGGCCCTGTCTATGACATCACTTGCTGCTGCAGCCTTGACAGGTCAGAGTATTTTGGTGGTTGCCATCTTCAAACGGTCATATTTTAGAAACTATAAATCTTACAGCGAAGAGCTTTATATTGTGAGAATCACAAGACCCAGACCTACATTTTGATGCATAGTATGTCTCTGAAGTATTAGAATTGAAGGCACAGTCGCAGTTTAGAAATTGCACTTCAAATTTGAGCTTTGCAGAGTGAAGTTTCAATGAAAGTCAATGGACGGCGTTGGTTGCAAACAAATGATTATATTGTGAAAACTATCAGGACTATGGCTTAGCCGTTGACATGTTTAGTGGCAGCAGGGATAGCTGAACGTTTTGATATAAGATTTGTGTAGGTGGGCCTGAAAATAAGGGAGTGGTGGCAGTTTAGAAATCATGTCCTGATTTTTCAGCTTTTGCCAGCTCCCACTCTAGCTTTGCCATTCATTCCTATGGGTCAAATTGCGCCACAAAAACGACGATATTCCGTGAACCATTCGGCGAAACGTTCCACAAAGTAATAGCAATCCGATCGGGAACAATCTGCACGTTTTGGTAAATTTTTGTCTATGTAGTGTAAAACTGTGGGAGGAGTTAGGGTGGCAAATTTTGCTATAATAAGAATAAGAACTAGAAAAGTTACAATTTCTGGGGAAATTGTGTGAAGTGTTCTTGCCTCCACCTGTAGTCTACAACTGGAGTGGGCGGAGTAACTGTTATCATTTACATAGCACATTTAATTGCAACGTTGTTGCACAGTTACATTAAACCATACATTTATAAAAACATTAGCAGGTTTTCAAAAGGCCTTGTCTATGACATCACTTGCTGCTGCAGCTTGACACAGGTCAGAGTATTTTGGTGGTTGCCATCTTCAAACGGTCATATTTTTAAAACTATAAATCCTACAGCGAAGAGCTTTATATTGTGAGAATCACAAGACCCAGACCTACATTTTGATGCATAGTATGTCTCTGAAGTATTAAAATTGAAGTCACAGTCGCAGTTTAGAAATTGCAATTCAAATTTGAGCTTTGCAGAGTGAAGTTTCAATGAAAGTCAATGGACGGCGTTAGTTGCAAACAAATGATTATATTGTGAAAACTATCAGGACTACGGCTTAGCCGTTGACATGTTTAGTGGCAGCAGGGATAGCTGAACGTTTTGATATAAGATTTGTGTAGGTGGGCCTGAAAATAAGGGAGTGGTGGCAGTTTAGAAATCATGTCCTGATTTTTCAGCTTTTGCCAGCTCCCACTCTAGCTTTGCCATTCATTCCTATGGGACAAATTTCGCCACAAGAACGACGATATTCCGTGAACCATTCGGCGAAACGTTCCACAAAGTAATAGCAATCCGATCGGGAACAATCTGCACGTTTTGGTAAATTTTGGTCTATGTAGTGTAAAAACTGTGGGAGGAGTTAGGGTGGCAAATTTGGCTATAATAAGAATAATATATATGTGAGATAACAATAAGTGTTCTTGCAAGAACACTTAATGATAGACGATTGATCAGTGGGAAGCGATAGATAGATAAACGAATTAAGTCTAAGAGGACTGTTTTTGTCAAAGAAACACAATATCATACTTTTATTTTTTGCACTTAAGCACTATAGAGATTAAGAATTTAAATTAATATGCTAGATGTTGAAAATTACACAAATTTGACAACACTATAGAAATGTATGTTTCTTATTAATATATCACATATATGTAAACTTACTGAGTAAGATTATAAACACAAGTTAAAATCCTAGGTTGATAAAGATAGAATACAGAGAGAAAGATAGAGAGATAAGTCGAAGAAAGGGATTAATGACGATGTGAAGATAAAGGGAAAGAAGATATGAGATGGGAAAACGAGGAAAGAACTAAAGTTAAATACATAGAAAAAGGGAGTACGGATACAAAAGGAAAAGCGAAAGGGAAGGAACAGAAAACAAACGAAAAAAGGAAAGAAAAGACAGACATGTAAATAACTTTTTGAATAAGTAGAATATATATCAGAATATCCCCCTCCCTGTGGGTATCATATCTGATACTTTGATGTTGGAGATTTTTTACTCCAATTTATAATCCCTGCAATTTTTGCAACTTTTTTTCTGTATGATGTTTTTTAACATACATAAATGTATGTTGTCTTGTCGTAAATATTGTTTTAATGTGATGTTGTTTGGTATTTCAAGGTTATCTTCGATTAGAAATTGTGAATATAGAAAGCTAATGGAGAAAAACCAATTGGAAATATCAAATGATTAAATTAATATCCATTAATACAAAGAAAATAAGGCGGAGTATCTTACATGCACTTTCCAAATAGTTCTTTACATAGGTACATTCCTATAATGTGCCCTAAGGGGAATAAAACAGTAGATAATAGTGCAATATTGTCTGTACTGTTAATCTCACAAATCCAATAAGGTTATAACAAGTGCAAACTCACAAAGGTGGAGCCACTATGGATTGGGCTCAAGCAATTCGCCTTGTGGGATGTATAGGGTCCCACTCCCTCCTCTGTGTTCCGGGATCCTTGTAAGGGCTAATCACATGTTCGCAGATGGAGTATAATAAAATAGTATTTATTCAAATCAAAAGAAATAAAACAGTAATAAAAGACCTTACAATCTCTGTAGAATAGTCTTAATAGCAAAACACGTTTCGCCCCTTCAGGGGGCTTCCTCAGATGCTGTAGGCTTTCCTAGATCTCTCTTCGCTTTTAAAAGCCATCTGTTGCCGCTTTTTTCATCCCTTAATTTCCGGCTCGCCGAACTTCCGGTTTCCACCCTTGGAACGCACAGACGACGCGCATGAGTTTCCTGTAGGGTGCCGGTCTCTCTTCTCTTCAGTTCCAGCACACCACAACCGACTTGCTCTTTTATAGCATCCTACATTTATTATGGTATTTTACTCTGTACTATCATGAGCACCTAACACAAGTATTAAGGCTATTTGGCCTGTAATTGTGGGAGGTGCTTGTTATTCACTCCTAGCCTACTTAAGCGACATCCCTTACCCGGCTCCCTATCGTTCGAGGTCAGCATTGAATGACCTTCCCACCACACCACATTGTAAATAAAAATTATTTTCCTTTTCATTTCTTTTTCCTTGGTAGGCCCTCTTCTTTCTCAGGTCTACCTCATCGTTGGTTCCGGCACACCACAACTGACTTGCTCTTTTATACCATCCTACGTTCATTATGGTATCTTACTCTGTACTATCATGAGCACCTTACAATATAAATATATATATATATATATATATATATATATACACACATACATACATACATACATATATACACACACATACATATATATACACACACACATATATATATATATACACACACACACACACACACATATATATACACACATATATACACACATATATATACACACATATATGCACATACACACGCACATGCACATACACACGCACACACACACACACACACTGACACACACATACTGACACACACATACTGACACACACATACTGACACACACAAAGTCCTGCCTCCGGCACTCACCATAAATCTACAAATATAATCAGCAATACCTGGGTGCTTCCAGCGCCAAAAATAGAAAGGTAATAAATGGTAGCCCAGGAATAAGAATTACCCCTATGATGGCATACCATTTGCAATAGTAGACAACCCAAGGTATTTCAAATGGGGTATGTCCAGTCTTTTAGTAGCCACTTGGTCACAAACACTGGCCAAAGTTAGTGTTAATATTTGTTTGTTTGTGAAAAATGCAAAAAAAAGTATTTGAACGCCAATTTTGGCCAGTGATCATATATGATCATTCCTGGGCTACTGTACGGTCTCAAAGGCAACATAACCAACCTGGCGCATGTTAATGTGAAAAACCTGAAACGCAAGCCTTATATTTGACACTGTAACCTTTGAAAACCCCATAAAACCTGTACAGGGGGGGTACTGTTATACTCGAGAGACTTCGCTGAACACAAATATTAGTGTTTCAAAACAGTAAAACGTATCACAACAATTATATCGTCTGTGTAATTGCCATTTGTGTGTGAAAAGTGCAAAAAAAGTCACTTTTACTGACGATATCATCGTTGTAATACATTTTACTGTTTTGAAACACTAATATTTGTGTTCAGCGAACTAAGTATATATTATTTAATTTTACACTGTTTTAAACTTTTCTTTTTCTTTTTCCAGGCAGCAGGGGTGTGATAATATTCCATATTAATTACGTATGATTGATTATTTATAGATAGTTAAGATGGCACCGGTAAGCATATAAGCACATATTACTAGATGCAGGCTTGAAGGCTTTATGCCACAGCTATTAAGAGCTGACACAGCACTACACCTGTTTACTAAGCTGACACAGCACTATAAGCTGACACAGCACTACACCTGTTTACTAAGCTGACACAGCATTTCAGCAGTTTGAGAAACTTCTGTTGCCATCAAAAACTTATGTTGCCATCTCTAGAACAGTACAAAGACAGCTTGTAGATAAGAGATAATTAACCGCACAAGACTTGGCATAAGTTCTGGTGGTCCTGAACAGTCTGGCCAACTGCCAGGTCCATCCAGCTGCTTGTATCAAGGTCTTTTGCTGGGCTGCACTGATAAGGAATTACTGACTGTCCTTGAAGACAGGTATATAAGACTAAGGGAATCTTGTGCTCCCTTGGAGAACTACCCACCTGTAATGCGGACGCGTGTTACTGGTTTCTGCTGTTCCCAGAAGAGAGGGTCTCTCCGAGTGACTGCCTGAGCTCCCCCCAGTCATGTGTGGCAAGGAGACAACCAAGCTTCTCTAATGGTGATGAATACTTAAGCTGATATATCTAGATACTAAGCTGTTTGAAGTAAATGCATGCAATTACTTAAAATGAGAGTAAAACTTACTTTGCTTAGATCCCTTTGTGGATAATAAAATGTAGTGTGAATTCTTATATTCAGCTTGGTCTCTGTATGATTTCTCTTTCCTATAACTCAATGTACTCTATCCGTACTGGGTTGTGTGCCCGCCAATATCGCTATAAACCTCATTAGGTATTGATTATTACTTTTTTGGATATTGGTGCTTCATGAATTTAATGATTAGGCACAACAAGGGGGAGTACCTGTCATTACAGGCACTCCCCATGCTGGCAATGCCGTCA
The DNA here is from genome assembly GCA_933207985.1 of Pelobates cultripes. Classification (NCBI taxonomy): domain Eukaryota; kingdom Metazoa; phylum Chordata; class Amphibia; order Anura; family Pelobatidae; genus Pelobates; species Pelobates cultripes. The sequence continues at coordinate 9,326,630 of OW240924.1, read as the reverse complement.
CATTTATTTATATTTTATTCATACTAGATTATGTTTCATATATAAATATTTGATGATAAGTTAAAGCCTTGTCTCCCCTGAATAAAATGATATATAATAACTGTAGGTGCACATAATAAGAAAGAGGTGAATTATGGTTGAATAGACAGTCAAATTCCAGGTTGTGTTTACGTTTTGTTTTGATCACAACTTGTACAATTGTCTAAGTCCTTAACCCCTTAATGCCGTTACGGCGTTCTATGCCATTTTAATGGGCTTTAAAGCCGTTTCACCTCTTAACCTGATTTTTTAACTATAAAATACTGGAAGTACCCCATTTGCAATACCTTGGGTTGTCTACTATTGCAAATGGTATGCCATTATGGGTGTAAATTTCATTCCTGGGCTACTATACGCTCTCAAAGGCAACGTAACCAACCTGGCGAATTTCAATTTCAAATGTAACGTGCCATATTTGACCCTGTAACTTCCCAAAACGCCATAAAACCTGTACATAGGGGGTAATGATTTATACGTGAGACTTTTCTGAATACAAATATGTGTATTTTATTGCAGTAAAAGCAAACAGTATTATGACACTGACCGTTAAAATGTCATGTAGAACTAAAAAAATAACAACATTTCTTATTTTCTCCCATTTTTTTCATATTAAATTATGTTTCATAGCTAAATATTTGATATTAAATGAAAGCCCTGTTTCCCCTGAATAAAATGATATATAATAAGGGTGGGTGCATTTACTATGAAAGAGGTGAATTACGGTTGGACAGACATGTAGCGCAAATGTCAGGTTTTGTTTTGATCAGAACGTGTACTATTGACTCCGTCCTGAAGGGGTTAAGGGATTAAAACAGGTGAACTGCATAACACTAGCGAATAACTTTCAACCAATGAAAAACAAACTGAGCAACATGTGACTGGCAGTAAGATTTCTAAAGCCGCTTGCATTCTGTTACTGTGTATGATTGACAATTCCTAGTGAAGGTGAAACGCGTTTGAGACAAGGTTACTACCGGAAAATACATACATTCTCACTATCCTGCTTTACTCATCAAAAGGTAAAAATGATCTTTTTAACTAAACTACCTCAGAACTTGGATTGCAAGGCACGAATAAGGTGAGCAGTATACTTATTTCACCTCTTAACCTGATTTTAACAGACTGCACATTGGTTCCCTTCTCTCCTGGTTTTTTCTTTCTTTGAGATATACCTTACAGCGAATTGGAAGTGTGATGCTACCACAAAAACTCGACAACGGGGCTAGTATTGTTACACCGGCTCCTTTAAATGTGAGTGTTCTAAATTCACCAACACCTATTTTATCTTATCCTATGTACCATCTGCACTATATTGTACTTTCTAGCTTTTATATGTATTCCAATCCAAGTTTGTCACCAAGTTACGTGGGGTAAGTTTAGCTCACTTGTGCACAACATATTCTAGCACTCCACTTAAAGGTGTAGGTCTCTACTTATACTACCTTACAGATTTTTGATGTGGATAAGAGGGTATTTCCACACAAATGTATAGAGCTGCTGTTTATTTATTTTTAGCACTTTTGTTATAGTTTAGTTTTGTATTTACCTCAAACTGCTGGGAAGACTGACAGAGAACAAGGAAGAGTGTGTATGTATCTCTATCTATCTCTTGTATTGATTTAAACCCCCACCTTTGTCTGCTCCCCTTATGGTTATATTTTCTTCCTCCATTAATTGTTTTAGGGCTTTTCTCTCTTTTTTGGTTAAGTTATCTTTAGTATTATCTTTAAGATTTAATGTTCGAAGGTCCTTCGAACAAAGAAGAAAAGATAACCATAAGGGGAGCAGACAAAGGTGGGGGTTTAGTGATATTGAACACTACAGATTATAAAAAAGAAAATCAAAGATTACTTCAAGATACTAATACATATCAAATTTTAATCAAGGATCCAACTAATGAATTCCAATTAGAACTACTAATGTTATTAGAAGAAGGTAAAGAAAGAAATATTCTAACAAAAAAAAGAATATGATTATCTCTATTCCAAATTTCCCAGAATGGCCATATTCTATCATGTACCTAAAATCCATAAAACACTTATAAATCCACCAGGCCGTCCAATAATTTCTGGCATAGGTTCTTTGACCTCTAATTTATCGGAGTATGTTGACCAATTTTTACAAAAGATAGTGCCTAAATTACGGTCTTATCTAAGGGATACTACTCATATTATCAACTTCTTATCAAGTATAGAATGGAATTCACAATATATTCTAGTAACAGCAGACGTCACATCCCTGTACACAGTTATTGAACATGTACAGGGATGTGAGGCTATTCAATATGCACTTGCCACTTTTTCAGAACTAAAAAATTATCAACTTGAGTATATTGCAAAATGTATAGCTTTTATTCTTAGTCATAATTTTTTCTGGGCTAACAATCATTATTACCTTCAAATTGAGGGCACTGCCATGGGGACCAGATTTGCGCCTAGTTATGCTAATTTGTTCATGGGTAAATGGGAAGATGAACACATTTGGTCAAATAACCCATTTGGCGCAAATCTGGTCTCATGGCATCGCTATATAGATGATTGTATCTTTATCTGGAAGGGAGATATTGAAATGTTGGAAAATTTTAAGGAATATCTAAATTTTAACCCTTATAATTTAAAATTTACTTTTAACCAATCTACAGAAAAACTTGAGTTCTTAGATCTTGAAATTTATATTCAGAACAACAAACTGGAAACCAAAACTTTTAAAAAAAATCAGTAGCATGTAATAGTTTTATTCCTCATAATAGCTTTCATAAAAGAACATGGCTAAACAATATTCCATTTAGCCAGTTTAGAAGGATAAAAAGAAATTGTTCTGAACCAGATATCTGTGTCGAACAAACTAAAATGATGACAGCACAATTTCAAACGAAAGGCTATTCTAGTAAAATTTTAAATCAAGCTTTAACTAAGACTTCCCTTTTATCTAGAAACCAAATTTTGGCAACTAAGCCACATAAAGACTCATCTAATCTGGAAGCTCCTACTTTTATAACAAGGTATAATAGTCATACTCAAATTAGAAATATTCTACAAAAAAATTGGAATATTCTCAAAGGAGATCCCCAATTAGGACGAATATTAAGTAACAAACCCCGAATAATACATTCCAAAGCTCCCAATCTGGCTTTATTACTAGCACCCACAACAAAACAGGAAAAACCGAAGCAAAATAAAACCACTACTCTTAAAACTAAAACAGGCTTTTGGAAATGTAAAAAATGTCAAGCATGTATAAATAACCCAAATCAATCTACAAGTATTACAGAATTTACTCACCCACAAACAAATGAAATTTTTCAAATTTTTGCAAAACTACTGGTGTAATTTATTTATTAAAATGTCCCTGCGATAAAATGTATATAGGACGTACTAAAAGGGCTTTTAAAACACGAATGGGAGAACATATCAGGAACATCAAAAATGGACTCCATTCACATAATCTTTCGAGACACTTTGATCTTATACATGCAAGGAATCCTAACGGACTTAGTTTTATGGCAATTCAAAAAGTAAATATCTCATGGGAGGAGGGGATCTAGAAAAAGAACTAGACAAAGCAGAAGCCAAATGGATATTTCAGTTAGACACGCTAGAACCCAATGGTTTAAATGTAGATTTTGAATTAAGAGCTTTTTTATAAATAAACACATTTTTGTATCCTCTCCTTTATTTTTTTTTATTTATTTTTTTTACAATTAAAATACTAGAAATACAAAGTTTTTATTTCGAAGGAGATTTCTTAATCATTTATTACAAGTTTTATTTAATATAAAAATTCATACCAAGTAATTATTTTTATTTAGACAATATACTTTTATAGGTGAATTTTTAAAAAATTTTTAACTTTGAAATATTATTATTATTATTATTATTATTATTATTATTATGTTATTTATCAATCTTTAATTTTGTAATAAGTAGTATATATAGGTCCAATATGTATTACAATCTATTAATTTTATCCTTGTTTAAATTTTATAACATTGTATAAGTCTATTATTGTATATGCTTTGTACTATTTAATGAATCCAGTGCTATATTTAACATAAACCATAAGGGGTTAACACAAGCCAGAAGTTCTGCTGGCTATTTAAACCCACAAGAATCCTCTATCAGACATCCTCTGATGAAGTGAGCTAAGCCTCACGAAACGCGTAAGGACGGTATTCAGAACGACACCACATTGCTTTCCGGCAATACTGCTGATTTACATCTGGAACGCAGAGGGAGAATTCGGTGGAACGCACGCGGCTTGAAAATTATTTACCTATCCATCTGATGATCGGACAGTTTATATTTATCAGCTGCCTACACCATCCTCTGGCTCCATATTCAACATATTTTTTAACAATGTGAGTGTAACTTTTGCTTTTTAAATTTATCTTACAATAAATATATTTTTATATACCAACACTTGGAAAACCTTTCATATTAGCACTTGGATTTTATGATTTTATTACTTTATTTCCTATTATTAGAAGTATTATAACTAAGGGCCACTTTATATAGCTTGTTAGTTATGTTTAATTCTCGGGTAAAAGACACAATATTTCAATTATAAGGACCATATATATTGTTAGACTGTACTATACCAAATAACTAATTCAGTATCCAGATCCCAGTTCATCAATAACTGGAGTGAACTGAATTAGCTTACAAACAGAATGGAATAATAGTCTTTTAGAGTCTATTTATTGCTATTATGATATAGCTTTTTATCAAACAGACTGTTATTAATTGGACTCTAACCTAATATTGGACATTATTGTTTAATTTACTTTATTTTAACATTTTATTTCAATTTCTATTCACAAGCATTGCACAATTATTATCCCTAAGGCATATGCTACTCCTGGATACTTTATTAAATTGTATTTAATAATTTCTTTTCTATTGGCTGTATATACAGGTTACTCTATATAAGGGATGGTTGTTTATACAGGTTTCTCTGTATAATGATGCTGTATATACAGGTTACTCTATATAAGGCTGGCAATATATACAGGTTACTCTATATAAGGGATGGCTGTATATACAGGTTACTCTATATAAGGGATGGTTGTATATACAGGTTATTCTGTATAATGATGCTGTATATACAGGTTACTCTATATAAGGGTCACTATATACAGGTTTGTAACAGAACCCCTGGCACCCCAACCGGGTACCTTCCGCTGATGGATGCTCAGAGTGCTTTCCGAGGACTCCAAGCACTCTGCCTGACACCATAACCACTGCAGACCCCACGAACCACTGCAGCTTGGTTGGGCTCTCACCGTCTCCACCCACTCTGGACCCAAGACCAGGGTCCAGCTTCCAGTAGGTCCACCTCTCCGAATTCCAGAGAGCAGGAACAGGAACAAGCTTTTAGCAGAGCTTAGTGATTATACCCTGGGGAGTATAGTGATTATAGCAATCCCCAGAGTGTAGTTTCTCCAATCCCCCAAGCATGAGCCGACCGAAACTTCATGAAGGTAAAAGATGATCTGACTCCAATGAGCGTTTATTACTCCTTATACACAATACACACACACACACACCCCCGGACCTGGTGGTAAATTAGGACAAAAGGAACACAAACCAATGGGAACACTAATTAACATGATAACACTCTCACATACACAATGAAATCCCTCCTCTCCATCCTGGAGATAATTGGCTTAAGGCACTGCAGTAAACTTAATTATCTCCAGGTACAGAAAATATCTACATTTTACACTAACAGCAAAAATACGTAAAAGTACATAAAAATACATAATTCTTATTATATTACACAGAACCCCCACATTTAACCTATCCCCAGATAGCTCGGATCTGAGCGCCCAATCTAGGTGAAAAAAGCTCAGATCCCATGAACAGAGTAAATTTTCCATGGGGTAAAGCATAGCAAAGGCTGTTGAGAAACCAAGGAGGGACAAAAGCAGTCAGTTCCAACTGGTTTGGCAGTGTGCCTGGGACAACGCCCTGCTGGAGAACAAATAGACAGGAAACGGGGGAGGGGAAGAAACACACCTTCCCATGGATTCAAATGGGCAGAAACAGTCTTTAGAAGCCAATAAGACCCGAATAGTCTTTTTAAATGGCACTACGCCCCAGGGCCATAGTCATGAGGAAGGAGGCTAGCAATCAGGCTCCTCCAACAGCCGGGGGCAAAGGGCAGCTTGTCACCTAACAATCCAGTGACAAAAGGCATTTCATCACACATCTCCCCTTTGGGGGGGGAGACTAACCAGGTACCTGACCTGTCGGTCAGTGCCTGAGTTAGTCGATAAACCCACCCACAGTGAACAAGTACATGAGTAGCCCACCCACAACACACATTTACTGCACCTGGTGGTTCCTCTGGTGCTACTGGGCAACACGCTGTGGGGATTTGGGGGGCAGAGGCCAACTGCACTCTGCCCCGATGCCAGCGCTTCTGGTGGGGTAGCCTGGATGCAACTTGGTTGGGGAGGGGAGACATCGCTTACCTCCTCCACCCGGTATTCTTGTGAGGGTAGTTGGGGATCTGGATAGGCCGTCCAACATACCTGTAGGTTGGATGCAGAGACTACAGTCCCATCTGCACCGTCTGGGGGAGTGGGGTCTCCTCTTGGTAGGGTACACTGACGCTGGGGAGAGAGACCGGTTGTCTCTTCTCCCGGTACAACACACTGCCGCTGGGGAGTCAGACCGACTGTCTCGACTCCCGGTAACGCTGCCTGGTGCTGGGTGGTGGGAGCAACCATTTCCACTCCCAGTGATGATGGTTGCTGCAGTGACGAGGGACCGAAAATCTCCTCTACCTGGGATGTTGGTTGCTGCAGGGACGAGGGACCAACAGTCTCTTCTCCCTTGGATGCTGGCTGCCGCTGGAGAGAGAGACCGGTTGTCTCTTCTCCCTTGACAACACACTGCCGCTGGGGAGTCAGACCGACTGTCTCGACTCTCAGTGATGATGGTTGCTGCAGGACTGAGGGACCGACAATCTCCTCTCCCTGTGATGCTGGCTGCCGCTGGGGAGAGAGACCAATTGGCCACAGCCCCAATCTCCGCAATTGGCACTCGCATTCCCATGCCGCTCGATTCTCCGCATACAACTTGCGCAGGGTTGCCAGAATCGTCTCTGTCGAAAGATTCAGGCCATATCTGGTTAACCGCCTCTTGACCTCCTCCCTGTAAGCGTCGCCCTCAAAGCGATAGGTCATGTTTGCTGTGAACAGGGGCGCTGTACGAATACTAGGGTTGCCCTCAAATTGTAATTCCAAACGTTACCGGTGCCTCTGCGCTGCTTCTCCTCGCACTAGGGCGCCATCCCACTGCTGCCACCACTGTAACGGAACCGCTGGCACCCCTTCCGCTGACGGATGCTCCTAGTGCTTTCCAAGGACTCCAAGCACTCTGCCCGACACCATAAGCACTGCAGACCCCACGAACCGCAGCTTGGTTGGGCTCTCGCCGTCTCCACCCACTCTGGACCCAAGACAACACCCTGCTGGAGAACAATAGACAGGAAACGGGGGAGGGGAAGAGACACACCTTCCCATGGATGCAAATGGGCAGAAACAGTCTTTAGAAGCCAAGACCCAAATACTCTTTTTAAATGGCACTACGCCCCAGGGCCATAGTCATGAGGAAGGAGGTTGGCAATCAGGCTCCTCCAACAGCCGGAGGCAAAGGGCAGCTTGTCACCTAACAATCCAGTGACAAAAGGCATTTCATCACAAGGTTATTCTGTATAATGATGCTGTATATACAGGTTACTCTATAAGGGTGACTATAAACAGGTTACTCTATATAAGGCTGGCTGTACATACAGGTTACTCTATATAAGGATGGCTGTATAGACAGGTTACTCTATATAAAGATGCTGTATATACAGGTTTCTCTATATAAGGATGGTGTATATACAGGTTACTCTATATAAGGCTGGCTGTATATACAGGTTACTCTATATAAGGATGGCTATATAGACAGGTTACTCTATATAAGGATGGTGTATATACAGGTTACTCTATATAAGGCTGGCTGTATATACAGGTTACTCTATATAAGGATGGCTGTATATACAGGTTACTCTATATAAGGATGGCTGTATAGACAGGTTACTCTATATAAGGATGGTGTATATACAGTGTAAAGGATTCTCCTATACTCACCTGTGTTTCTTCGGTTATATCCTCTCCCTGCTGTTGAACAAATTTTGGATGGTTCGTTTTAACTCCCAGAAAAAGAATTTACACTTTTAAATTGGCACTTTGAATGCAGTCGAAGTCGTCGAAGTGGCCGCCATTATAATATCGAACACATGGCGGCGGCCATTTTAATTTAGTTGAACGCGGTCAGCGGTGCGTGCCACTGAATTTATGGAACTAAAATCAGCTATGCATTTGCACGAACACCGCTGACTCTTACCTTCTCAGGAACTTCGGCTGGAATCGAAGTGCGTTCGACAATTCGAACACACTGTTCGAATGGGACTTAGACATTTTTCTGGGTGAAATTGTCATAAAGGACTTCCGTCTAACTTTTGATCTACTGGATGGATTTGTCTGATTGTTGGGTATGTTGCTCACATCACCCTCAGCTACCCAGGGATATGTTAATGTTGATACGTTATGTAGAAAGTATATTTTCAATAATTGTAAAAAATTTTAACTTTTCTGGCCACTAGATAATTGAGTTTGATAAGAGCTAAAACCCAAAGGAGACGTTATGTACTGTATAAATTGAATGCCTGTTGCTTCCAGTAAATCAGTCTTGTTCCAGCATTAAGCTTTGGCTCATGTTTGGATTATTTGGTGATACCAGCGATATTTTACCCTGTTGATTACTGGGTGATTTTCTTTTATGGGAAAAAGGGAATGCTTGACGGTGATACAGATTACTCCCGTCACATACAGGTTACTCTCTATAAGGATGGCTGTATATACAGGTTACTATATATAAGGATGGCTGTATAGGCAGGTTACTCTATATAAGGATGGCTGTATATACAGGTTACTCTATATAAGGATGGTGTATATACAGGTTACTCTATATAAGGATGGCTGTATATACAAGTTACTCTATATAAGGCTGGCTGTATATACAGGTTACTCTATATAAGGCTGGCTGTATAGACAGGTTACTCTATATAAGGATGGTGTATATACAGGTTACTCTATATAAGGCTGGCTGTATAGACAGGTTACTCTATATAAGGATGGCTGTATAGACAGGTTACTCTATATAAGGATGGCTGTATATTGTGGTCACTTACCTGCAGTCAGCATAAATAGTGACAGTAAGATGCAGGTTGTTGATAGTTGCAGCATGGTGGCTGGAAAACAGACTTTTTTCTTTCTTCTCTTGTTCCACGTCGTCCCGCGAAATTAACTTAATTCCAGGTGAACAGACACTCCTCTGTCTGTGCTATTGCAGCATGTGTTACCGGTCTCTCTTTCAATGAATTGCAAACTCTAAGCCACTCCTCCGACTCACTCCTCCGACTCAAACTACAGCGAATCAAAGTTAACCCTTCACAGGAGATACCAAAAGGAATGACAGATTGGAATGCCCATAGAGAATAATGGAAGTGAAAGGAATGCCCATAGAGAATAATGGAAACAAAATATTTCAATTAGAGACAAAACTATGACACATATGAAATACATCTTTTGCCACAATACTCTCCAGATTCAGTGTCAATTTTTGAAATTGAGATTAGGTGGCATTATTAGTATTTTCTATAGAATGACAAGGGTGAATGACTAAAGAGAATGCCCATAGACTATAATGGGAAGTAAAATATAAACTCATTTGCAGGTAAATTTGTTACATAGCAAATTAACCTTTGCTACAGATGTTCCCCAAGTACAGCAGCAGATTATAACATTAAAAGTAACTGGGATTAAAGCCCTTTTCTATGGAATGACAGGTGAATGATACAATGGAATGCCCATAGAGTATAATGGGAAGCAATATGTGACTTGGAATCTGAACCGTGAAACATATCAAGTAAGTATTTTGCAGGCATACTCTGCGAGTTTAGTGGCAATTTTTGAAATTGTGTTTAAGTGGGATTTTTCGCAGGTAAATATTTGTTATGTGGCAACTTCATCTTTGCCACATGTGTTCCCCAAGTACAGCAGCAGATTGTAAAATTAAGAGTAACTGGGATTATAGCTCTTTTCTACATCTGAAATAATTACTCCTAAATCCCTTTCCTCAGATGCTGAGGTTTGTAGGGTATTAAATATCCTATAGTATACTAAGCCCTTGGGTTTTTACGTCCAAGGTGCGTAGGTAATGCAGGTACTCTCACTGCAAAGAATAAGAGTTGTGGGTTGGTATGCTTAATTTGTGTGATGTGTTTTTGCAGATACATTTGTCGAACACTAAACAGTATTGTTTGTCATATGCAGCACAATGCTCTTATCATGCATGCCCTTCTAAAGGGACAGGGCAGATCCTAGTGTCATTGGTGGCTGGGTGCAATAATACTTTTCTCGCCACCCAGGTAGGCATGTCTATGTAACTAACTATTCCCCTTCACAAGCATAACATGTTTAACCACACCTATTTTCTGTGGAAACTATTCCAACTCTTTGGGCTCCCCAGCTTAACCAGGTAGCATGTTACCCACTTACTACAGTGCTGGTTCCCAGTGCTATCTCTGTCCTCATACAGCTACTCAGTGCCATCTGTGTCCCAAAATAGCTAATCAGTAGTTGGAGGGATATAGGCTGTAGTAGGGAAGTTAGGGGCTGTAGTGGGGGATCTGGGCTACATTTGGGGGTAGGTACTGTAGTGTGGAATAGGTGCTGAAGTGGGGTTGGGGTATGGGACTGTAGTAGGGTGCTTAGGGCTGTAGTGGGGGATATCAGCTACTTTTGGGGATAGAGGCTGCAGTGGGAATAAGGGGCTGTAGTAGAGGGCTTTTGTGCTGTTGTTGGGTTAGGGGCCGCTGTTGGATTTAAGGGGCTTTAGTAGGGGGTTTGGGGCTGTAGTAGGGTATGGAGGCTGCAATTTTACAGTAAGGGGTTGTAGTAGAGGTTTAGGGGTTAAAGTAGAGTATAGGGGCTGTAGTGGGGACTAAAGGTCTATAGTAGTTAGGGGATGTAGTAGGGTGTAGGAACTGTAGTAGGCTCTAGGGGCTGCTATTGAGGGTTAGGGGCTGTAGTAGTAGGCTAAGTGCTGTAGTCTAAGTTATCTAAGGAGGGATGCTATGTTTAACTTGCTAGGTCTTTCAGATTTCCTTACAAAAGCGTTGATATACACTATACTGTCTGGGCATTCCATTGTGTCATTCACCTGTCATTCCATAGAAAAGAGCTATAATTCCAGTTACTTTTAATGTTACAATCCGCTGGTGTACTTGGGGAACACCTGTGGTAAAGATGAAGTTGCTGCATAACAGATTTACCTGTGAATGAGTTTGTGTTGCCTCCCATTATAGTCTCTGGCACTCAAAGGGTTACACAAAGAAGATATGGATGTTTTAATATTCCAGTAGGTGGCGTTTCCAGACAGTAGAGTCAAACTCCAGAGATTGTTGAAATGTATTCTGTAAATCTGCATGGTACATATTTGCGAAATGAAATTATGTGATCAGCATGGGAGGGGGAGGGACGGGGAACCCAATTTAGTTAATAAATCAGTCTCTGGTGGGAGGGCTAACAATTCAATATCCAGGTATGAATAAGTTTACAAAGAGTGGCTACAAACATAAAAAGCATTAAGAGTAATACAGTTGTGGCTTCCAGTCCAATGTTGATATAAAATGCGCCAACAATGGATTGTACTGAACTTGCCTTTCTCCCCTAACAGGAGTATATAAGCTACAAAGGTTCTTCTTGAGTAGGTCCATCTAATATAAACAAAAAAGCCAAAAATAGTGCAATATTGCGATTAACTCGAAATGTAATAAACATTACGCAAGTGCCCCCAAAAGGGCTATTTGCAGAGTCCAAATTGTGTTGCAAGGAAGGTAGTAGATTAACATTAACTTGGTCATTTCATTAAAGCCGGTATGTACCAATATAAGAAGACACCACAAGTCTGTATTACTAAGGGAAGAAGCAGAATAAGAAAGTATTAGGGCAGGTAGCAGGTCCATTGATTATGTACCGTTCTCCCCAGTTACCACAAGTGGTCCATCATGTACTACTACCGCCCTTAGACAGAGAAGGGGGGTTGGTAAGTATAGTACCAGTAGTCGACAGAGTAAGGTTGAGGTTTAAAAAAAATAAAAATTTAAAATGAAACTTAAAATACCTCCTCCTGCTGCACCCCCCTTTTTTTCCCCATTTTTTTACCATAGATTTATAATGATTATATTTCTATTTGAAGTCCGAAGATCTCACCTACATCGTTTATTAATAACACAGAATCAGATAAAATCATTTTATTTTGACTGCTCGCAATGCAGAATTGAGATTAAGATAATCCCTGATATCAAATGTCCATTACAACAGACAACATTGTTGCAATTTATGCATTGCAGCACACCAATGCCCTTTTAGTTCATATGAATCGTTTTCCCCAATTGTTTCTGTAAAGCAAATTCGTCTGAACTAAAATACTCTATAAAGAATTTCGGACTATCCAAAATATATATATATAATTTTTTTAAATTTTTTTTTTTTTTTTTTCTAAACTTCCAAGCAGGATGTAGTTGCCCATTTCTCACAGGACAGGTAGCATTGAAAAGGTTAAAACAACAAAATGCAGTCCCCACCCCTAGTCTCCTCCCCTCATAGCCTTATAAAGGTTATCCTGTGGTTATCCTCCGTTTTGTCTGATTAGTATGGGATCCCCTGCTATCTGTGCAGGAAAGGGTTAATGAGGTAAAATATCTCTTACCCTTAAGATTATAACTCCAATAACATCCCTGAAGCAGTATCAAGACATGAGTTGTTAGACTGAGAAGTTACCTTCCGGAAAATCATCTAAATTTGGCATCTAGTTTTATTCTACTTATGAAGGCGCATCTTAAATCGGTTTCCAGGGCTTTTGTGAATGGACTGGTTTTTTTTTCTATGTCTGGCCTGGTTTTATAATGGTTAAATTGCTATCTACTAATACAATTGAGATACACCTACATTAATTGATCCGCTATTTCACATTTCTGATTTGTCAGATTCAGGTCAGGTGAAGAGCAAGGGTTCTGGAACCCGGGCACTAGGCTGTCTTAGAGTCGATCTCTTTCCTCTCTAAAGGGCCTGTTACACAGTCAGTCTCTGAGCATTCAAGCAGCAGCTTGTAGCTTGCAGCTGTGCTTTGGATAAAAGGTGTAGTTCCTCCCTTGAAGCAATCAAATGTTTCTTGTTTCTTTGTCCTAAGTCTATATTTTAAACAATACATATAACCATTTTAGGATGTGTTTTCCTGTCTAGGATGAAACCCAGAATTGCTGGTAGTAGAAATTCACAGCTTTTTATTTTTACTTTATGTCCATAGTGAGCATTTTGTTTTTCTAGTTTATTTTAACCCCTTAGTGACCAGGCCATTTTTCAATTTTCTTACCATTAAGGACCAGGGCTCTTTTTACATTTCTGCAATGGTTGTGTTTAGATGTAATTTGCCTCTTACACATTTACTGTACCCACACATATTATATACCGTTTTTCTCGCCATTAAATGGTCATTTTAAAGATCCCATTATTTTCACCATATTTATAATTTACTAGAAAAAAAGTAAAATATGATGGAAAAAAAAAAACCGCAGCTGGCCATCATGCACCCATGTCCCAGATGGCCAATGTAATTCACCCCCGTCAAACTGTATGTTTTTGAAAAGTAGACACCCTAGGTCATTTCACATGGTGGCATTTTCACACTTTCCATGCACTAATTCTACCACCAGTCTCTGTCAAACATTTGGGTAGTCATTTTTTTGTGGTGTTATTTTTCACTCACACACAGGGCTGGACTGGCTCACCGGGATACCGGGAAATTTCCCTGTGGGCCGTCGGCACCTGGGGCCGGGCAGGCAGCCCGCTCACCTGCAGCCGTAGGGTTTGCTGGCTGTTCTGTCTCAGCTCCCCCTCCGCGCCACCTAATGAGACCGGGGCCGGAATATGACGTCATATTCCGGCCCCGGTCTCTTTGTAGTGCGCTGGGGAGGGGGAGCAGAGACCGAACAGCCAGCTCCCCCTGCGGCCGCCAAAGGAGCTCCCTCTGCGGCTGCCAGAAGAGCCAGCTCCCCCTGCGGCCAGAACAGCCAGCAAACCCTGCGGCCGCCATCAGAACTCCCCATGCCAGCACACAGGTAGAAATTATGTCACTGTGAGTGTATGTGTGTGTGTCTGTCTGTGTCATTGTGTGTGTGTCTGTGTCATGGTGTGTGTATCTCTGTCTTTCATGGTGTGTGCGTCTGTGTCATGGTGTGTGTGTCTGTCTGTCATGGTGTGTACGTCTGTGTCATGGTCTGTGTGTCTGTCTGTCATGGTGTGTGCGTCTGTCTGTGTCATTGTGTGTGTCTGTCATGTAATGTGTGTCTGTGTCACGGTCTGTCTGTGTCATGGTGTGTGTGTGTGTGTGTCTGTGTCATGTAATGTGTGTCTGTGTCACGGTGTGTGTGTGTCTGTGTCACGGTCTCTCTGTGTCGTGGTGTGTGTGTGTCATGTAATGTGTGTCTGTGTCACGGTGTGTGTGTCTGTGTCATGGTCTGTCTGTGTTATGGTGTGTGTGTGTCAAGGTGTGTGTGTCTTTTTTAAGGTATGTGTCTGTCATGGTGTGTGTGTGTCTGCCATGGTATGTGTGTGTCTCTGTGTCATGGTGTGTGTGTATGTGTGTCTCTGTCATGGTGTGTCTGTGTTTCTGTCTGTGTCACGGTGTGTGTGTGTCTGTGTAACGGTCTGTCTGTGTCATGGTGTGTGTGTGTGTATGTGTGTTTTTACTCACCTTTCCCCCCCCCCCACGTCGTGCTGGTCTCCCCTCGACTGGCCCTGCCTCTACGGCTGAGATTATCAAGCTTGATGATCTCAGCCAATCCGCACTGACACAGGAAGCACCTCTAGTGACCGTCCGAGTGTCTGTCACTAGGAAGCAATGTAAACACTGCCTTTTCGCTAAAAAGTCAGTGTTTACATTGAAAAGCCTGCAGGGACAGGCTATAGACACCAGAGCCACTACATTAAGCTGTGTGTGTGTGTGTGTGTGTGTGCCTGCTACTGAGTGAGCTTGTGTTTATGTTTATGTCAATTACCTTATGTATATCAGTGAGATTGTTTGTCCACGAGGCTGTGTATCAATCAGCTTGTGTCAGTGAGATTGTCTGTGTCTGCATGTGATTATGCTTACTGTATAATTAAAAATTTTACTCTGAAAGGACCAATATTTTATATTGGAAAAAGCAATATATATATATATATATATATATATATATATCTATATATATATTTCAATCATCTGGGGTGGCAAGACATAGCCTTACATATAACATCCGACAATATAAGGCGCAATGACTTATGGAGCTGGCATAGATTTTTTTTTTTCCAGGGCTGCTTTGGAATCCCCAGTCCAGCCCTGCTCACACATTCTACTTTGGGCATAGATTCTCAGCTCCTGTTAGGTGTTACTGCCAAAGGACACCCCAATATGTGCTCGGCAACATCTCCCGAGTACAGCGATACCACACATGCATAGGTTTGTCGGGTTCTCTGGGGGGTGCAAAGAAAAACATCTGATATACGTGTTTTTCAAATTTTACATATCTTGTTTGCCTATCTTCCTTTTGGGGGCTTTATCAGATATCACAATGTGTTTTCTTGCCATGAGCGTGCATATATTTGAAAAGTTGACACCCCATGGTATTGTATATGGAGTGTTTTGATCCCTTAGATGCAATCGTTTTAGTCAAAAAAAATTGAAGAAAGTGTGTGGTGGTAACTGTTCAATCTTCATTTTTACACACATATTGCTTTTTGACTGTGATTTAGGAGAGCCCGTTGTTGGTTATTGCAAGAAAACACCCCAGGTTGTTTTCTGCAAGGCCTCCTTAGGACACCCATGCCCCCCATGCATAGGGTAAATGTAACAAAAAAAAAAAGAGAGAGAAAAGACACCAAAAAAACTGAACGGCAAATGTTAAAAAATAATTAAAAAATGGACCAGCGTGTGGTATGGTTAGAAGCAGTCGCCAATGCAGAGTCCAGGCTGTTCAGGGCAATCAGGACAGTGATATACAGTATCTTTTCTCTGCCACCTCTTAGAATAGACCCTGCATATTTTTGGGGGATTCTGTTTTGCCGCAGTAGGGGAATTTTAAAAATAAAATGTGTAGCCCCAACTCTGCTCTCTCCCATCAGCGCCCGGGGAGCAGGTACATCACGGTACAAAATCCCCCGAAATGATCTAGAGCTGAAACTGTAAAAACTAAATTGCGTCCAGGGGTTTGCTTTTTTGAACAACAGATTGCAACCTTTTTGTACCAGGCCCTTTTCTTTTGTATAATTAGGGCTGCAGCATCTGATATGCCGGTTATAGGCCTTGATGCACACTGGCTTCCTTGTTCTCTCAGCTCTGCCACGTACAGGGACCTCCACAGTCCCCTCAGTGTGGATGCTGGTAAGAAGGTACACATCCTTCTTGTCTCTGTACTTAACTGCCAACAGCTCCTCTTGGCGCAGAGCTGAGGTCTCCCCCCTTTGTAGCTGGGGGCGTGCAAGTTGTCCAGAGAAACCTGTGCTGTTCTTTTTGATTGTGCCACAAGCTACTGTATCAAAACAGTACAGTAGCTTGAACAAAGGGACACTTGTATAAAAATTGTCAGTTTACAACTACCCTTTGTTCATCAGGGGGAATATCAGGTCCCAAACAATCTTGTCACTGGATCCCATATGTTCTTGGCAACCTGGAGGGTCAAGGTGGCTATCCTTTCCCTCGTACACCCGGAATACATCACCGCTCAGAAACACCTCTATAAACTACTGAGGGCTAAATCCTGTGACATCCAAATTACTGCCAGGATGTGATGTCTGGCCTCTGGTGATGAGGCACTACCCACTCCTCAGCAGTTCTGCCAGCTGGAGCAGCACGTCTCCTTCTGGCAGGGGGACTAGCAGGCACAGATACAACATCACTAGATACATCACTAGCAGCAGACACTGTATCTAGTGATGATGTATCTGAGCACCTGGCAGGGTCAAAATCAGGGTCAGAGTCTGACATAGACGCATCAGACTCTATCGCAAGGGTGGCATATGCCTGCTCAGCGCTGGTTGACTTCCGTGACTCATGTGACAGATCACAATCACTTTACTTAGTGACCCATCCCCCCAAAAAATTAACCCCTAAAAAAATAAGTGCTGCTGTGCAAGAGCCTGTGATCTGTATAGTGATCACTAGTAGGACAGGGGGTTAATCGTTCTGAAAAGAGCTTTTGTGTCTCTCAAAAAAAAAAATCACAAAAAAAGAACCCCTAAAAAAAAAAGGTGCTGCTGTGCAAGAGCCAGTGATTATAGTGATCACTGGCAAGACAGGGGTTAATGGCTCTGAAAAGAGCCTTTAGGTCTCAAGATTTTACAAAATCATGAAATTGCTAATGGGGCAAGCTGTGATTGGATGACCCCAGCCTGCCCCTTATGATGAGGCAGGCTAGGGAAACCCCCAGAAGCCCCATGATTAACTTCCTTTAGAAAGGGGGGGGGGGGGTTAATATTGATCATTTTATATATATATATACACATACACTGAGTGGCATCTCTGCATGACTATCAGAGCTTCCAGCGCTCAAAATAGCTGTGGGCGTACCAGGTACGTCCAAGGTCATTATGGAACGTTTTTTGCCAGACGTACCTGATACGTCCGTGGTCGGGAATGGGTTAATAACCTCTGCTCACTCTCCCTGGGTCACATCAAATTTATATCATGATCTTCCAGCATGGCCATGTTTCTTAGATTGGTGATTTGAATTGGGAAGTGTCAGCCGACTTCTGTGAGTTATACTAAAACTAGAATATTAACTTCCCATTTATACTCCTTTAAGAGGTTAACTTGTATTTTATCAAACCAGGTTTCAGTATATTTATGGTTTGATTTTTCTCACCAATTTATTGAAATACCCTGTCTTACACCACCCGGGTCTGCTGCGTAGCCCAGCATGGCCAGATTATTATTGGTGTCGCTGGAGTAACTAATCCAGGCCTATGCTTTAACATAAGCTCAAATGGCCACCATATATGTGGACAGTTTTATTTATGATTTCTGTTTTCATTCTGAAATGATCTGCACCCACTACAATGGTGCTACAGTCAGATCAAACTGACTTTATTATCAGTTTTCCACTAGTCGGGATGTGCTGTGCACAGAGGCTGGGCTTCATAGTGTGTGTGTGTCTGTGTGTCTGTGTGTGTGTGTGTGTATGGCTTTACAGCGAGATGGTGGCATCTCAGTCACACCTGGAGGAGTCCAGGCATTGTGTAAACTAGCAGTTGGTTTGATTTTACATGTAGGCCATAAATGCTATGGAGTGGAAATGGTAATTCAGCTTCTCTGATTAGGCTTTAGACCTCTGCAGCCAAAAATACCATGCCGCAGTCAACCATACTATAGGTCTAGAGGTGTAGAGTTGGGGATATATGCATTTTTATTTTTTACTTCTGAAATGTGCTATTATGTATGCATATACGTAGGATTTAAATTTGTTGAATCCTATATTTTTTTTATACATCTTGCAGCTTTCCTTTCATTTTATTCACAAGCGATTTCCAAAGATTAAGCCATGGTGTACGGTATTCGGTGTACTGCGGACATCTTTATATCAGGGCAGTAATAAA
The DNA here is from genome assembly GCA_933207985.1 of Pelobates cultripes. Classification (NCBI taxonomy): domain Eukaryota; kingdom Metazoa; phylum Chordata; class Amphibia; order Anura; family Pelobatidae; genus Pelobates; species Pelobates cultripes. The sequence goes on along the minus strand of OW240924.1, from coordinate 9,307,843 downwards.
CTTGTTACGTTGGTTTTTATAACACTTCACTCTAAAATTGTGATCAGCACAGTTCTTCCAGACTTTAACACATCCAAATGTGTTTATTCCCCCTCAGTCTACTTCTGGATCTATTCTTTATCTGTGTTCTTACCTTTTTGATATTAGGGGGCCCCTGGTAGGTTTAAATTTTCTTTTCCTACATTTATTCATGGGGTTTTCTCCATATGTTGTACAATGGCTAGTTGTGAGCCTGGCCATGCTAAGGGTTGAATTAGTGGACATTTTTTTTTTGTCTGATTAGCCTGCATGTTAACCCCTTAACGCCGTTACGGCGTTCTATGCCATCCCGGCTTTAAAGGGCTTTAAAGCCGTTGCGGCGGCATAGAACGCCATAACGGCTTGCAGCCCCAGGGGATCGCAGCTACTTACCTCCGCCACGATCCTCTTCTGGAGTGCTGCCTGACAGCCCAGGCAGCCCTCCCCCGGCAAGTGAGGCCCCCGGGGGCCATGTGATCGCTCTCAAAGAGCGATCACATGGCCCCCTATAGCTGGCTGTGGATCTGCCAGCAGGGGGACTGTCTGAAATATCAGACAGTCCCTCTGCTGATGGGAAAGTAAAAAAATAAAAATAAATAAACATGTTATAAAATAAAATAAATATATTTATATATATATATATAACGTCATACATAGTGTATTTTAATACTAATATTAGTATTAAAATACACTTAGAATGACGTTACATATATATTATATGTATATTATATATAATAGATATATACACATATATTATATATATACGTATAATTACAATAATAAATAAAATAATAAAATAAATAAATAAAATATTGAAACAAAATTTAATATAAATTATATATTCATATGCAATTTAATTCTAACTGTATTTTATTATTAATATATATATATTTATTTGCGGTTATTTGTATTTTATATATATATAGATAGATATATATAGAATGTCATTCTAAGTGTATTTTGTTACATATACGTATATATGTAACAAAATACACTTAGAATGACATTCTATATATATATCTATCTATATATAAAATACAAATAACCGCAAATATATATATTGATAAATACATATAATTACATAAAATATTACATTAGGATACACGTAGAATTTAAATACCTATAAATGCATATATATTAAAATTCTACGTGTATATTTAAGTAATCTTTTAACATAATTATGTGATTTGATTAATTAAAATTTGATTGACATGCCTGACAACACAGGGAGAAAGTGCAGAGAATTTAATTCGCAAGCACTATATTTGACCCTGTAACTCTCCAAGACACCATAAAACCTGTACATAGGGGGTTACTGTTTTTTACTCGGGAGGCTTTGCTGAACTCAAATATTAATGTTTAAAACTGGTAAATTGTATTACAACAATGATATTTTAAGTAAAAGTGAAGTTTTATTTGCATTTTTTACAAACAAACGGCACTTTTTATGGACTATATTATTGTTGTAATATGTTTTACTGTTTTAAAACACTAATATTTGTGTTTAGTGAAGTCTCCCGAGAATAACAGTACCCCCCATGTACAGGTTTTATGGTGTTTTGGAAAGTTAGAGAGTCACATATAAGGCTTGCATTTCGTTTTTTTGACATTGAAATTTGCCAGATTGGTTATGTTGCCTTTGAGTGCGTATGGTAGCCCAGGAATAAGAATTACCCCCATGATGGCATACCATTTGCAAAAGTAGACAACCCAAGGTATTGCAAGTGGGGTATGTCTAGTCTTTCTTAGTAGCCACTTAGTCACAAACACTGGCCAAATATTAGTTTTTTGCTTTTTTCACACAAAAACAAATATGAATGCTAACTTTGGCCAGTGTTTGTGACTAAGTGGCTACTAAAAAAGACTAAACATACCCCACGTTCAATACCTTGGGTTGTCTACTTTTTCAAATGGTATGCCATTATGGGGGTAATTCTCATTCCTGGGCTACCACACCGTCTCAAAGGTAACATTACTAATCTGGCAAATTTCAATTTGAAAATGGAATGTTCTATATTTGACCCTGTAACTTTCCAAAACACCATAAAACCTGTTAATGGGGGGTACTGTTGTACTCGTGAGACATCGCTGATTACAAATATGTGCATTTTTTTTTTTTGAAGTAAAACCTAACTGTATTATGACATTAACAGCTAAAATGTCAGACGGAAATACAAATTTTAAAAAAATCTTATTTTCTCAATTTTTAAATTTTTTTTATTCATAATAAATTATGTTCCATGTATGAATAGTTAATGATAAATTAAAGCCCTGTTTCTCCTGAACAAAATGATATATAATAAGTGTGGGTGCACCTAATGTGACAGCGGTGAATTATGGTTGAACAGACATATAGCGCAAATTCCAGTTTTTGTTTACGTTTTGTTTTGATCAGAACGTGCACTATTGACTCCGTCCTGAAGGGGTTAATCACTGATGGGGATTTATATCCATTTTTCTGTTTGGTATTGGGCTATATTATTGACCCTAGAATGATGGCATATATATTTTTCATATATGTATATATTTGGTTGAGTGTATTTTGTCACTTATACAAACACCTTTAAATGCCACCAGGGAAAATATGGATAATGAGCAATTGTCCTTTTCTATTCTGAAAACTGGAGAAAGTATAAGATTCCCCCAAATCTTGACTGTCTGTATAAGTGTTTGTTTCCATTTATTTGCATATTTAAATGAAATTGTTGTATGTCACATTTGAATTTGAGTTCTAGAAGAGCTGATTACTAACTGTGTATTTTCTTACCCCGCAGATACAAATAAGGTTCTAACTTGCAGTTTAATACTGGCGGAGTTCCATTTACCGTAAATGTATTTTTCCATAGTCCAAGCGGCAGTCATACTTTTCCTCCCTTTATACTATAAAAAAAAAATGAATAAATTAAAAAATAAAAGTTTCAACCTGTTTCCTTCTCTTAGCTTGTTATATACTGGGGAGCTCAGGGTGGAGTTGCCCATTATATGGCTAGAGGAGGAGGAGACTGGGCTACCTGTCCTGTGAGAAATGACTGCCGCTTTGACAAAGAAAAAATACATTTACGGTAAGTAAAACTTGTACGAACCAGATTTTTTTCACCATACAAGTCTATTGATTATGAAGGTCTGTAAAGTTGCAGGTAGCCCTTTATATGAACTGAGTCATACATGAAGGAATCTCACTGTCACTGTAAGAAGAGCTGCCATGGTTCTCTGGTAGTTATTTAGTTATTCAATGTATAACTATACATTACACTAGAGCAGTGGTTCCCAACATTACTCTGACACACATATAGACACAGATACTCACACTAACACATACACTGGCACACATGCAGATACAGATACAGTATGTATTTGCAGGTGTGTGTCAAGTTGTGGATCTGCATGTGTCAGTATGTATGTGTGTCACACAAATATACACACATTGACACACATGCAGATACCTATACTGACACACAAATACATAACCTGAGACATGCATACAATAAAACACTTGAGGATTCACACCCTGGCATACCAATTGCTTCCTGTACACATTGCACTTTTTTTGTTGTCTTTTTTTGTCCACGAAGACCAAACTAAAAGGGAATTTTTGATCTGAAAAAACCAGTTTGTCTGAAAAGGTATTATATTTCAACGAGGCAATGTGTTAGTCTGAAATATGAGTAATTTTTCAATAGTGATTAATAGTTCCTGAAAATATTCTGCAGTTTGACATAATGTGTGCCAACTAACCCTTTAAGTGCTATTTGTGAAAACCATTTAATCATCAGTAGTGCTTTTATGTAAGTTACCCTCACAAATTAAAAAATAAATAAATCCAATTATTTAACACCTTAAGGTGGTTGTGTGTGTGTGTCCTACATTACGGGGTACTTGAAATTATATAAAAGTTTGCAGTCTTAACAAACAAAACCATGGGAGTCACTAATAATAGTCCTTCTGTTTATAAATCGTAATATGATGGATACAATTTAATTCCTATCCACGGTGTGGTATACGGTTTTTGTGAAAACGCCATAAACTTGACAATCCTTTACTTCCTCTCGTCTGCCCTTACTTCCTCAGGGAATGAAAGTGATCAGATCGGTACAACTTAAATAAACATTTAGCTCTTTGTTTCGCGATTAGGGAATCTAATACAGATCTATCTGTAGATCAGAGTAAATGACCTCTCTCCTAGGCAGCCTGCACTGATACTCCGTAAGGTAGTTATACCTGCAAAGACAATTGGTAGATCTGCTGTTATTGCCTGTAAATGCTGCAGACTTTTATGTGGTATTTCAAATGCCTATATCAGGGGTGGCCAAATACTAATGACACAGGAGCTACTTTTATTTTTTTTTGGTTGCTGCAAAACTTTAAAACTTTTTTTTTTTATGCTCCAATATAAAATAAATTGGTAAATTATGATTAAATCAGATTGTGCCAATGAAAACTTTGATAATACTATATAGTAGTAATAAATTAAGAGATAAAAATCACAGGATAATTTGGAGGAAAATCAGCTTGATAAGGGAGGAAAAAATGGAAGGAAAAAGTGATGGTTATTACAAAAAATGAACCAATTCAAAATCCAAATTAAGTCCCTGGCTTCTCTTGACTACGAGTTTGCTAAATACCTATATGGTTCTTCGCTTTTGGTTTGCTATATTAGTCAGTAATTGATCTAGTTATTCAGCAGGTAAATGTCCATTTTTAGTTATCTTCTGCACAGTACTGTTGGGACAATTATCATAATCATAGACCAAATTACCTCCAGCAGTATACTTGAGGTAGAATGCTGTATTAGTCAGTAACTGACAGATATTTATCAGAGAGAATTTCCCCTCTCAGCCATCATCTGTATAGAACTCACAATTATCACTGACTTAATGTATTATAGCACAATATTTATCCATTAGATATCAGAGTAGACTTCTATACTCTCCTTTAATATTGATATTTTTAATTAACTGTGTCCATTGATCTGGATATACATGTGGGCTGACCATAGCCTTTATTCATGTCTATATACTATTACATATATATATTTATTTGTGTGTGTGTGCGTGTTCTTGTCACTCTTACTTTTCACATATAATTGATCCATAAGAGTGTTTGTCTTGTTTTTTTTTTTTGTCCAACTTGGACTTTTAATTATTACCTATTAAACAACTATTTTTATTCTTATATATAATTTTTGTTATTGGTTTAGGTTACCCCCTCCATCTCCTCTTTTTTTCCTTCTATCTATTCCCACTGGGGTTACCCCCCCATTTACAGGAGAGGTGTAACTTTTTGGCTCAATTTCCTTTTTCTTTTTCCTTTCTAGCCTGTTAGAGTGTATAAAAAGTCTTAGATTGTGTGGATCTTCTTTCTCTGCAACCATTACGTCTGGGTCTTCTAGCTATGGATTGTTTAGCTCTGGAACCTTTAGCTCTATATCTCATAGCTCTGGAACAATTTTATCTGGAGCCCTTGGCTCAAGATCCCCCTAAATCTGTGACCTTTTGCTGTGTATTTTCTAGCTCTGGGACCCTTAGCTCAGGATCTCCCAACTCTGGCACACATAGCTGTAAATCTCCTGGTTCTAGAACCCTTGGCTCTGGATTCCAGCTCTGGAACCTTTAGTTGTGGATCTCTTAGATCATTTCATCCAGTTCTGGCATCCTTGGCTGTAAGTCTCCTAGCTCTGGAACACATAGCTCTGGTTCCCCTAGTCGGCATGGAACTGTATCTCTGTTACATGACCCCGCGAACACCCAGGAAACTTGTACTGCTGCCCGTCCAACTTCCCAAGCAATTAGGAGAACGGCATTCACTCCCTAACAGAGTGTTTTTCTGTAACTGAGAGATAATTAGATAATTAGATTATTAGAATGCTTTTTTCTGCTTTGAGGAAGGAATACCGGAGATACCTAGTCACGGTATCGGAGCTCCGCAACATTCAGTTTTCTGAGAAAAGTAAGGGTTTTTTTTTTTTGTTTTTTTTTAAAGTACAATGTAAAAAGTCAACTGACACTGAGGACGTCTTCATGCTCGTAGGGCTTCAAAGTAAACAAAGGAGCAAATTTATTTTAAGGAGATGTGCATTTGAATATAACCAATGTTTCAGTCCAACAACCCCTCACATATTAAGAAAAGTTTGGTAATGGGATTGAAATGGTGAATGTATGATGTTGCACAGCTGTAAAAAAACAAAATGATATCTTGTTGATTTTAAAGTCCTACGAGTGTGTTCTGTACTTTGGCTGAGATTATAAAATTTTATGATCTCAACCAATCCAAGGCATTCCCATAGGAAAGCATTGGGAGGCCTTTGTGCATGTGTGGCAAAACGTTGCTCCATGGGGAGTGTTCAGTGCCTCTGTGCAGACCTGATCTAATACAATGCTCCAACCCCATTCTAATACACTGCCCACAAATTCAATATGTATTGGATTAAGGGAATGCCTCTTAATACACTGCCCCTTTTGCCTCCAGTCTAATTTAATACACTACCCACACTCCCACCCACTGCTCTCCCTCCGACCAAATTTAGCACACTGCCCTCCTCTCTCCCTCAAATTATTACACTGCTCCTCCTTGCCAATTTAATACACTGCACACTCTCTCTCCCCTAATTTAATACGCCTCCCTAAATTAATACACTGCCCCCTCCCCAATTTAGTACACTGGTCCCCTCCCTCCATCAAATTAATACACTGCACCCTCCCTCCACCAATTTAACACAATACACAGGAACCCCCTCCTCCCCAAGCCCATCTTCACCTACCTTAAGATGAGCCGCCTGTCCTCCAGTTCCAGTCCTGCTCTTCTCAAGCAGGCCAGATGCTCATCTGGCACTGTGAGCAGAAGGGAAGGGGCAATGGCTGGCCTGCTCTGCAGACAGACTGCCACTCTGGCCTCTTGTGGCCACGGGAGGGAAAGATGTATTTATTTATAAAATATTTTACCAGGAAAGATACATTGAGTTTTCCTTTGTTTTCAAGTATGTCCTGGGTCCACAAAATATTGCATTGATACAATAGAGTACAATAAAATACAAAAACAATATTAAAACACAACAAATACAAAATTTAACACAGAACAGGTAGGAAATATATAATCAACCATGACAGGTGCATTCTGTTTTGAAATATGTAGAGATGGATGTCTTAAAGGACTTAGGGAAGATTTTAAATTGTGTGGGAGGTCGTTCCATAATTGTGGCGCTCTGTAGGAGAAGGAGGATCGGGACGTTTTCTTTTTGTATTGATGTAGACGAAGTAAAGTGCTGGTACTGGATCGGAGCTTATAGGAGGTGGGAACAGCTGGGGAGAGCATGCTGCTCAGGTATGGTGAGAGCTTCCCAGAAAAGCTCTTGAACACACGGCTGGAAAGATGAAGGGTGCGTCTGGATTCCAGCGACAGCCAGTTTAGTTCTTTTAGTATGTCACAATGGTGGGTCCTGTAATTACATTGTAGCACAAATCGTCAGAACGAGTTATACAATGTATTGAGTTTATTAATGCAGTCCAGATGCATATACTACATATTCCCCATTATCAATGATTGGCATCATCTTTTCCTTTACTGTAGGGCTCAGGCAGGATTTGTTTCTGTACAGGGCACCTAGTTTTGGATAAAGTTTAGATGCAAGTTTTTCTATGTGGAGGCCAAAAGATAGATTGGGGTCTAACATCATACCCAAAAAATAGGCCTCCACATAGGGGTCTAACCCTAGATTGGGGTCTAACAACAAACCCAGGCATTTTAAAGAGTGGACTGTGGTCAGTGTGGTGACCTGTCTTGTGGCTGTTCGCAGCCACAGCACAAAGCGGCCCCAGGGCAGACTGGACGCAAATATAGTCATTGTGGGACGCAAGTTTGACATGCTTGCTGTAGATTGTTCAGATTATAAATCCATTCCGTCTCTGCCATGCCTAGCTGATAGCCACATCACTCCTCTACAACTGCCTATTATTTTCTGGATTCCCATAAATGTTAAACCTTTTGGTTTAACACACTATTTCTTATATGGGCTTTCTTAATATTTCTTATGTTTTTTCCACTCAGATGTGGAGTCCTCTTTTTGTGCGTTAAACATAGGCCAAACCACAAGAGCAAATAAGGAGACCATATCCTTAGAACAGCATGCTATTAGGTCCATTATGAGAAATGTTTAATTTCTTTATGATGAGAGTTTGTGACTTTTTTACATGTACCGTATTATTACCTGTACTCCTACAGGCCAGGCATGAACCACATCCATAGAAACCCTTTTCTTCACTCAGGAAGGATGAATTATTTTTCATTAGATGATTCTTAACTATCTTCTGTTTTAAATGGGGCGCTCCTTTGAATGTAAACACTGTTTATTTTTTTTTTTCTGTTAAAATATCCTTACACATGTGGTTCATTTTTTTTTAAAATGATGGCTATTTTTGTTAACGATGCACAGAATGGATACATTTATATTGCCCCATTTTCTGGACGTTCTTCTTATATATATATATATATTTTTTTTTTTAAAGATGCTTACTCCCTATACTTAAACCTTTCTTAAGAATCCCTCCTTTGATCAAGAAGATGAGACATTTTTAATAGAATGGAATACAACGTTGGATTAATTTTCATACAATATGAGGCATCGAATTATTAAAAGAGAGCATTTTAGATAAATTAGATACTGAAATAAAGAACAAAACTGTTTACTAAATCACACTAATGCAGATAAAGATAAAAAAAATCACTATAGAGATGCAAAATGCATTAGAAAAAAAATAGAGCATGAAACTATTCAGATCAAAAAAAGAAAATGTTAGCAATAAAACAGATTATGCTAAAAACAAGGTAAGGACACTTTTTTTTTTTTAAAACAAAAGGAAACAATATAATATACCAGCAAAAAAACATACACCGTATAAACACGCCTAAGACTGGGAATAAAAAAATAAAAATAACCTTTAATCTCATATTCAGAATATAAACCCAAAACGTCAACATAACAATTAAAAAACAAATCCACCTACTGCAAGAAACCGTCAAGGAGGAATTACCTTACAGAGGCGGAAAACTAGAGGCAAAAAAGACAGTCTCTCAGAATAATTAATATATAGAAAAAGAAAGTGGCATTTTTAATCTGACCAATAAAACCTTAAAACAAGCACAGATAGAATTATTACAAAAAGGATTGAAACGTGCCCCTTCGAATAATATAAATACATTTAAAACCTATATTTATCTAAACAGATATAAAATAAATTTGTGTTTAGAAAGTATTTTGTAAAAGAGCAGGCAACACAAGAATGTATACCCAATAACACTAACTGTGTACATATCATTCTTAAATCTTTTTTTCCTAGTTATTTAATCTCTAAGGAAATGACTGTTTGAACAATTGGTCTTAAATGATGTAAAGAAAATCAAAAAGCTTGAATAAATATCAAAATAATGTAACTGTGGAGAAAAGTAAGGCACTTAAAGATAGTATTAATGAATTCACAAGATTATATTAAAGAATCAATGAGACTACTGAATGACGAGAACCTACAGAAAGCTGAATAAAGACCCCACTATAGATATCTGTTAAAACCTGCAGTGGTTATGGTACTGCGGTCTTCTATTCCTTTCCCAATATCTGAGCATAAGTGATTATAACTGCAGTTAGGAGATAGAGGAATAGGGTAGATGAATGCAGCTTCCAAGACGATTCTCCCCAGCAAGTAGAATATTCCCCAAGCATTAGCCTAGACTTCATGAAGGGTGTAACAGGAATGATTTTTATTGACGCCACACTGGCTTTTATGAGAATCCTCCTGCAAGAGGACCTCCCACAGTAAACAAAGACAATAACCAGTCAACATACAGATTTACAGTAACTCCTGCCCTCTCTCTGCCTGGGAGATTTTGAGATAAGTTAAGGAATAACCCAATTATCTTCAGGCAGAGGGCACACAATTTTCCCAAAAATTAGAACACCCCTTTCCACACAAGGTATCCCCACAAAATATCCCCTGATAGCTCCGATCTGGGGGAGCAACATATTCAAATTTCACCCAGATCGGTTCAGGGGTTCTCAAAAAGTATGGAATTTACAAGTTACTGACCACACATGAGGCTCCTGCCCAAAACAGTTCCATGAATTCAGCGTGTGCGGTCGGTCAATTCAGTAAATGGCATAAAAACGAATGAAGTCCCAAATGGATCCTCCTGGCTCGTAGGAGCGATTGCTCCCCTTGTTCGAATGAACCAAACTACCGAATGGCACTCTCCTGGCTGTTCGGCAACTAAAGGAAGCAGGCGTTTGTATGTTTCAGCGGTGGTTCGGGAAGTTGAGTGTCCGATTTTTACTTCCAGACACTAGACGTCCAAGTCCCGCTGCCTTCTTTCGTGCAAACAAGACAGCCACCCAGAGAGCGCTTAATAGACGGTTCTTTTTGAAATTAATGAGCCTGGAGGGTGGTCGGTGTTCGGTAGTTTTAAATTGCCAAACCAATAAATCCCAAAATGAACGAAATGTTGCAGAAAAGCACGAACACAGAAGAAAATGCCGAAACTCAGTCTATTTTCTTCACAATATCAAAGAAAGATTTTAAAACTATAAAAATAAGAGGAAGGCGCTTGGTATTCTAAATCCTCAAGAATACAACTACATAAATATAGGCTTCCCAAAAATTGCAGTATTCTATTATTTTAAGGTACACAAACAATGCCACTCACCCACCCAGGAAAACCTATAGTATCTGGAATTAAATCTATTTCTAGCAGGGTGTCAGAATACATAGACAAGTGTCTTCAACCCATGGTACAAAATAATCAGTTATCTGAAGTATACTGGAAGTATATTACAACTACTAGAAAACATTCAATGGCAGGACAATTAATAATTGGTAACCGCATATGTGAGCTCTCTCTATAACATCAGAGTGCATGAAAGAAGTTGCCAAGCAGTAAGGTACTTCCTATCACAATCTGAGAGATTTAAGCCGGAACATGTGGATTTTATTATAGAGGGCATTCAACTTATCTTACAAAAAAACTTTCGGTTCACCGGGGAATTTTATCTCCAAACTTGTGGAATGGCGATGGGCAACCTGTTTATGGCAGACTCTAAATGCCAGTTTCTCTATCAGGGATTTGAGTAGTATTTGTTTTTTATATGAAGTGATACAATGAAGTGAGAATGAACTTAATTTTTTTTTTAGATTACTTAAATTCAAATAATTGGGGTATATTCTTGGCTGCAAATTTTAGCAAAACTGAGGTAAATTATTTTTAATTTAAAAAAAAATATTTTTGTAGAAGAAAAGTCAATTAAAACCAGTACCTTTTTTTTTTTTTTTTAATCGGTGGATGTCAACAGTTACATACAGTTGTCAAGTTGCCATTACCATCCATGGCTAAGAGGCATCCCAAAATCACAGTTCCTCCGGCTAATGTACTGATGACTGTAAGCATGTTGAACAAGCATCCAAGCTTAAGAATCTAAAGAGAAAGGATATAACGCCATAACTATAGTGTGACGAGACCAATCTCGCCACTGTGTATTGGAGGAGCCTGGTTGCCCGTCTGCTGCCTTTAGACAATGGCCCCATGTTGAAACACTTGATTTTTTTCCCTGCAAAGACACAAAAGCTGGGTCATTCGGTACTTGGCCTGTTTGAACCGTGATACCCCAGATAGCTATGCCATGGAGCCCATTCGTATAACGAAAGACTATGGGAAAGACTTTGGCTCCATGGCAACTGTATGTATGTGATCTGAGCGCCATTCCGTAATAATGTGCGCTCAGATTTAAGCTATCTGGGGATATGTTGAATGTACCTGTTTTATGCAATGGCTGCACAGTTATATATTTTTATGTGTTTTATTGTCTTTTCCTGCCATGTGTTCAATTGAGTTTTGCCTCTGTCCTTGGAGATAATTGGATTACTTCCCAATTATCTCCAGGATAGAAGACTCTGTGGAACTGGTTTTGGGCAGAAAAGCCATGCTTCATTTGGTCACAAAGGACTACGGTCTATCTTTTGAACCACTGGACCAATTTGGATGATTTTGACATATGTTTGTATTTGGAGTATGCTGATTCTGAAAATGTGAATGTGATGTATACTTTTAAAGTTATGAATAATGTGGAAAAACTGTATTTCTCTGCCTGTGATAATTACATTACCCATTGTGTAAGGCAATTGTATCACAGGCAGAGGGGAGGATTTTGTGTGGGAGTGTCTGAGTGTATTGTACGTGTTTATTGGTTGTTTTACAAAACTCTGTGGGTGGTACTAATGTGTAACAATGTGTACATAAGAACAATAAACCCACAGCTCTGTCTGTTCCTGCTTGACCTTCAAAACGGAGCTTTGTCTCGTTCTTGGGGGGATTTATTGTATGCTGTTCCAGTTTGACTGCTAGGAGTGTAAACCTATTCCACTGTTTACAGCATTCCTATGGTTCCGGTTCGGCTGTTTACGGCTTTCATATGCTTCTCCGGTTCGGTGGATTGGTGTCTACAGTAGCTGCCTGTATATCTGGAAGGGGAATATCCTCTAAAAGGTGTTGAACCCCTTTTATTCCGGGGTGTCGTTACATATAGAAAAAAGTTTTAATCAGATTTTAGTTATAGGGAGTAAGGAGCTATTAAAACAATATCCATTCTGTGCGACTTTAACCAAAATAGCCATGAGTTTTTAAAAAAAATTGTAAATAAACATTGGGCAATTTTGAGGCAGGACCCCATGTGTAAAGATATTTTAACAGAAGAAAACAGTGTTTACATTCAGAGGAGCGCCCAATTTAAATCAGAAGTTAGTTAAGAATCATCTAAAGAAAAAACAGAATTCATCCTTCGATGGATGTGGTTCATGCCTGGCCTGTAGGAGTACAGGTAATAATACGGTACATGTAAAAGTCACAAACTCTCATCATAAAGAAATTAAACATTTCCTATAATGGACCTAATAGCGTGCTGTTCTAAGGATATGGTCTGTCTCCTTATTTGCTCTTGTGGTTTGGCCTATGTTGAATGCTGAGTGGAAAAAAAAACATATAAGAAATGTAAGAGAAAGCCCATATAGGAAATAGTGTGTCTCAACATTTTAAATCCAACCACAACTGCAACCCAAAAGGTTTAACTTTTATGGGAATCCAGAAAATAATAGGCAGTTAGAGATGAGTGATGTGGCTAGGCATGGCAGAGATGGAATGGATTTATAATCTGAACATTCTACAGCCTGGAGCCTTGAGCTCCACCACTTCCTGGAACAATGAGTAAAAAATATTGCTACTACACGATTATGAGTACTTTTTAACAGCTAATATGCAGTAGAAATGTAACTGGAAACTCCCAATAATATTTCCTGTTTATAACCTATCCCCCCTTCATATTCCATCTCTTTAAAACATATCCTTATTTAAAATATATACCCTTTTAAAAAAAAACAACTAGAGATTCGATAATTTTAAAATGAATGATAAATGAATATTAATAAGTATTATGTATTCTAGTAACTAATCGTAGTTATCTTGAGGAATAAAATCATTATTTTACTGCATTTGAAATTTTTTATTAATATAATGGAATAGATTTATTAATATGTCTCTTTTCTTCGTTTTTTTTTTCCTTCTTTCCTTATGGTTCTTACTCTGCCCTTCCTTTTTCCAAAAACAAGTATGGTGTGCAGTTGAGGAAGGACTTGTGGCTTACACAGACGTTAATATGATGTGGAGCGGGAAGTAATATGCCGCAACTAGCAACACCTTACTTCCAGTTGCCACAAATCAAACGTATACATCATCTCTAGCTGCCTTGGAAGGCTGCGCACGTCATTTCCGGCAACGGATGATGACATGAATGGTCAGAGACGAGTAAGGGCAGAGTGCCCATGAAACCTCTGATTGGAGAAATCATACTATGTGATCACGAAGTTGGATTCAGCACAACCATTTAAATAGAGGAATGTGACCTGGACTACTGAATTGCCAACTGAGGAAGCTGCATGCAGCAAAACATGTCTTGGCATTGAGGCACTGGACTTAAGATGACTGTGATAAGTGCACTTTATAATTTTAATTATTGTTTTAAAATAGTTTTTATTAGGATTTTTTAAATAAATACTATTTCTTAGAACTATTTAGCAATCTGTCCACTCTAGATCACTGTTTGGGCAACGGCATCCCAGAAATTGGCACCAAGTGTTACCACCTTAAAGCCAAGGATTGAAAATCTCTATGCTACTCTGGTATTGTGACCAAAATTGGTGTGTAGATATACTACACTATCATTTCCTGTATGTGTTTTCTGTTTGCTTTTGAGATCTATCCGAGTTGTAAGAAGGTGGAGGGCTTCCTGTTAAAGGTACTACTGTGCAACTATCATCAAATTAAGGCTTGCATGTTAAACTTTATACAGTACAATCTGCTCTATATCCCTTTTGTTTTTTTCTGTCTTACATGCTCAATACTTAAATTGCCACTGTATCTCTTAGAATAAGAACCATTGGATGTTTCGCAGTCTAAGCGCTCCACAATTGTTTGATAAGTGTATCACTTATAAGACACCGGTCAATATATACTACTGGTGAGGTAAGGGATAAAATGTATTCATTAATGTGTGTTTTGAGCTGGTATATATATTTTTTCTGTTTTGAAGCGCTTGACCACACTCACTCTTTTTAGAGTTTTTTATCCTTAGATTTAATACTTAGTGTTTTATTCACTACCTGTATCTCCCTTGTAAGGAACATAGGCTATTACCATATGTATTAGTCCATTATATTTTCCTAATTAAGGACTTAGGATGCCACTTTATTATTTGGCATAACTTTTTGGTTTGTTTGTTTGTTGTTTCTTCCTGTTAGATGCTAACCTCTGCTTTAAAGGACCACTATAGTGCCAGGAAAACATACTCGTTTTCCTGGCACTATAGTGCCCTGAGGGCAGGGACGTATTAGCCGCAAGGCAAACAAGGCATTTGCCTTGGGCGGCATTTTTCAGGGGGCGGCAAACAACGCCACCCCCAAATGCCCAGGGTAAATGCCTTGTTTGCCTAACAGACATGCCGGGCTGGGCGGGCGGCGCTGGCTGCTGTGCGGGCTGCTGGTGAGGGAGCTCTTCCTCTGAGCACTCTGCTCAGCTCCGTCGCGCACCGCCCGCAGAGTGAGGCTGGGAGCCGGAAGATGACGTCATATTCCGGCTCCCAGCTTCACTATGCTGCGCGCGAGGGAGCTGAGCAGAGTGCTCAGAGGAAGAGCTCCCTTGCCAGTCGCCCGCACAGCAGCACAAAACCAGGATACACCACTGCCTGAGAGTGCCCCCACCCTCAGGGACCCCCTCCCGCCCGGCTCTGGAAAGGGGAAAAGGGATAAAACTTACCTTTTTCCAGCGCCGGGTGGAGAGCTCTCCTCCTCTGTTCCTCCCCGTCGGCTGAATGCGCACGCGCGGCAAGAGCTGCGCACGCATTCAGCCGGTCGCATAGGAAAGCATTATCAATGCTTTCCTATGGACGCTTGCGTGCTGTGATTTTCATAGTGAGAATCACGCAAGCGCCTCTAGCGGCTGTCAATGAGACAGCCACTAGAGGATTTGGGGGAAGGCTTAACCCATTTATAAACATAGCAGTTTCTCTGAAACTGCTATGTTTATTAAAAAATGGGTTAACCCTAGCTGGACCTGGCACCCAGACCACTTCATTAAGCTGAAGTGGTCTGGGTGCCTAGAGTGGTCCTTTAAAGCATAGTGAGAGAGAGGTTAGTAAATACAAACATTACCTTTCCTTCCATTCCTCCATGTGATACGAGCTAATACGGTCAACAGGACAGAAATACAGACCAAGGACAGCTTAATAATAAGATAATAATAGAGATCTGTAAGGAATAAAACAAAGACCAATCAATACATGTTATAATAATTTATACTAAAGTTAATCGTTTGTATTGTCCTTCCCTGTTACATTAGTAAAAACGTCTTTTCACTTCATTCCCCAGATTAGAATTCTAATTTATGGTCTTAAGTGCCGTTTTGAGCATTAAGCATTTCGTGAATCCAGGTTAGCCAATTTTAATATAGGCTATCTAATATGACACCTATAAGCTTGAACCTTGGAATCAAGGTAAATTCCTTCACATTAAGCAGAGACCTCTGCAGTATAATTTTAAACACCGAAATGTGGTATTTCCCAAACTCCCATTTAGATTAGGAGCCTTTGCTTAGTAAAAAATACAAATATAATTTACAAACTCCATGATTATAAAAATTTACATTTCTTCAGGGATTTTTGCAGATTAGATGGACTGTGTGCCCATTATTATACACCCTGTAATTAAAGGGACAGTACTCAGTGCCTGTACTTACAGCTGACAGACAGTATAGAGATGTTTGTAGGAACGGAGCAATGGAGAGTAAAACTACACCAGATGGTGGAGTTTATCTCCAGTTCAGTCTTTATTTCTGGGGCAGGAGCTGGTTCTGGAATGAGAAAAAAACCTGTCCTATATGTGTTACAGTATACGTGTGTGTATGTATGAAACTTTTTTCTTTTTTATTAAAAGATATTTCTCTGAACTTTTCAAATAACCATTTATTTAAAATACAATTTTAAAAAATAATTCTAAGATATCACTACTACACTGAGAATCACTGAATAACTAGTTATTGATGTGAATACGCACCATATACAGTGAGATTAAATGATGCACGATATATCATGCTGTTTGTAAGCATTATTCTTGCTGTGTATATCCCACTGTCCTCTATTCTCAGGTCTCGGATGGTTAATCCAGTCATGTTATTAGATGGTTTGATGCGGTTATTAAGCGGATTGTTATTATAGACCTTAAACTGTGAGTTTGAGAACTTTGCGATTCTGATTTCTTCTCCATTGGTTTGAAATGTCCAAGAGGCATCTTCTACAGGATGTGTCAGACTGACATCTCTGGACAGATAAACAGACTGATATAAAAGGCCGGACACCGGGAGAGGGACATCATGCTGAGCTGTATGGAGATAGAATAATAAAAAATATTAATCATGGCGCATAGTATCGCTACCATCCAGAAGACAAACCCAAATGTATCTTTATTCAGTATCCTTGGATTAATCATAATGATACAAAGAATTCTACCTCTTCACCACCTTCTCATCTTATACTTTATCTTTTCTACTCATTTTCCAGATAGATATTTGATAATACCCTGCAGTAACTATTTTATTAACGCTAAACTCCTTTGTTGCAAATGATACCGCTCTTGCGCCTCGTAATCCTATTTCTATTTTTAATCTTCAAATTGTTTTACAGTTCATAAAACTGTAAATAGAAAGCTTTGAGATTTAAAATTACAAATACTCCACAAATTCCAATGACTTTCCTCTAACTGATATATCAGTTTTCCTTAAAGGAATACTCCATGCACATTAACCACTAAAACGTGCTGTTGTGCTTATGGTGCAAGGAGTTCCCTACATTAATGCAAGTAGTGATTTGACTTTTTGCCTGGGGTACGCTGTGCAGCACTACCTGCCCCTTTTCCAGTGTGAGAATCGGCATTTCCCCAGCTAAATCCATCCTTGGAGTACCAGCTCTTTGGCTGAGAGTGACTTACCTTCAATGTCGGTCTCTCAGATGATGGCTCTCTGAGAAGCAGGGAGTGGCTCCCAGGGGAATTTATGGACTTTTTTGGACTTCATTGTGTGCAATATTAATTTTTAATTGTGTGTTTTTTTTGTGTGTTTTTTTCTCAGTTGGATCATGCAAATTATGTCAGTGCTGTATAAGCAGAGGTTTTACCTTTAATTATTACTCCAGTTTCAAATTATATGATATTAACCCCTATAGCAGTACAGAGGCTTGTTTGGATTAAAGGGACCCTACAGGCACTACAACCACTTGATCTCATTGAAGCTGTCTGGGTGCAGTGTCCCTTAACCCTACAATGTAAAACACAGCAGCTTTAGGGAAAATGTTTACATTGCAGGGAAAATACAGCAACTAGAGGCACTTCCTCGATTAGCAGAGTTTAACTCCGTGAAACTCTGTTGGACGTCCTCACGACTGCATTGATTCATTGATTTCCTATGGGAAAGGAAGAAAACGTGCGCAGCACTTGCCACAACTTAGATTCCCCCATCGCAGTGGCGTTGCCGGAGGAGGAGACAGATCCATTCCCGAGAGACCTTGGTGAGGGAATCAGGAAAGTGAAAGAATGGGTTTTCCCCTTTTTTTTGTTTTGTTTTTTGGCTGTTTTGCATTGAATTGAAGATTTTACTAAGATCGAAGACGGTATGTTTAACTAATTTACTGTCAGAGATGCAGCAAGAAATATCTATTAATCTCGATAGGGATACGATTAAAATAGAAACGCTATTGATTATTCAGAAAAACCTTTACTTATTCCTCTCATTAAACTAATAAATGTGATAAAGCAATTAGTGCTAATCGCTCTCAGCCAATGAATGTCCATCTGTTTGCAGAAATATGCAAAGTGCTGACAATAGCCTTCCTCGATCTCATGTTGAAGGCCGGCTAATGACGCTGCCGGAATAAATTCCATTCAGCAAACTACATATCTGCAATGCTTCATATGCTGGATGTACAGACTCCAGGTACCATGACCACTTTAAGTTACTGAAATGGTCATGAATCTTGGAGTAAGCTTTTAAGACAAGGTCTGCTTTGAAGAACTCTGAGAGTAAGTTGTTCAGGTAGTAATTTTGTTTTTACTAGTGGGCGTTATCTGTCAAACTCCCGAAGCCGTTCGAAGTGGCATTTGAACACGTGGAAGCTGCCATCTTGTTCAGTCGAACGCATCCAGTGGTGTTTGGTCGTCAAGTGTATGGAACTCAAATCGGACACTCGACGGCACAAACACCGCTAAACTTTTACATTCCATGGAGGTTCGGCTATTCAAATGGGAGTCAAATGGCGTTCAGTAAAAAGAAACCCATGAACAAGACACATAATGACATTATCCACAAGTGGCTATGTTCGGTATTTCAAATTGTCGAAGTAGACCGGCCACACAGCCTGTTTTTAAGTTCGAATGCCACTTCGAAAGTTCGAATGGGTTCCTGTTACAAGTCCCAACAATAGTGTTTTTAAACATAGGCTACCACAGGGCCATAGTCACAGGGCAGGAGACTGGCAAACAGACTCCTCCAAGAGCCAGTGACGAGGCTACTTTCATCACAATGATGAAACCAGTTAAAGATCTTCTAAGAGCTGTTCCTGCTATGCTCTCTGGGCTATGAGAGGTTCACCCACTGGAAGCTGGATGGGTGGAGGACGAGGAGACCCCAACCAAACTGTGTCAGTTTGTGGGGTTTGCGGTGGTTATGGTGTCCGGTGCGGGGCTTATGGTACTCAAGGATTACTAGGAAGCAGCGATTGATGGAGGTACCCGGTCGGAGTGCCAGGTGGTCTGTCAAAATAATCATTTAAATCATCAGCTGTGTCATCCTCCTCAAAGACTGATTAGCGTGATGAGGATATTCATCTGCGGCCTCGCCCAAAAATCAGGAGACACAGAATAAACAAATTAAAGAATTAATAGCAACCGGGTGAAGACTTAAAAGAAGAGGAAATAAACCTAACAAGAAGAATGCAACCATATTTTATTTGACCTCCTATGAGCAGAGTTGCAGCATTTGCAAGATGTGTTTTCATAAACCGCCTAAAAAAAAAAAAAAAATGTGTCTTAAAAAAAAAATAAAAAAAAAATTGTTTTCGGGTGGGTACATCTACGTTAAAAAAAATAAAAAAAATCAGTGAATATCATTAAAGTATTGAATAAGATAATTAAGAGAGCACATATACAAAATTGAAACCAGTATAGTAATAAATGGTACCCAAGGTACCCTATAGATAACAGCTGCTAAACAAAAAAGAATATTCCCAATTCCTGTATCAAAATGCTAAAAAATATTGTCAGCGCTTTGAAGATAATCCCCTTAAAATTGTAACAAGGGTGCATATATAGAAAGATAATGTAGCAATAAAAATCTAAACTCTACATCAAAGAGCTATATTGAGAAAAAATTGCAAATTAAAATATATGTAGAAATGTGTAAAAATATATAAAAATATGTCTCTGAAAAGTCCAAAAGTCATGTAAGATCCTGTGAGGGAGAGTCCAAAATCTGTAGTGATAAATGGAAACCCAGAAGGGTACTTGAAAATTCCTAAGGCAAAGAAGGAGAAAGAGATATAGTGTAACTCTATAACATTTATTGCCCCGGTATAACAAACAGATCCCCCCCTAAATAGGAACTCTCACAATATAAAAGAAATGGTACTTATTGCTAAGGACCATGTGGGAGAATCTTTGCAGCTGCTGATTCTTGTAGTCCCGACAAACTGTCCGGTTCCCCAAAGCAGACAGCGTCCACCTCGTGCACTCTGGTGGGCTGTCCGAAGATGTTACTGTGGGGAACTGCTGTAGATAAAAATGGCTTCTTCTTCGAACCTAATCCACAGGGGATATGCAGCAAAGTCCCCCTAGCACCTCATCAACGCGTTTCGTCCTACTACTGAGGACTTTTTCAAGATAGGTGCTATGTCCGTTGCTGGCGGTTTTATACTTTACCGGGCAAACGGATTCAAATTCTTTAAAGGCATACACTTTCAATTTCAACATATGTTAAATCGGTCCTCTCAACTTTGCTTAACATATAAAATTGCAAGGCATTTCAACCCAAATGTCCAAAACTGTTGCACAATATCGTATTGAGTAATCCAAAGTATATTAAAATGTGTAAGAATAACATAAAAGTTTAACATAAAAGTTTTTTCTATATTATAAAATTATAAAACATATCTAAATAGCATAGGTATCTTGATGTTCATTATTTGATTATCCAAAATAACTGTGATTAACCTTTTCACTGCTCATTGTAATGTAGACACTTATAACCTAGAGATTTCCACATATATTGTATCAAAAAATGTCCAATTCCCTAACTAATGTAGCAAATAGTGACTCTAATAAAGAGATGACTGTATCCTATTCTAAGTTATAAAGTAAACAAGAGCTATTATTTTGCAACATGGAAAGATATACTTAAAAGTTCTTATTATCCTCTATAGGAATACAATTCTATTCTCATTTTAAATGAAATATTTTTGCTTAAAAGTAAACAGATTGTCTGTATTGGAGGTTTATCTTTGACATACAATAGTACAGACTATCTATTCATGACCCATATATAAAGAGCAAAAGTGTGATCCATATTATTTGTCTGGTAGCTATTCCTCTATAGTATATTGGCTAACTCCAATTCTGCGTTTAGACCTAGAGGAGTGAGTGTTTTTAGGCTGTATATCCAGAACATCTCCCTATATGTTAGAACCTTACTCAATTCACTTCCCCTCCACGGTACTTCTGGGTGCCACCTTTTGAATGCCACAATATTTAAGGAGTGTCGGATCACTATTGTGGTATATTTTGAAATGACTGGATAGGGAATGTTTTTTAGCATCATTAAAGTATTAATTTATTAGTGTTTCCCAAACCAGCCCTCAGGAGTCAGGACCCACCCACAGTCCAGGTTTTGTTAGTATCTCCATTGGAATAAAATAGGTAAATATATTAATCCTGGACTGGTGGTGGGCCATGGTGATTGGTTTGGGAACCACTGCTTTGACAGACACTGTGTGTATTGCAATTATGCTGATATCACCTCAGCCCGATCCATCTCCAGTGACTCTTCACTCCCCCTCGCTTGAGGGAAATGGATGTCAGGGTGGACTGGAGGGAAAATGTGGTCTCAATGCTGGAATGGAGATATGTTTTAGCTGTTTTATTTATTTTTCTTTTTTGAGGCATGAGACAAGTATCGGAATTAACATCCCCAAAAACAAAGGTTTCTAAAAACACTGTTTTCTGGCTGAATTAGCTCTTTAATGTTTCAACACAGAACCAACTCTACATCGGTCTAAAAAAACATTTCAAAAACTGCTATAAACATGTAAATTCAAACCAAGGGATGCCTTCTCTTGATTGGTTCTTTTTACTTTATGAATATAAACAAAAAAGCTTTATCAAATTAACTACGAAAACCATGTTTTGGGGCTGATGAATAACGTGACCTTTGATGACACTCAGAATTAGTGGAAATTTGAATGCAGGACTTAAATTTGTGTGTTTTGTTTAAAAACAATTCTATCATTAAAGGGATTCTCTTCCCGCAAAACAACTTCATCTCAAGTCAGTTTTTTGAGGGCTGGAGTCCCTAAACGACATCTAGCTGCTTTATTCTTCATGATTGCTGACTGTAGCTAATGCTTTTAATTCAGAAGTACATAAGTGCTCTATGAGAAGTTCAAGAATGATGGTGTGCCGTGATTGACAAACATGCATCTTGTATCCGCAATGCTTTCGTACGAGAAGCTTCTGATTGGCTAAAAGTCATCAGGATTACTGACTTCATTGCAGGTTTATTGACCACAGCAAAGTGTTTGCAGCGACACTGGATTACGGGTAAATTTTAATGGATTTGTGAAGTTTGTTTTTATTTCTATGTAAAAAAGGGAATCTCCGTAATCTCAAGAAGTAAAGGAGCACATCTAACAAAAATATATAACCATGTTAGAAAAGTGATTACAATTAGTTTGAATTTTATTAAGTTAATAAATACAAAGTGTAAAATTGTAATTGTCATGTTAAACACAACAGTTCAATAATACACATCCTGCACATTGCAAAATAAATACAATATAAATGGATTTATATCCATAGAGCATGTTGCACACAAGAAAACAGCATACAGAAAATGGGCCTGAGAAAATGGAGAAATATTTAGAGTTTAAAGGGTCAGTGTAAGCACTTTGGAACACTGAGAGGTGTTTGGTACTTAGTGCACCCTGATCTCACTCATTGCTGAGAGCAGGTCATAGAAGCTGTAATTTGTATAAAACCATACAATGCTATACAACATTCCACCAGGGCTGTCAATCAGCGAGGATTCACTTAATTCTGCATTTTCTGTGCCAATTTTATCCACAATGTGTACACAGAGTGTTCCCTTCATAATAGAGAGATAGATGAACTGGGCTGTGTGTAAACTAACCACGGCTACAGTAAGTCTGCCATCAGTTTATTGAGCAATTCCAATAATCCTTTGTGATGATTGCAACTGCTCTTTAGAGATAAATAAATATAAAATGATGGGATAGGATCAGTTCCCACAGTCCCGAATAGGCACGTGAAATGTCTCATCCTGATGTGGGAGGGGGTTTCACTAAGAAGTACTCAAAGGGACTTAATATTTTTGATGTACTACCTGTATAGGGTAATTCTTTATATATCTCTTTAGACATAAAACCCATATACATTCTAATCAATTGACAGCATTTGGTAATATCCATCAACATGCTGCTGTAACATAGTTTCTTTTATCCCTCCAGTTTGGAAATTTGGTTATGAGTGTTTTTACATGTTTTACCAATCTGGATGACTCACTGACATGTGAATTGTTAGGAATTATAAATAATAATCTAATTTGCATCAAATTTCAAGTTTAAAATGTTCAAATTGGAAGCCAAACCACCTGAGTCAACTATATTTCCAGTTTGGCTACAGAGTTCTTAGTTTCCGACTGCGATTTGTTTCTGATACATTGTCCTAACCATTCTGTAAATATAACAGCAGCACTGCAACATGGCAGGAATGTAGCATTAGATCCTCTGTCCCAATATAGAGAGTTTACTGACCTGATCCCAGGAGGAATGCTGCCAGTAACATACAGGGGATCCATGCAGCTGGATGCAGCATAATGTCTGTAACAAATTGCAATTATA
This sequence comes from Pelobates cultripes, assembly GCA_933207985.1. Lineage (NCBI taxonomy): Eukaryota > Metazoa > Chordata > Amphibia > Anura > Pelobatidae > Pelobates > Pelobates cultripes. The sequence goes on along the minus strand of OW240924.1, from coordinate 9,284,073 downwards.
GATACACTGAGAAACCATCACAACCACAGGTGCTGGGTCTGGCCGTGTCTCTGTATGTGGCAGGATGGGGGACGCAGTAATGGAACCTGCTATGCAGGATGTTGGTCAGACTGGCCCAGGTGATTATTATTTTTATACTTTTGAAAGAATATTTTGCTTTAAATTAAAAGGACACCCTATTCATTTAATTTAATGTATTAAAGCAATTCAGAGGTTTTTTTTCTATGATGCCAATCATAGACTTTTTCCGTACATTGATTGTCTGACACTTCCTAAATAAAGATACAAGATAGTAGAAAACAAACATCTATATCCCCCTTAAGTATCTGCATATCAGGGTTCATGTGATCTGTAAACAGTTTTCCTTTAGGCTATTTTTTTTCGGGGGGGACAACGACAAATATTACTTGCAAGATCTTAGCTAAACGCTCGTCTCTGCATTTGTGATGGACACAGCTATGGATTTCAGTGAATTGCCACTGTAACGGATCACCTGGCAGCCAGACCGGGCACCTCTGTTGACGGACGCTTCCTAGCTGACGCCGAGGACCACAACCACCGCAGACTCCAACTGCCGTAGATTAACTGGAGTCCCGCCATCTAACTTCCACCCTGTATCAACCTCTGACATCCAGGACCTTGTGGGAAAGACCTCTGCTCCAGGAGAGTGTATCAGGAACAGCTCTTAAAAGAGCTAAGTGACTAGAGCTCAGGGGAGTATAGCAATCCCCAGTGTGAATATAGCAGTTCCCTACAAACACGAGATGAGGCTACGTATTGAGGGCTAAGCAGATCAGAATAAACTGAGGGCTTATTGTCTCTTTTATACAAGTTTTCCCACGAGGTTAACACCCATGTGGACCTTGTGGAGCACAGGACACAAAGTTACAAAGCCAATCAAAACACTCTTGTATGGTTAGGCACTCCCAGATAATGTACACAAACCCTCCCCTCTACCTGTGATACAATTACCAAACACAATGGACTAACTCAAGTTACCCACAGGCAGAAAACACACATTTTTCACAAAACACCACATAAGCCCACAAAGTATACATCCCTGGATAGCCCTGATGTGGGTGAAAAACATATCCCAAAATCACCCAGATCAGAGTAGGGGTTCAAATGCTATATGGAAGTCACATTTGACTGACCGCAAGCATGGTTTTCATGCCCAAAATAGTTCCACAGATTTAGGCTGTGGGGCCGGTCTATCTTCTCCTCTATCCTGGAGATAATTGGCTTAAGTGGCTGTGGTAACTTAATTATCTTCAGGTACAGGAAATATCTCTAAGTCAAAAACTGTTACAAAAACCACATACAAATACATAAGTCTTATAATACAATGTTTAACCTATATGTCCAACATATCCCCAGATAGCTTGTATCTGAGCGCTAAATATGTTTGAAAAGCGCTCAGATATCACAAATACAGTTGGATCGCCATGGGGTTAAACAATAGCAAAGGCTGATGAGAGATTGAGGAGGGACAAAGCAGCCAGATTTAACTGGTCTGGCAGTGTCCCTGGGACAACGCCCTGCTGGAGAACAATAGGACAGGAAAAAGGTGTAGAAGAGGCACATTTTCCTATGGAAGTCACTTTTTAGCATGTCTTTTTGCAGGGCCCATAGTCTTGGGGCAGGAGGCTGGCAATTGGGCCACTTCAGAAGCCAGTGGCGAAGGGTAGTTAGCCACAACCACAAATAAGGAAATTCAGAGGAACATTTGGTGTTTGGTAATTTAATGTGTTTTTAATATGTCGTCAGGTCTGGCTGCTTATGATAATTCAGTGTAATTTTTCCATAGGATTTCATGGATCCCCTGTATGTTAATGGCAGCATTCCTCCTGGGATCAGGGCAAAAAGTGTAAATTATATTTAAAAAAAATAAACAAATCAAACTGCATTAAGATCATAAGGATCAACTGTAAGATAGTGTACACATTTCATCTTAGTTGTACAATTTTTTTCAACATATTCCTATCCACTTTCAATGAGAATATACTGTAAGATTTTTAATCAATCTCAATATTGCAGCAATCCCACCACACCACACTAGCATTGAAGCTGATGATTTTCACTCTGATTAAATCTTATAAAACCAAACATTATTTGAGATGTCACATGCAGTGAATAAATTATTATAAAATAGACCAACTCACAAGTAAATAAGCAAAAAAAGGGGGATGATCTGCTGAACCAATCACAAATAAAACAACATAGCGTATAACTGTGTATAAAGGCAAATTGTAAAAGTTGTGTTCACAAATGGCCACTCACACTTTTGCTGGAGTTTGCAAGCCTTAAATATTTTCCTTTTCAAAATAGGAATTCCAAATCCTCTGTCTGAGTTAAAATCTCCATAGATGTATTAGCATATATGTGCTCAGGAAAGAAGTATATATATAAAAAAAATATAAGATGCACATTCAGAGTGAAGTACAAAAAAAGTATTTAATAACTTACATCAAGATATAAAATCATCAGTGTAGTCCCTCTATGTCACCACCAGGGGTCCTACGCGTTTCATCCAACCAAATAGGACTTCCTCAGGGACTTGTATGGTGTGTGATCAACAGGTACAAATAAACAATGAACAATAACATTTCCCTCCCTCCCCAGTTCTTATATATCCCTCAGTGTCCACATAATGAGTAATCTTTTACAGGTGTCTCTTCTCTGTTATCCGGGCTGATTTCCCGATATTATGACGTCATCACGTCCGACGTCCGATGACGCGTGCGTTCCAGCATACGTTCCTTTGCCGAAACCCGGAAGTTAGCCGAGAATTTCTATCTTGCTGCTCCCTGCTCGATCTCAGCCAGGCATATATTTATAGTTTAGTGGAAACAGAGGAAGGGGTAGTAAATATTTCACTCTGCATAAAAAAATTCAATACTTAAAAATAATCAATTATCATTGTTCTTATTACCTATATTATTAAAGTACATACATATAAATACAAATAAAAATAAATACAAAAAATATATAAAAATTATGTATAAAAAATATACAATTTTCTTTCAAGAGCACAAACATTCATAAAGTGAACAAAATGTCTATTGCATTCTTCCCATTGCTTTTTATTGCGAAATATAGACCATGTAAGTGGTTTTTACAGAAACCATGTCAAAAGAAATACTTTCTCCACTCTATATAATTATAATGTTATAGGTCTATATTAGAAAATTATATTATGTATTTGTTTAATTTTCACATAGGGGGGAGGGGGGCGGTTTTTACAACCTCCCTATACAATTTCTTCCAACGTCAAGGAATGCCATTTATAAATTCAAAAAAATGTGAACAAATTGTTCACATTTTTTTGAATTTATAAATGGCATTCCTTGAAGGCTCACTTCCTTAAACTCAACCTGTTCAAAACAGAACTTCTGGTCTTTCCTCCCTCAAGTGTTACTACTCCCCTGTCTGTCTCCCTCTAAGTCAATGGCGCTACCATCACCTCTACCTCGCGGGCTCGCTGCCTGGGTGTTCTTTTTGACTCCCACCTCTCCTTCACCCCTTATGTCCAATCAATCGTCAAATCCTGTCACTTCCATCTCAAAAACATAGCGCGCATCCGCCCCTCTTTAACACCAAATGCGGCTAAGGTGTTGGTCCATGCTCCTGTTCTCTCTCGCCTCTACTACAGCAATACTCTTCTCAGTGGTCTTACATGTTCCCCGATTGCACCCTTGCAATCTATAATGAATGCGTCAGAAAGGCTCATTTTCCTGTCCGCTCACACCTTCCATGCCTCCCCCCTCTGTCAGTCCCTACATTGACTTCCAGTTAGATATAGGGCTAAATTAAAAACTCTGGTGCTTGCCTACAAGTCCCTACATAATGCTGCTCTAACCTACCTATCCTCCCTAATACACAGGTCGAGTCCCTTGCGCTCTCCTGAAAACCTAAGTCTATCATCTGTCCGTATTCCCACCTCTAACACTCGCCTCCAAGACTTCTCCAAGGCTGCACCTCTTCTGTGGAACTCCTTTTCCTTCTCCGTAAGACTTTAACAAAGTCTCCACTCATTCAAAAAATCATTGAAAACTCACTTCTTCAAGAAAGCATATCAATTAAACTGTTAGCAGGTTTTTTATACCCCACCCCCCATGACTCCTCTCCTGCAATTGTCAAAAGTTACCTACTAAGCCCTCAGTGAATACTTTTCTAACAACCTACTTTGTACCCCTACTTTTACCCTCTGTGTCACTATACCCCACTCCCTCTAGAATGTAAGCTCATGGAGCAGGGCCCTCCACCTCTTTGTTCCTGTATGTACAGTTGTCTGATTACAATTACATGTCTGTTAGTCCACCCATTGTACAGCGCTACGGAATCTGATGGCGCTATATAATAATAACTACAGCACCTTATACATTCAGTGCAATATAACTGCAGCTCCATATCAGTGGCGTACATATAGGGGTCGCAGCTGCAGGGGGCCCGTCGACAGTGTGGCAGCCGTCATGTTTTGCGGCCCCGGCAAACCACTGGCCCATGATGTTAGGGCCACCCAATAGGTATGGATTTCCAGGGGGTCCGGTCAGTGCTCTGGCGCTTTAACAGCGCGACCAGGTCCCCTGTGATAACATCACATGCTGGGATGAAGTGACTGCCCCTGTCACTCCTTCCAGCATACACAGAGCCCGCGCGGGAGGCAGCAGAGGAGGGAGTCAGAGTGGGAACTCTGACTCTCATCAACCTGAGCCACCACTGGACCGCAGTGAAAGTCACCCTCCTGCATCTAAAAGGTAGAATGTAAAATGTTTGTGTGTCTGTGTGTATGTATCTTTGTGTGTGTGTCATGTGTGCGTGTCTGTCTGTGTCGTGCGTGTGGGCCCATGGATCAGTTTTGCAGACCCTATCTGTTTTCACTATGGGTGTTAGTGGGGGCTTCATGTTTGAGTTTCACCTAGGGCACAACATTAATATGTTTTTTTTCAGGCTGCATGTTTTTTTGCAATTGTTTGTACTTTTGTACCTTTATTATATTTCATTGTGTCCCTGATGAAGTCCACTTAGGTGGAAGAAACGCATTGGGCCTATTTTATTCATTATATTATTTACATTTGTTTTATTTTTAACAATTTGTATACACATTATTGCAAGAAGTAGCTTTTACTTTACTGCTAACATTTGGACATATTGCTGGCAAGGAGAAGGCCAAGAAGGTTTTAGCCCCCCAGCTTGAATCAGGGGAGGCACCACAAGGCAGAAAACTCCATATCCTCTTGTGAGTGTACATCTACAGCGCAAAGTTCACTAACACTCTGACATACTTCAGTATCTGTTATTTGTTTTATCCCTATTTTATATGCATAGCGGAATCCCAAAATTCTGTTTGTACATTTTGTTGTTAAGAGGGGTGGTAAATTGGGAAAACCATCTGTGAAGCTGCATCAGTTACATAAAATTTAAGTTACCACTGTGTGTGGTGTGTGTTGCATACTTGAATTGAGTGACACAAGGGTGTGATACACACCAAAACATTTTTTTGTATATTTCAACCCTGCCTTTATATTGTGTAATTTGTAACTGTGTTGTTTTTTTTCCACAAAGCTTTATTTTCCTGTATTTACCTTGACTCTTTAAATATATATTACAATGTATTACACCTCTGAAATTGTGTAACAAAACAGGTATTTGCCAACATGTGTTATGTGTAATATTTCACTCCATTTGCACCACGTTATTGTATTATACAGTGTTTGGCTCCTTCATTTGTCATAACCATAAACCTAGTCCTATACATTGTTCCCCTCTTATTTGTTCATGAAAGTACTATCTCACTACCCCAGGCTCTGTGCTCCCCATCCTTCCCCCACTCTAAACACCTGAATGCGCTTCTTCCCTGGTATTCATTCCGTTCCCAAAAGCCGCGAGGACCTAGTACCAAACATGTGGAATTCCATGTGCATTACTTCCCAATTCCCGGTCAACTTACTCCTTTACTCCACTTCCCGATCTTCCAGGAGAGCGATATCCGGAGGGGAGGTACTATAGATTGAAAGGACTTATTGCTCCTTGAAAGCCAGAGGGAGCCCCCATTTGTTTGTCTGCAGGAGCCCCTGACAATTGATCGGCTGAATGAATATGTACTCTGGAACTACTCTTGGCATGGATTTTGCTAGCGGCCAGTCATCCTTTACCCCAATTTGTCTATTCTCCACAGATTCAGGCTCTATTTTGCCAACTTAGAGCTATCCGAGGATGTATGATGTGTTGCGGTTCCTGCTTGTTTTCATGTGTTTTGGGGGCATTTTCATTTCATGAGTGTGGTGACACCCCAGACAGCTTTAGAGGTAAATGTCCAAGATACAATGGGATAGGGAACTCATGGAGTGGATGAGTGTAACATGGCTGTGTGATACAAAAGCAAATACAAACATACAAAATTAAGCCCTATGTGCTACTGCTTACCCCATGTTTAGATATTGGAGGCACTATAAATAAATACATAAACCAAATATTATTGATGTAGTGTAAAAGACACAACAGTGCATTGATGACTGTGTGTCAGTGTAGCTGTATGGGTCACTGTGAGCGTGCCAATGTGTATAGCTATGTGTGTCAATGAGTGTATGTGGGCATCAGTGATTGTGCAAGTGATCGCCTGTATGTGTATCTGAGAGTATGCATGTATGGGTCAAGACCTGTGAGTACACTCATTTTTGTAATTGTTTTGCATATAATGACAAACGTTTACGTACTCACAGGTCTTGACAAATGCGGATTTTAATGGTGTTACAGTTTAAAACAAAAGGACCAATGTTTTGCACAATGCTGCCTTTTTTTCTCTATATATTTATACACACTGATCAGCCATTATTATTATTACCAATATTATTAAAGCCACCGGCCTACTAGCATGTAGGTCCTCCTTCTGTTGCCAAAACACCTCTCATGAATTGAGGCATGGACTCAACAAGACTTCTGAAAATGCCCTGTAGTATCTGGCACAAAGACATTAGCAGCAGTGTGGCTTTCATGAATCTGTTTTGTTGTTCCAGCCCATCCCACAGATATTCAATCGGATTGAGATCTGAGGAAATTGGGGGCAAATTTTGTAGTGTGGCAGGGTGCACAGGGCCGGCGCATCCTATAGGCAACTTATGTATACTATAGGTGACTTACTAAGGCGGGAGGAGGAGAGACCACTAAGGGGCAGAGGAGTGCTCTAAAAAACGTGAGGGAGAGCTCTAAGGGACGGGGGTAGAAGAGAGCACTAAGGGACAGGAGTGGAGAGCAAGGGACGGGAGTGGGAGCACTAAGAGAGAGGGGACAGGGAGATCACTATGGAGGGGGTAGGAGAGATGGGGTGGAGGAGAAGAGAGACCAATAAGGAACAGGGTGGGAGAAAAGATAGGCCACTAAGGGACAGGGGAGAGCTCTAAGGGATGGGAGTGGAGAGCTTTGAGGGCAGGGGAGAGCTCTAAGGGACAGTGGGGCAGGGGAGAGCAATAAGGACAGGAGACAGCAGCAAGGGACAGGAGGGGAGAGCACTGAGTGAAATGGGGGGGCAGGGAGATCACTAATGGCTCAATGGGGCAGGGAAGAGCACTAAGGGACAGGAGAGGAGAGCAGTAAGGGACAAGAGGGAAGAGCTCTAAGGGACAGGGGGAGGAGAGGAGACCACCAAAGGACAGGGGTGGTCCCTCTTACACAATGCATCCATTACACACACACAATGCACCCACTACACACATTCATCCCTTGCACACATACACAAAAACACACACTGCTTCTCTTAAACACACACACAGAAACACAATGCATCTCTTACACACACACTCAATGCACCCCTTACAGACACACACTGCATCTCTTACATACACAGAAACACATACACATACAAACACAGATTAACACAATGCATCCCTAACACATACCCAGAAACACACAATACATCCCTTACACAAAAACACTCTGCTTTCTCTCCCTTACACAAAAACACACTGCATCGCTTACACAAACTGGTATCCCAATACACTACATTCCCTGAGCACACGTATTAGATCCTCTACAACAGGGGTTCTCAACCCAGTCCTCAGGACCCCCTACCAGTCCAGGATTTGGGGATTACCTGGGTGTGTCTCAGGTGTTTAGAAAAAGGGAAAAAAAACACCTTAGACTCTAAGGTGTTTTTTTTTCTTTTTCTAAACACCTTAGACACACCCAGGTAATCCCTAAACCCTGAACTGTTAGGGGGTCCTGAGGACTAACGTTGAGAACCCCTGCTCTACAATAACACATAACACATCCCCAACACACTCCACTCCCTGTAAGCGAACTCATATGTGGAACATGAAGGTGGACCTATGGGTGGGCCTTATGGGCATACTCACCGTCAGGCCCTGGGGCCCAGACCTTGAGCTGTGTAAGGGGCCCCAAAAAATGGAGCTGCTTCCCATTCTCCCAGAATCCTGTTCTACACCAGACCAGTGGAGCCAGACTGCAGCCAGAGTCCATCACCATCCTCATCTGGTTGTAAGTAGGTAATCTAGTATATTATCAGTGACACTAATCTATAATTTACCTCACATTAAAGGGACACTATAGTTCCCAGAACGACTGCAGCTTAATGTAGTGGTTCTGGTGTCTATAGCCTGTCCCTGCAGGCTTTTTACTGCACTATGTGCAGTACTGGCGTTAGTTCATATGGCAGATCTTATGGGTGGGGCATTGTGATATCACATGGTAGGCAGTGTATATCGGGGGGGGGGGCACATTTTTATTTTGCCTAGGAAGAGATCACTGCCGTCAGGAAACACCATTACCATGAATGGATCTGCAACAATCTTTAAGTATATGGTACCTGTCAAAATAATATCCACATGCCAGGACCCAAGCTTTCCTTGCAGAACATTGCCCAGTGCATGACACTGCCTCTGCTGGCCTATCTTCTTCCCATAGTGCATAATGCTGCCATCTCTTCACCAGGTAGCTGACAAACACGCAACTGGCCATTCACCTGATCTAAACGAAAACGTCATTCATCAAAGCAGGGAACCGTCTTCCATTGCGCTATGGTCCAGTACTGATGCTCACGTCCAATCAAGAGTCACTTTCTGAGGTGGACTGGGGTCATTATGGTCACTTTGACTGGTCTGTGGCTAGGCAGCCCAGTACACAGCAAACTGTGATGCACTGTGTGTTCTGACATCTTTCTATAAGAGCCACCATTAAGTTTTCTCCAGTTTAAGCTACAGTAGCACTTCTGTGTGAATGGACCAGAAGAGCTAAACTATTAGACTTAAAAAAATGTAATTAGACTTAAAAAATAGCTTACTTTTAAGTTTAAATGAGGCATGCAACAGCCATGCAGTCAACATTTCACTCCATTACTGGACTTTTCATAAGACGGTAGGGTAATGTGACTGAAACATTGACTGCTTGCATTGCTCAAATCTGTTTAATCCCTTAAGGACCAAACTTCTGGAATAAAAGGGAATCATGGCATGTCACACATGTCATGTGTCCTTAAGGGGTTCAATTAAAGCAGTTGTTTTGCTGATTTTAAATCCTTGTGTGCTCTTGTCCATGTCAATTTGATTTTAACCTTTATAAATACACACTATACTGATGCAATGCAACTGTGGATTTGACAGGGCAAAATTAAAGGACTTGCCCCAGGCACCTCTTGATCTTGTATCCAAAAAGCAGTGCACACGTAAACAATATAACCCAAGCTCAACACTCATGTGGAGGGTCCCCTCAACCTTCACAAACACATATAGTCAGAAAAAAAGAGAATATAAGTGGAGCTCTAAAATACCTGGATATAGAATAAATATGTTTGAAAATAATCTTTCACAGCAATCTGTAAATGATATACAGTATACACATAGTGCAGATAGTATGTACTATTAAGAAATATGAACAAAAAGTATATGGTAATTCACAACTCACAAGAGTAGAGCCAACTGGTCACCTGGCTCTAGTGTGTAGCGCTCTGGGATCTTTTTAGGGGAGATCCACCACCCACTTTTGTTTCCTTCTGGTTTCTTCCTCCTTCACATGTATAGGAACAGACAGGAAGGCCCCAATGATAAAAGGATCCAAATTTATTGAATAAAAATAATAATACTAAAATAAATTAATAAAATAATGCTAATAAATATAAGTAAAATAAATGGGTCTCATATTAGTCCACAATAATTCCACAGTAAAGTCCAAAACGTGTTTCGCCAAAATATTGGCTTCCTCCGTTGGTCTGTAGTCCGTCTGGAATCTTTTTGGTGTATTTATACCTTCAGGTCAGACAGGAGACTTATGCCGGAGTTTACTTCAGGTAGTTTATTAGATTCTTTAGGCATGGTTCATGCAAAGGAAACAATATGAATAACAAGATAAACAGAGAAAATTAATAATAAAGATAAAGGGGGAAGACAGAATTACAGCTGAGTAAGTAGAAGGTGAGATAATAGAGGGTTAGGCAATATGCCCCAAAACAGGAATACAGGAACATAGGAAAACAATTAGTAAAAACTAAACAGGAATATAAAAGGGTAAAGTATGATAGGTTGAAGCAAAGCCATTGAGGTGATCAGCCTCTTTGGATTATAAACAGAATGGTAGATTTAGGTTGTTCGAGGATACTTGCAAATAATATCCATAATATCCAGGCAGGCTACGAAACCAAAGTCCAGTTTAAAAATAAAGCAGGGTTGAATCGGATGAATCAAGATGGTTGCAGGTGAGTAAGGTTGGAGCAGGTTGTCAGGATTCATTTGAGTTAGGTACGGGTCTTTATCAGATTATAACAAATCTCAGTAAGAGCCAAGAGCAGAGCACAACTTCTCTCTCACAATGTAAAGGCCCTAGTGTGAGCAGGGTGTAGCCTTATGAAGCCTCTTCATTAGTCCAGGCAGGTGAGGATGATAAGGTGACTTGCAAGGTTAGTGGTAAGGGAGGCCACTAGTGGTGAGAAACAAGTATTACATGAAATAACAGAAGAAAATGAAACATGTTCCTAGTTGTCAGGATAGGATCCTGACACAAATTTAATAACATGCTTGCATTGTGTTTGCTTGAAACTCATCTCTGGTGTCTCCATAAATGGGATAGTCACTGTAGGGGATAGGGGATCCAGCGTGTGTATGTCAGAAATGTAGTGTGTGTGTGTAGGTGGTGCAGCATCTGTGTGTGGGGGATCTAGTGTGTGTTTGAAGGACCCAGAGTGTGTATAGGAGATCTAGTGAGTGTGAGGATTGAGAGTGTATATATGGATCTAGTGTGTGTATATGTGTAGATGATCCAGAATTGGGTGAGGGATCTAGTGTGGAATACAATGGAATGTGTTTAGGGGTGTAGTATGTTTGTGAGGGGTTCTGTAGCATATCTACATATATTTTTTGGAAGTATAGTGTGTATGTGTGTGTGTGTGGTGCAGTGTGTTTGGGGGGTGCTATGTGTATGTCTGAGGTGTGCAGTGTGTGTGAAGGGTGTAGTGTGTATGTGTGAGGGGTGTAGTGCATATTTCTGAGGAATATACTGTGTGTGTGAGGGTGCTGTGTGTGAGAGGGCTGTGTGTGAGGTGTGCAGTGTGTGTGTGTGTGTGGTGTGCTGTGTGTCTGTTAGGGTGCTGTGTGTATTAGGGTGCTGTGGGAGGGTGATGTGTGAGGGTGATGTGTGTGTTTTAGGGTGCTGTGTGTGTGTGTGTGTGTTTGGGGGGATTGTGTGTTGGGGAGGCAGGTGAATGCCAATATATATGTTTTTTTTTGTTTTTTTGAATAATAATAAAAATAAAAAAGAAATAGGCATTATATCCCCCCTCCCTTCTTTGCTTTAGCCTGGGAGGGGAAATACCAGTCCGAAATTGAAAATACTGGGAAAAGGGCGGGGACTTAGAGATTTAAAAGGCAGCAAGAGATACTGGACTACAGCAACTGAGGAAGCCCCCAGAAGGGATGAAACAAATTTTGCACTTTGAAAGGACTTACCAGCATTTTGTAAGGACTTTTAAAATTCATTATATATTGTTTTATAACTTTTAAACATTGGTTGGCAAAATAAAGCACTTTGAACAATTACTGGAGCAGTGACTACTATCAAAGACTGTTTAACTCCACAATACACAGAAAAGGGAGTGGGACCCTGAACAATCCCACAACGCCTGTAGTTTGAGCCAACATCCACTGGCTCTACACTTGCGAGTGTAAAAAAAATTACTTCTATTTTACTCCATATACATATTTAGGCATTATTGCACTAGTGTTTGTTTTCCCTGTTTTCCTTATAGGACCCCATTCCTTGATTCCTGGGTACATTCTGACTATGCATTCTGACTGGGCCTGCATATGTATTATACAGTTGAGAATTGCCCACTATTTCAATTCTCTTAGATCTTAGAGATCGTTATCATGTAAGTGAAATGTATTCCATACAAATAAAATCACAAATTGTTATAAAAATAGATATAATTTATTGTGACAAATAAAATAATAACAATATTAGGCAGCATGCATGATAATAATCAGTGAATATTTAGTATAACATAAGTATGTAATACAATGGCAATATTAAAAACAATCCAATGGTTAACAGCATCAACTGTCAAAAACTTACAAGATTTATGAGGTATTTCGCAGACACAGAAAGGTAAACTTCTAGTGAAAAGCCATAAAACCTTGGCTAACAGTTAGATCAATGGAGTAAGCCTTTCAATGATGGCTAGATCCTCCTAGGCATATAGTATCCTATTCTCATGTAATTTTCAATTAAGATAACATTCGAACCAGCTCATTAATCATTTCCTGGAACCATCCAATAAGAATAATCTACCAGATTTTTAATTTGACTAAAAAGATATCTTATCTTATTTTAGAGCAAATCAATACACCTGGATAAAAACAGCGGTATGCTAACACGTGATACTATCACATTAATATATAATTATTCTTAATTCCACCTGCAGAATGGAATGTTTATAACTATATATTCTTTAGTTAACTAAGATTTCTAAATATTGAAATATGAGCGTTATTTATCCAGTTACATATCATGCAATTAGATTTTAATTAATTTATATTAATTAAATAAAACCAGCATAATTACCAGTTATGTAGATATTCTCATCAGATGAGTAGGTAGTCCCACAACGCCTGTAGTTGAACAATCCTACAACGCCTGTAGTTTGAGCCAACATCCACTGGCTCTACACTTGCGAGTGTAAAAAAAATTACTTCTATTTTACTCCATATACATATTCAGGCATTATTGCACTAGTGTTTGTTTTCCCTGTTTTCCTTATAGGACCCCATTCCTTGATTCCTGGGTACATTCTGACTATGCATTCTGACTGGGCCTGCATATGTATTATACAGTTGAGAATTGCCCACTATTTCAATTCTCTTAGATCTTAGAGATCGTTATCATGTAAGTGAAATGTATTCCATACAAATAAAATCACAAATTGTTATAAAAATAGATATAATTTATTGTGACAAATAAAATAACAATAATATTAGGCAGCATGCATGATAATAATCAGTGAATATTTAGTATAACATAAGTATGTAATACAATGGCAATATTAAAAACAATCCAATGGTTAACAGCATCAACTGTCAAAAACTTACAAGATTTATGAGGTATTTCGCAGACACAGAAAGGTAAACTTCTAGTGAAAAGCCATAAAACCTTGGCTAACAGTTAGATCAACGGAGTAAGCCTTTCAATGATGGCTAGATCCTCCTAGGCATATAGTATCCTATTCTCATGTAATTTTCAATTAAGATAACATTCGAACCAGCTCATTAATCATTTCCTGGAACCATCCAATAAGAATAATCTACCAGATTTTTAATTTGACTAAAAAGATATCTTATCTTATTTTAGAGCAAATCAATACACCTGGATAAAAACAGCGGTATGCTAACACGTGATACTATCACATTAATATATAATTATTCTTAATTCCACCTGCAGAATGGAATGTTTATAACTATATATTCTTTAGTTAACTAAGATTTCTAAATATTGAAATATGAGCGTTATTTATCCAGTTACATATCATGCAATTAGATTTTAATTAATTTATATTAATTAAATAAAACCAGCATAATTACCAGTTATGTAGATATTCTCATCAGATGAGTAGGTAGTCCCACAACGCCTGTAGTTGAACAATCCTACAACGCCTGTAGTTTGAGCCAACATCCACTGGCTCTACACTTGCGAGTGTAAAAAAAATTACTTCTATTTTACTCCATATACATATTCAGGCATTATTGCACTAGTGTTTGTTTTCCCTGTTTTCCTTATAGGACCCCATTCCTTGATTCCTGGGTACATTCTGACTATGCATTCTGACTGGGCCTGCATATGTATTATACAGTTGAGAATTGCCCACTATTTCAATTCTCTTAGATCTTAGAGATCGTTATCATGTAAGTGAAATGTATTCCATACAAATAAAATCACAAATTGTTATAAAAATAGATATAATTTATTGTGACAAATAAAATAATAACAATATTAGGCAGCATGCATGATAATAATCAGTGAATATTTAGTATAACATAAGTATGTAATACAATGGCAATATTAAAAACAATCCAATGGTTAACAGCATCAACTGTCAAAAACTTACAAGATTTATGAGGTATTTCGCAGACACAGAAAGGTAAACTTCTAGTGAAAAGCCATAAAACCTTGGCTAACAGTTAGATCAATGGAGTAAGCCTTTCAATGATGGCTAGATCCTCCTAGGCATATAGTATCCTATTCTCATGTAATTTTCAATTAAGATAACATTCGAACCAGCTCATTAATCATTTCCTGGAACCATCCAATAAGAATAATCTACCAGATTTTTAATTTGACTAAAAAGATATCTTATCTTATTTTAGAGCAAATCAATACACCTGGATAAAAACAGCGGTATGCTAACACGTGATACTATCACATTAATATATAATTATTCTTAATTCCACCTGCAGAATGGAATGTTTATAACTATATATTCTTTAGTTAACTAAGATTTCTAAATATTGAAATATGAGCGTTATTTATCCAGTTACATATCATGCAATTAGATTTTAATTAATTTATATTAATTAAATAAAACCAGCATAATTACCAGTTATGTAGATATTCTCATCAGATGAGTAGGTAGTCCCAGGAACTTAAATGCAAGTATGATTGGTTGTATGGAGGTGTGTAAGTAATAGAGAAAAGTGGTGTTGGTTAGAAAGTATTAGTAAAATTATAAGTGTCAAGGAGTGTTTCTTGAGTTGTGTCCAAGAGAGTTTGAGGGTTAGTGCCAGGAACTTGAATATCTGTCCTAGATCTCTCTGAATGTCCAAATCTGAATGCCCAAACTAACCTACTCTCTTCCCTTTGTCCTAACTTTTAAAGGGCCAGACTCTCTGTACGTCATTAGTTGATAAGGCCAATAGGATACGGAAGGTGTGGTCAACCTGCAGATCGCAATTTAGGTATTTGATCCATAGAGGGCAGTCTCGTCTCAGTAAACTTTCCTATCCAGGAAAGAGTTAACTTTTCCTGATGACGATTTTGACGTCATTTGGCTTATCTAAAATGACTACCATAACTTAAATTTGCTGTCAGTTCAAAGCGTTTGCCTCAGTCGTTGTGGCAACAACTTTGATCGTAATTTCTAAAATTGACAGTTCTAAACTGAATTTCACCCCTTACTTACAATGCCACCTTGTAAAATTTAGAAAGTAAAATTAATTACTTAGTCTTCTCTGTCACTGGTGTCTGTGTTTAAAATTACTTCTATTCCATTAACATTTAAATAGAGCATTCAACCCCCCTGCTTCATTGCTTATCACTTGGCTTGTTTATATAATGCATTCCTTAGCTCAGGCTAGTGGCTAGTTACAGAAAGGAAAGAAATTTTGTGTCTGTCTTGCCTGAAATCCAAAGTGGAGTCCGCTCTGTTATGAGTGACTCTGGCAATATACACTTTTAATTTCTAATTTAGCACAAAATGTCTGCCGGTATAAATATCCTGACACTACTGGGACAAGTGCAAATGCTTAGCACTAATTGGTTGCGCCACAGTGTACAAATGCCGTAGGGAGAATATCTCCTCAGAGTTCACAATGGGCAATCCACCTCCATTTAAGTTCCAGTGCGTCTCCATAGAAACCAGAGCACGCTGGCAAAACAAACTAAAATAGCGGAAAGATTATTATCTTTTCGCTATTTTAGTTTGTTTTGCTGGCCTAGGACTTCATGCATATCCTGTAACTCTTGGATGGGAATTCATGCATTCTTAATATAAGTAATTATTTTATTTTTACTCTCCCCTTCTAGCACCATCATCTGCACTGTTTTCTTGTTATTTTCTCTCTCACAAGATAATTACGACCCTCGGCAAGAATGGTATCTATTTTTTTACCTGAGTCTTATCTGCATTGATGTCGCTTTAACCCCTGTATCACAACTCAACTTTGAATTCTATGTGTCATCTTCATAAGAAATGCTTTAGACTTGAGAAAGGGAGCGTGTCATTAAAAAATTCTGTTAGTCCGATAAAAAAAGGTATTACAAGATAAAGATTTTATCTGTTTTTTTTTATGTATATATATATATATATATACACACACACACACACACACATATCGATCCCTTCAATATCTCCCTCTCATACTATACTTCATCTTTTCTACTAATTTTCCAGATAGATTTTTGATCCTTGGCTGCAGTAATCTCTATTAACTATTTTATAAGCACTAAACACCTTTGTTAGAAATGTTACTGCTATTGTGCCTCATAATCCTATTTCTGTTTTTAATCTTCAAATTGTTCTACAGTTCATTAAAATATAATTGCAAAAGTGCAAATATACAAAACAAAAATTCCAATGAAGTACACAGAGGAACCTTATTAATATTTTTGATGCATTATTTCTATAATGTATTTTTTTTACATAACCCTTTAAACATAAAACTCATATACACACTAATACAGTAACAATATTTGGCAATAGCTAGCAACATGATGCTGTAACGTAGCCAAGGGGCCTTGTTTCTCCTTTTCAGTTGGGATATTTGGATTGATATTTTATCAATCTGGTTTGTCCCCCGACATTGGATCTGGACATCTTGATTGAAATCCAAAATTACCCCGTTGTGTATGTAGACAGGCACAGAATGTCAGACCTTATTGTGCACCTGCAGAAATACAGGCTGAAATGTAAAACATATTGCCTCTCTGTGTTCCAGTGAATGAAACATGATTTCTCAGAAGTGACGTGCCCAAAAAAGACTATTCCCCAGTCTGACTTGTGATGTGGTTAGTGCACAGCAGTAAAATTCTAATTTGCGTCAAATTTTTAGTTAAAATTTCCAAATTGGAAGCCAAACCACCTGAGTCAACTATATTTCCAAAAAACAGAAAAAATAGTAAGGAGGAGTCCTCCCGTAACACGACGAGAGGAACCCTCCCACTGGAGCTACCCGTGCAAGAAAATATATAAACAGGTTAGTATAGAAGAAAAAGAAAAAAAGAAAAAACTTTATTGTAAATAAGACATGAGCTACACAAAAGTAAGTATCCCACAGAAAAAAGGAGCTGGATAATACCAGCAAACACTCACATTTACCCGTAGGGGTTTGAAACAAAGTTGCAGTACTTGTAACAGACTTACTATAGAACAATGTATCAATATATACCCACTGGATGAGAGAGTGTAATTAGTAATCACGAAGTCAGTGATCTGTGTCCTAATACACTATCCAATCAGAGATAACACATAAATCCCCCTTTTAAAGACCAAAAATAATGATTACTAAGTAGTAATACGCAAACGAGCCCTCCAGGGATATTATCTCAAGATGAGAAATCGAAAGGACAGGGAGAGGAGTATAATGAAAAAATAGGATGAAACGTAAAAATAAATAATAAATGGGCACAGTACGCAAAACAAAAGGTGGGATGCTCAAAAGTAGCAGTGTAGCAACATCAAACAAAAATCGCCCAACGCGCGTTTCGGCGGATAAACCGCCTTTCTCAAGGGCAAAAAAATGCAGTAAGAAGAAAGGCGGTTTATCCACCAAAACGCGTGTTGGGCGATTTTTGTTTGATGTTGCTACACTGCTACTTTTTAGCATCCCACCTTTTGTTTTGCGTACTGTGCCCATTATTTTCTCTAGTGACTGGCTGGTCTCTTTTACATAGTTTCCACAGTGCAAGGGTCCCTTTCTTCACTTCTGGGGACCTTTCTGTGGACTATTAGTGTTCTCTTACTTTCTATTTATTTTTACGTTTCATCCTATTTTTTCATTATACTCCTCTCCCTGTCCTTTCGATTTCTCATCTTGGGATAATATCCCTGGGGGGCTCGTTTGCATATTACTACTTAGTAATCATTATTTTGGGATTTTAAAAGGGGGATTTATGTGTTATCTCTGATTGGATAGTATATTAGGACACAGTTCACTGACTTCGTGATTACTAATTACACTCTCTCATCCAGTGGGTATATATTGATACATTGTTCTATAGTAAGTCTGTTACAAGTACTGCAACTTTGTTTCAAACCCCTACGGGTAAATGTGAGTGTTTGTTGGTATTATCCAGCTCCTTTTTTCTGTGGGATACTTACTTTTGTGTAGCTCATGTCTTATTTACAATAAAGTTTTTTCTTTTTTTTTTTCTTCTATACGAGCCTGTTTATATATTTTCTTGCAGGGGTAGCTCCAGTGGGAGGGTTCCTCTTGTCGTGTTACGGGAGGACTCCTCCTTACTATTTTTTCTGTTTTTTTGTTAATGTGTACATAGGGTTATGCCCTTTCTGCTACCCCTTTAACCCATTATTTATACCACTTGATGGGGTTTGCTGACCCTATCGAACGGTATATATTCTTTGTTGTACAACTATATTTCCAGTTTGGCTACAGAGGTCTTAGTTTCCGACTGCGATTTGTTTACATTGTCCTAACCATTCTGTAAATATAACAGCAGCACTGCAACATGGCAGGAATGTAGCATTAGATCCTCTGTCCCAATATAGAGAGTTTACTGACCTGATCCCAGGAGGAATACTGCCAGTAACATACAGGGGATCCATGCAGCATAATGTCTGTAACAGGCTGGAGATACAGTAACTGCAATTAGAGATACACTGAGAAACCATCACAACCACAGGTGCTGGGTCTGGCCATGTCTCTTTACTAGGCAGGATATAGGACGTGGGGACAATAGTAAGTGAAACTGCAGGATGCTGGTCAGCCTGAACAACGTGATATTAGCTTTTTAAAAGAGGACACCCCAAGTTTAGTAGTAGTAAAAACGTTACATCACTTTTAATGTATGCCTCAATTCACTGCCTCATGGGACTGTCTTAAGCTGCAAGCAGTAGATAATGGCATGATTAGTTTCTCCTCAAATAGCAGTTCCTGTTATCACACTGGATGATTGGAACTGATCAATAAATTGCCAGCAGGTACTTTCCATCAGTTTTCAGACAGCCTGGTTTACTGTTTAGTAAACTGGATTGTGTTCTAGCATAAACTGAGACACAGACTGCTGATACCCATCCACAGCTCAGCTCCTACCTGACTGTGCATCCAACGTGACAGGCATATAAGTAATGGATAGTAGCATATGTATAAAAGACAAACTTATGTGTCAAGTAAGCATTTAACCCTATAAAGTATAATATATATACACATACATCACCTATGTGTTTTGGTGGTTTGAATGTTAGTATATAGTCAGAAGGTATTTAGTTATGAAAAGTTAGAAAACAATATAAGACAATTAAACTCAGCCTTCTGAGACTAATGCATATAAATTAAATTAAAATTAAAGAACCACTTCATCTCTTTATTTTCTAAAATACTTTTCATGTAGTATGTACATAATTGGTTGTACATTATAAAACATATTGGTTCTTATGATGATATGGAGATGCAGATGGAAATAGGAGAAGTATATAACAAGATAAAAGGGGTTAATAAGTAATCTATAAAATATTAGTTAATATTAATTGATAAAAATGTTAGTTTACAAAAAATTAAAAAGGTAAAAATCTGCATTTAGACCTTCAGGGGTAAGTGTCTTAAGATTAAAATCCCATTCCATTTCGTATTTTCCCCAAATATTTTTTATATCACCACCTCTTCATGGGATTGTACATATTTGGATAGGGGTGAATTTAAGGATATTTGAGTTTTTTTGATGGTGTGTTAAAAGGTGCTTAGATATCGTATGGTTCTCAAACCCATTTCTAATGTTGCGACAATGTTCGGCTATCCTAGTTTTTAGATTTTCTGGACGTCATGCCCACATACTGGATGCCACAAGGGCACTCCAGTAGATATATGACTTTTTAGTGCAGCATGTGATAAAATGTTTTATATTATAACTTTTATTTGTAATATTTGATTTGAATTTAGTGATCTAATTTGGAACTGACATTTGAGTAGTTTTGCAGACGATACATTTTCTGCATTTAAAAAAACCTTTAATATTGGATAAAGTGGATGGTTTGCTTAACTTGGTTTTAGTGAAATTTTTCGTTAGAAGTGTTATAAAATTAGGAGCACCTCGAAAGGTAATATTGGGTTTTTCAGAAATAATCTTATTAAAGAACAGGGTCTTCTGATAAAATATGCCAGTGTTTTTGAATGGTTTTTCTTATGTCTCTATTTTTGTTATTGTAGTCAAAAATGATGGGGATTGATGGAGTGGTGTTTTGAGTTCCTTTATTTTTATATTTATATTTCAGAAGGCTGCTCCTGTCATTAGATTTTATTTTGGTGATTATAGTGTTGAGTTTGTCCTCTGGGTAGTGTTTCTCTAAAAATGTGTTTTTTAAAATGTTGCTTTGTTCATTAAAATCATCATTGAGTGTGCAATTTCTTTTCGGCCTCAAGATTTGGCTTTTAGGAGCACTTTCAAGCCAGGGTGTGTGGTGGCAACTCTTTTGATCGATGACTGTATTCGTGCACATCTTTTTTTAATAAGTCTTTGTGTTTAATATTCCCTCTTTGATAAAAAAATTTTAAATCTAAAAAGTTGATTTCTTCTTTACTGGATTTTGTGGTTAAAACAATACCTCTATCGTTTTGATTTAGGTGTTCTAAAAAATTTTTAAGGAGCTATCAGTGCCTTTCCAAATAAAAAAATAAGTCATCAATGTAACGGAAGTAGGAGACCAGGTTTGCCCTCCAGTCATGATTGCCCCAAACTGCCTCAGCTTCCCAATCCGCCATGAACAGGTTAGCATAACTGGGGGCAAACCTGGTTCCCATAGTAGTACCTCTTTTTTGGACATAAAAGGAATCTAAAAATCAGAAAAAATTATTATTTAAAATGATCTTAATACCCTCATGAATTTGGGATTCTGGTATTCTTTTTTCTGCTTTAAGTATTTTTGTGACTGCTTTGCAACCTTATTCATGAGGGATGATAGTATAGAGGGATGTTATGTCACAGGTCACCAGGATATAGTCCTTTTGCCATACAAAGTCTTTAAAAAAGAGAAGGAGGGACATGGTGTCTTTCAGATAGGATTTCGGTTTTTTTTTACAGAGGGTTGGAGTAAAATATCAATGTATTCAGACAAATTTGATAAAATTTAGTTTATTCCTGAAACAAATAACTGGAATTTTAGGGTACGGTTTGTATAAGTAATAAATTCTTGCTTATTGAGAATGTTAGAGTTGCTACCTTTCAGTAGATAATTATATAGGGTGGCTTGAATCTGAGAGCCCTTTCTCTATTCACATCAATTATCAAATGGCCGCGATCTCGCGACCTTTCACCACCACATCTCTCTTTTCACTTTTCCTTCCACTCACAAAAAATTTCAAATTTAAGCATAAAATATAGGTTCTACATGGGATCTGAACCATCCCATGTAGAAGAAAATGTAAAACGATCATTATTTACCTTTTTCATGTATCTGTTGTATTTATGTATAATCATGTGACCACGGTCACATGGTAATGATGACTTTTTGGCGCCAACATTCAAATTTTATGCCATTTTAGATGCCTATATAATGTAACAAGCCAGGATTATTTGTCTACACTTGAAAAAGCCTATTTTTGGCAAATGCGTTGTGTTTTTATGATTTTGTTAAAATAAAAGTATTTTTAGAACACAAAGGTTAGGCGCTCGCTGTAGTGATGATGTAATAAGAGTGGGCAGCAGTGACCAGCACAAGGATTTCCAACCTTGTAATAGAACAAATGTGAACAAAAAGACAGAAGGAAACCGCGCCCTTTATACAATACAAATGTACGTACTCGAGTCTTTATGGTCGTAGTTTTCAATAAACCTCAAAGAGAGAAAAATCTAAAAGATAGTGTAATACTGTAAATGCTTAAAATAATAAAAAGCAAAGGATAAATGCAAACTCACATTTGCCAGAGCTATTACAGAGCTCTACTGTTGTTGCGCCTAGACGGAATAATCCCCGTCTCTGGATTAGTTTGAAGCAGTCGACCTCTTGGCGTCCTCAAACAAATAACACATATAGAAACATAGAAATCCTTATAGTGTAGTATATTGCAATATCTTAAGAAAGATGAATAAGTGCAAGGTAGCGTACTCACATGTACTAGAGCGTCCCTCGCTCTAGATTATAAAGCATAGGTGGTATAATCCCCACCATAGGATATGATGACAACCAGGAAATTAAAAAAGTAAAATAAAATGGTATCTAAGAGTGATAAAAGTATAATAGCTATTTATTGAACATAAAACAATAAAAACAGAATATATATAAAACTATCACTCTATAGAAAAGTCCATAAAAAGTCCACTTTACGCGTTTCACCTTCTATCTCTGTGTATATATATTTTTGTGAAAAAAATATATTTTCAATCTGCTCCAAATATGTTTGTTTAAATTATGACAATCTGGCAACTATCACAGATACTGCTTTTATGTTGGTAAGGTAACATTGATTCTAGCACCAGCTTGCGTTCCACAGATGGAACGCATATAATACCATGATCCTACTGCGTCGTGTCACTTCCGGCATGACGCTTGCATTCCACAGATGGAACGCACACAATACCACGGTCCCATTGCGCCGCGTCAATTCTGGTATGATGCGTGCGTTCCACCGGTGGTTTAATAGGAAGTATTCCCCACTACTACATTGGTCAATATGGCGCCGCATCACTTCCAGTATGACGCGAGCGCGCCAATTTTGAAACCAGGAAACAGTAAGTGACTGATATTTCACAAATGAAGCCAATTACTTGGAATATAGAACTTTATATATTTGGACAATACCAGGACTTTGCCCACACACTTCTGAGGAAGCCTTTTTAGGTGAAACGCGTAAAGTGGACTTTTTATGGACTTTTCTATAGAGTGATAGTTTTATATATATTCTGTTTTTATTGTTTTATGTTCAATAAATAGCTATTATACTTTTATCACTCTTAGATACCATTTTATTTTACTTTTTTAATTTCCTGGTTGTCATCATATCCTATGGTGGGGATTATACCACCTATGCTTTATAATCTAGAGCGAGGGACGCTCTAGTACATGTGAGTACGCTACCTTGCACTTATTCATCTTCCTTAAGATATTGCAATATACTACACTATAAGGATTTCTAGTTGAATGACGGAGACCCGTGAAACAAGGGGATCCCAGAAGTAGCTGCTGAACTTAACAGAATAAATAGTATAGTTACTAGGTGGTAAGTAGAGAAGAACAGGGGGCTGTACTAGTAGGGCAGAAGTAAGTTCACACTGACACATGCAGTTCAGGTTAAAAACACTTCAGGAAATTTAAAGTCATATATCTACTGGAGTGCCCTTGTGGCATCCAGTATGTGGGCATGACGTCCAGAAAATCTAAAAAGGTTATATATATTCTGATGTAGATTAATTTAGAAATAAACAAAAATGTTTAAAAGTCTATCTGTTCCTGTCCAAATCTGAGATGAATAAATTGCGTATACGCAGAAGTAAGTTCACACTGACACATGCAGTTCAGGTTAAAAACACTTCAGGAAATTTATTAGCATCTAGTTAAAAAGTGGGCACGCAGGCCTTTTTATATGCAAAATGACATCATCATTGAATATCAGATAATAACAAATAAACATCATTAATTGGGTTAAATGTTAAGTGGCTATGTCAGTGTCCACCCATTAATATTATTAATTGGCTCAGAGATTTGAGTGACTAGTGAGGCACCCTCCCATCATGGGATGTCGTCGCCATTGCTCTTTAGCACGAGGCTTACTCGGTGGAAAGGGGGGCTTGGGCGTCATTTTACGTAGTTAGTGATGTCAGTCTCGTGGTCTGTTCCAAGGTTCTTTTATGAATAGAACATTTCATTTTGTCACTGTTCTCCTGGCCTTGGATTATACTATGTTGCAAGTCAACGGAGATCCGCTAACTCCGGGGCTAGTTATGTCCTTAGAGAGAGAAAATACAATCTCTTATTCATTATACTGAATACTGTCAGGAAATTCTGTCATGTAAGGTGAACAAAATGGAGTTAGTACAATAATTCAATACAGGTTCTAATAAAGATTTTAATAATTCTACATCAGTCCCCCCTATGAAATGTTAGATTCTAAAAGATAATCTTTATTTGTTAGTATCAGAAGACGTGTTAGCCCAAAGGCACAGAAACCCCGTGACCCGCTAGCTAGGTGTTATTGCAAAGTGCAAAGCTGTCCCTTCGTCTGTCCCTAATTGGCTAACTCATCTGTCCGCTGGGCACTCGAACACTTCACTCCATGGGTATCCCGAGGTGGCTAACCCACCACATCTCCGCACGGTAGACTTCCCAGACAGACAGATGCTGTCCCTAAGCTGGTCCCTTCCTAGAACTCGTATAGCGGTATACAGGGCGAGTTGACTTTTTGGAAATCTTGGTCATCAATAGTGATGTCGCGAACCCGAAATTTTCGGTTCGCGAACGGCGAACGCGAACTTCCGCAAATGTTCGCGAACCGGCGAACCGCCCGAAACGCCATTGACTTCAATGGGGAGGCGAATTTTAAAACACACAGGGACTCTTTCTGGCCACAATAGGGATGGAAAAGTTGTTTCAAGGGGACTAACACCTGGACTGTGGCATGCCGGAGGGGGATCCATGGCAAAACTCCCATGGAAAATTACACAGTTGATACAGAGTCTGGTTTTAATCCATAAAGGGCAGAAATCACCTAACATTCCTAAATCACAATCAATATGGATTGACACCTGACATATGACATGTTGACACCTTGACATATGGATTGACACCTGTCCTCAGAGCCCCTGATGCACACGGACACAGAGCAGAATAGAGACTGGTCCCCCTACATAGGGTCACTTGGCAGATATGGATTGACACCTGTCCTAAGGATCCCTGATACACACTGACACAGAGCAGAATAGGGACTGTTCCCCCTACATCGGGTCACTTGGCAGATATGGATTGACACCTTGTTACAAACTGCTATTTGTAACGGGCCCTTTAAATGGCAAATTGCCCTGTTTCCCTGGGTTGTGGAGAAGCCTCTTTGCCAGCCTCCTCCCGCATGACTATGGCCCCTGGGAGATTGTGAAAATGTATGCACTTTTATTTGGTGTGTATGGCCCTTTAAGACTGTCGGTGGGCATATTGGGGCTTATGGACTCTTTATGTGACTGGTGCTGGCCCTTTAAACACCTTTTTTGGGACATCAGGAAGATTGGGACACTGCCCCTTTAAGGCCGTGTCCCCAGACTTGTTGGGGACACGGCCCCTTTAAGACGGTGTCCCCTGTGTCCCCAGACCTGGTGCAAACCCTTTGTGCCTGCCTTGCTATTTCCCACTTGGTTCAGTAAATGGGAAATTATTTCAGCTGCAGAGACTAAGTCCCATTCGGCGATGGGACTTAGTCTTTTTTTCAGCCGTTTTTTTCAGCCTTATTTCAGCTGCAGAGACTAAGTCCCATTCGGCGATGGGACTTAGTCTTTTTTTCAGCCGTTTTTTTCAGCCTTATTTCAGCTGCAGAGACTAAGTCCCATTCGGCGATGGGACTTAGTCTTTTTTTCAGCCGTTTTTTTCAGCCTTATTTCAGCTGCAGAGACTAAGTCCCATTCGCGATGGGACTTAGTCGTTTTTTCAGCCTGAAATAGACCGACCTCACAGCCCAAATCTATGGAACTGTTTTGGGCAGGAAAATGTGCTTGCAGTCGGTCATAAAGGGACCTACAGCTAACTTTTTAACCCCTGGATGGATTTGGCTGATTTTTTGGTTATGTTTATGTTTTAAGTGTGCTGATTCCAAATATGTAATTATGAAGATGGGATGTGTAGTTTTAAAGTTACAGGGTATGGCTAAAAACTGTATTTTTACTGCCTGTGTTTAATTATGTTAATCTCTTCCCAAACGTCATTTCGTTCAAAGTGGAGAGAATGTTAAAAAAATATATTTTTGTTCGGAGGAGAAATGTTACCGCTTAATCTTAAGCATCATTTGAGGAGCTACAGAGAAACCCTTATTAGTGGTGTGTTTAGTATTGGTTCTGATCAGTTTAATACTCACGCTCTCCTATCAGTGACGGCAGGGCGGCAGCCATTTTAGGAACCGTACACCTGGGACCGAGCAAGGTCACCTCGTTCAACAGGCGACAACATTTGTCCCTGGAAAACTATCCTGGACATTCTGTACAATTTGTATGGATATGGCAGTGATTTCTGTAACAGGGAGATGGAAGATGCTTGGTCGGTCCTCTTAATTCAAATTTGGGGCACTGCGCGGTCAAGCTAATGTGCCACCAGATAGGAGTGGTGTGTTTAGTATTGTTCTGATCAGTTTAATACCTTCCGCGTCTCCTATCAGTGGACGTGTACACGGCATTGATTTTTGTAACAGGGAGAGGGAAGAAGAGGCTTGGTCGGTCCTCTTACTGCAAATTTGGGGCACTGCGCGGTCAAGCTAATGTGACACCAGATAGGAGTGGTGTGTTTAGTACTATTTTTATCAGTTTAATACCTTCCGGGTCTGCTGTGAGTGGTCGTGTGCACGGCATTGATTTTGTAACAGGGAGATGGAAGAAGAGTTTGGTCGGTCCTCTTACTGCAAAATTTGGGGCACTGCGCGGTCAGTTTCACGTGACACCGATAGAGTGGTGTGTTTAGTACTATTTTACTGAAGTTTAATACCTTCCGGCTGCCTCCTCTATCAGTGGACGTGTACACGGCATTGATTTTTGTAACAGGGAGATGGAAGAAGAGGCTTGGTCGGTCCTCTTACTGCAAATTTGGGGCACTGCGCGGTCAAGCTAATGTGACACCAGACAGGAGTGGTGTGTTTAGTACTATTTTTATCAGTTTAATACCTTCCGCGTCTCCTATCAGTGGACGTGTACACGGCATTGATTTTTGTAACAAGGAGATGGAAGAAGAGGCTTGGTCGGTCCTCTTACTGCAAATTTGGGGCACTGCGCGGTCAAGCTAATGTGACACCAGATAGGAGTGGTGTGTTTAGTACTATTTTTATCAGTTTAATACCTTCCGCGTCTCCTATCAGTGGTCGTGTACACGGCAGTAATTTCTGTAACAGGCAGATGGAAGAACATGCTTGGTTGGTCCTCCTAACTGGAGACTGTGTTGCTGTACGGGTGGCAGGTGGAGCCATTTATAAAGTACACACTGCTTTATAAAGCCATTTATAAAGTACACACTGGCTGCTTGAACCCAAGTTGGTGGCGGATAAGTCACGCAAGTCAACAGGCATTCAGAGCTAAAATACAGCAGCGTGTGGACCATTTTTAGCCCAAGGCAGCCCATCTCATCAGGCCTTTTTTACATAGGGTCACTTGGCAGATATGGATTGACACCTGTCCTAGGGATCCCTGATACACACTGACACAGAGCAGAATAGGGACTGTTCCTCCCACATAGGGTCACATGGCAGATATGGATTGACACCTGTCCTCAGAGCCCCTGATACACACTGACACAGATCAGAATAGGGAATGTTACCCCAACATAGGGTCACTTGGCAGATATGGATTGACACCTGTCCCAAGGATCCATGATACACACTGACACAGATCAGAATAGGGAATGTTACCCCAACATAGGGTCACTTGGCAGATATGGATTGACACCTGTCCTAAGGATCCCTGATACACACCTCGACACAGAGCAGAATAGGGAATGTTAACCCCAACATAGGGTCACTTGGCAGATATGGATTGACACCTGTCCTCAGAGCCCCTGATACACACTGACACAGAGCAGAATAGGGAATGTTACCCCAACATAGGGTCACTTGGCAGATATGGATTGACACCCGTCCTCAGAGCCCCTGATACACACTGACACAGATCAGAATAGGGAATGTTACCCCAACATAGGGTCACTTGGCAGATATGGATTGACACCTGTCCTCAGAGCCCCTGAATAATTGACACAGTTCAGAATAGGAATGTTACCAACATAGGGTCACGGCAGATATGGATCGACACCTGTCCTCAGAGCCCCTGATACACACTGACACAGATCAGAATAGGGAATGTTACCCCAACATAGGGTCACTTGGCAGATATGGATTGACACCTGTCCTAAGGATCCTTGATACACACTGATACACACCTACTTGGATGGTATAGACATTTTTAGCAGCTCCTGGCCCCAACACCTGACCCACATAGGAGCCGTAATAGACCGGATTAGGGAGTCCGGACTGACCCTAAAGCCCAGTAAGTGCCATATAGGAACGTGTAAAAACCTCCCCAAGATAGTAGTATGGGCCCCAGAATGTGAACAGGCCTTCCAACAGCTCAAGACGGCGCTCATTAAATCACCCGTACTTTCTTCTCCTGATCCAACTAAACACTTTCTCGGCCATACAGACGCTTCTATGCTTGGATTGGGAGCAGTATTGAGCCAAGTCGGAGCAGATGGTGGCTAGCAACCCGGGGCTTATCTAAGCCGTAAACTTTTGCACAGCGAAGTATATTCACTGCCACTGAAAAGGAGTGCATAGCGGTGGTGTGGGCCCCCTCAAAAAGCCGTGCAACCCACTTGTATGGACAAACTGCTACCTTACCTGCAGATCACAACAAATTTGGGCACCGCGCTGCAATCTTAATGTGCCACCAGATAGGAGTGGTGTGTTTAGTACTATTGTTATCAGTTTAATCACTGTTACGTCCCCTATCCGTTGATGTGGAGCAAGACGCAGCAGCAGAAGAGGACTCAGCCGAGGAGGTTATGGAAGAGGATGGAGTAGGAGGAGTAGAGAGGGTACGCATCACAGAGTACACGCTGTAGGGCTGACACACCTGCTTGAAGATAACTAACTGCTATTCAATCTATAACAGTGAAAAAAATTTTTGTTTTTAAATCCAAGCTATTGTGACACCAGTGAGTGAGAGTGGTGTGTTTAGTACTCATTGTTATCAGTTTAATCACTGTTACCTCATCCTGCTGATGTGGAGCAAGACGCAGCAGCAGAAGAGGACCAGTTTAGGAGGTTATGGAAGAGGATGGAGTAGGAGGAGTAGAGGAGGTGGCAAGGTACTGGCAGAGTACACGCCGTAGGGCTGACACACCTGCTTGAAGATAACTAACTGCTATTCAATTCATAACAGTGAAAATTTTGTTTTTAAACTAAGCCATTGTGACAATTGTGCGAGTGAGCGGTGTCAGTACTATTGTTATCAGTTTAATCACTGTTACGCCCCCTATCCGCTGATGTGGAGCAAGACGCAGCAGCAGAAGAGGACTAAGCCGAGGAGGTTATGGAAGAGGATGGAGTAGGAGGAGTAGAGGAGGTGGCAGCGTACTGGCAGAGTACACGCTGTAGGGCTGACACACCTGCTTGAAGATAATTAACTGCTATTCAATCTATAACAGTGAAAAAAATTTTTTGTTTTTAAATCCAAGCTTTTGTGACACCAGTGAGTGAGTGGTGTGTTTAGTACTATTGTTATTAGTTTAATCACTGTTACGCCCCCTATCCGTTGATGTGGAGCAATACACAGCAGCAGCAGAACAGGACTCAGTCGAGGAGGTTATGGAAGATGAGCGTGAACTGCTCAAGGCGGGAGGCGGAGTGGAGGATGGTTGAGAGGGGACAAGGAGGACAGCAGTGGTTGACGTGGCTGAAGATGCTGGACCAGGAGTGGCTGGCGCTTAGAGTAGGCGAAGCCGTTTGTACTCATGTGCTGATCCCATAGCGCCTGTGACAGAGACTGCAGTTTACGAAGTAGTGCTGTACATAGGTGGGTGTTGACTTCCACGACTCAGTTTCTTTGGCACAGGCTGCAAATGGCATCGCTGTTGTCAGAGGCAAGACACACAAAAAAAATTCCACACTGCTGAGCTCTGCAATGACGGCATTCTGTGGTGGACACAGCATGCGCTGATTGGCATGCTGTCGGGCTGACCCCGGGTGTCGATGCATGCTGTCTGACTGTGCCACTAGCTCCTTGCGACGACCTCCCCCTGCTTCCAACTCGTCTCCTCCTCCTCCCTGTCTCCCCATCTGAACTTTCACTCTGTTCTTCTTCTTGACGAGCGGGCACCCACGTGACATCCATGGACGCATCGTCATCATCAACCGCTTCACTTGTATCTGACAACTCAGCAAAGGAAGCAGCAGCTGGTACAACATCATCATCATCATCATCATCACACCGTACGTCCATGTGTGTAATGCTGCCTGCCTGAGACATATCCCTGTTATCTACATCCTCTGGCAATAATGGTTGCGCATCACTCATTTCTTAAAACGGATGTGTGAATAACTCCTCTGACATACCAACCGAAGCGGCTGTGGTGCTAGTTTTGGTGGTGGCGGCAGGCGGGTGAGTGGTATCTGAGAGGTGCCTGAAGCTAAGCTGGAGGAGGATGGTGCGTCAAGGTTCTGAGCGGAGGCTGTAGAAGATTGGGTGTCCTGTGTTAGCCAGTCAACTATGTCCTCAGAACTTTTCAAGTTCAGGGTACGTGGCCTCTGAAAACCGGGCATTATTCTAGGGCCAAAGGGAATCACAGCACCACGACCACGATGGCCCCTGCGGGGTGGCCTGCCTCTGCCTGTCATTTTTGTTGGGATTAGTGGTACTATGCGTGCAAGCTACTGTGAGACCAGATATGAGTGGCAATGTGCACTGGCACAGTTGTGCAGAGCACAGGCTGCAGGCCTGACACCCGCTTGAAGATAACTAACTGCTATTCAATCTATAACAGTGAAAAAAGTGTTTTTTGTTTTTAAATACAAGCTTTGTGTCACCAGATCTAA
>OW240924.1:9229173-9245420 GCA_933207985.1 Pelobates cultripes | reverse complement strand
AGTGTGTGTGTATGGGGGCAGTATGGGGGGCAATGTGTGTCTATGGGGAGCAGTGTGTGTGTGTGTAATAGAGAGGCAGTGTGAGTGTATGGGGGGCAGTGTGTGTGTATGGGGGCAATGTATGTATGGGGGCAGTGTGTGTGTATGGGGCAGTATGGGGGCTGTGTGTGTTGTGTGTGTGTGTGTAATCCCCCCAAGCCTACCTGTCACTGGAGGATGTTGCTGGGGGTCAGGCAGCCATCTTCTGCAGCAACATGGGCTGCTGCATTACGGCGGGGGCGGGGCTTATCGGCGGGAGGCGGGGCTTCGTTTGGGGCGGGGCCTGTGCCGGGGAGCCAATCAGTGCTCCCTCCGGCCACAGACAGCCCCCAGCACCTCAGCACTGCATTCCCTCCCCGGCTGTGACAGGCTGTTACAGTCCGAGGGAGGGAAGCCCATGGCCAGCAAGTTGCCGGCATTTGGGGGGGCCCAAGGGGGGGCACAGCATGATGTAGGGGGGGCCATGGCCCCCTCTGGCCCCCCCCTAGCGACGCCACTGATTCCATACAAAAACCTGTTAACATTCAAACACACAAAAACAGCTTAGTGCTAAATACAAACCTTCAAACATGGGTAAATGGTAGAGCCCCAGCTGTCAGTGCATTGCTGGAGTTGCACGACAGATGGGGATCTACCTTTTAATCAACCGTGCGATAGGGAGGCTCAAAAAAATTCTTGCACCTCTCTACTTTAGGTCTGCCACTTCGTTAGGGTGGAGGACGTGATTGCACGCCTGGTGAGGGGGGACAGGTTCCAGGGGGCCAGAGCAAATGCTTTGCCCAGGGTCCAATCAATTTTAAAGACGGCCCTGATGCAGCATAATGTCTGTAACAGGCTGGAGATACAGTAACTGCAATTATAGATACACTGAGAAACCATCACAACCACAGGTGCTCTGTCTGGCCGTTTCTCTGTACGTGACAGGATGGCAAGATGGGGGACGCAGTAACGATGCTGCTATGCAGGATGTTGGTCAGACTGGTCAGGGTGAGATTATTCGTATAGTTTTGGAAGAATATTTTGCATTGAATTAAAAGGACACCATATTCATTTAAGGTACTGTATTAAAGCAATTCTTAATGGGTTTTTTTTTTTTGTATGAAGTCAAGCACAGCATTTTTGCAATGCTACTTACAACTTCCTTGTAACTTACATTCATTACCTGAATTAATACGTCCATTTAGGGAAGCAGATCCGCTTCGGCCCAGGAGGTGTAATGAAGTAAAAAGATACAAGGTGAAGGAAAAAATAAAATAAGGGGAAAATAATCCCAACACAAAAGGAATATATAACACAATTATGAAAAGGGAAAAATAAAAGATATAAATACAATTTAATAGTAGTATAAGTAAAATAGATTCACTTGGGAGGCAAGCAGCAAAGAAAGAGGAAGGGGTGGTGTTCCATTATCCCTTGTTACTGATACCTTCTGTGCGACTGGTTGATTTTTATTTTACTCTGTTAACCATTTCTTTGCTACTGGGAGGTTTGAGTAAAGAAAGTAAAGCACATATGAATCCTCCTGTCTTTAATAAAATGTAGATTATTCGGTTATTAGCACTAGAATAATCCCTAATTACTTACCATCTTCTACTAATTAGCTTAAAATTACTTGTCTGTTCCTTTAGTACCATTTCATATGAAATATATGGTCTTTGTGTAGCACATACCTCAAGGCATCGTTTGATAAGAACATTCCGACTGCAGTCTCCACTGAACCGCAACCCAGCTAGCTAGCAAGTACCTGTCAACGTTCCAGTGGTTCTCCACGGCTGAGCGCTCAGATACAACAGACAGCTTTATATCGAAAGAATTAACCAGTTCCTTCTCCGTCCATTTTTTTTGCTGCTGGGAGGGGGAGGGGGCTTACCTCAGGTAGAGGCCCACACCGAGGTTAAGGTACTCACTATATTTTATACAGTGTCTCTATTATGGAGGTACTTTATTAAGTTGCCGGTCTCTGTTTTTTTACTTTTTTCTCTCATTTATGCAGTTTACCTCCATTGTTTGTGTGAACACACTTATCCTGTATTAGTATATCTCTTTATTTACCATTAATATTTGATATAAACTGACATACCGTAACCACACACACCAGGTTGAAACACGCTGCTTCAATTCTTGATACTGTTGCAATTTTTCCAGGCCCTGAGTGGTTCCGGTAGTAGTTTCTATCATCTATACAATATCAGCAGGCACTACTAGCTGTGAGTGTATTTTTTATAATATTTATTTATTATTGTTTACTTAATGTTCGCAGGATAATCCAGTGTATATGAGATTTGTTTTAACACTAGTAACTTAGTGTCTATTCTGTGAATTTTGATTTGACCTTTTATTAGAGGAAATTTTTTTTTTGTGAGACACGGTCTCCTTTGGTTTTACAGATTGTTTAGGAGCGCACATACTATTCTATACTATTTGGAATTTTTTCTCCTTAAGTCGCTTACATATGTATGTAGCTGGGAACAGCAAATACAGGGTGCGCTAAGTGGAACAAATGAGAGATAATATACACAGAAAGAGGGAAGTACAACAAAAAGTCTGTGAAAATGCAATGTGGACCTTGGATAGGTATTCTTTGGTTCTTGATTTGGGTCCTCATTAGTTAATATGAAAAACAAAAGCAGAAACGGGAAGGGACCAATAGTGCAAAACCGTTAGGAGATGGTGTCACGGACAACATAGATATAGAGAAATGCCAACTCACAATATAAAGAGCTATGCCCAGCTCTAGGTAAAACGGCATACAGTGGTATTTGAAACTCCCCACATGTAGGATATAGCTGGACAATAAGAGGTGTTTCTTCAATACTTCTTGCAACGTCTCAGATACACGTCAGCATATAAAATACATAAAAATAAGGGAAAATTACGTTGTATGACAACTACAGCTACAAACAAACAGAGGTCCTAAGAGTGCCAACTTACAATTGAGAGAGCTATAACCAGCTCTGAATAAAACAGCATACAGTGGGATTTAAACTCCCCACATGTAGGACATCCCTCTAGCGATATTTGTAATGCAGGAAATGTATAGAGCAGCCTCACTGCTCTATGAACCAGGCGTAGGTGGAATAATCCCCACCGGGGATTTCTTTTGTACTGGATCTTTAGAGTAATAAAAAATCAGCCGGGATAAAACAGCAACAAATAAAAGTAAGAGGACTAACCACAGGAAGATAGGTAGTCTAAAAATACTTTTATGAACAAAAAGACAGGAGGAAACCGCGCTCTTTATACAATACAATTGTACGTACTCGAGTCTTTATGGTCGTAGTTTTCAATAAACCTCAAAGAGAGAAAAATCAAAATGATAGTGTAATACTGTAAATGCTTAAAATAATAAAAAGCAAAGGATAAATGCAAACTCACATTTGCCAGAGCTATTACAGAGCTCTACTGTTGTTGCGCCTAGACGGAATGATCCCCGTCTCTGGATTAGTTTGAAGCAGTCGACCTCTTGGCGTCCTCAAACAAATAACACATACAGAAACATAGAAATCCTTATAGTGTAAAAAGGAATGAAAAGACAGATCCCCATAAGCACAAAAATATGTGAATTGGTGAGAACTGTCTTAAAAAGAGCCTACCTCAGAGCTACAATATAGGGGGTAACCCAGAAATAAATATAGTTGAATGACGGAGACCCTTGAAACAAGGGGATCCCAGAAGTAGCTGCTGAACTTAACAGAATAAATAGTATAGTTACCAGGTGGCAAGTAGAGAAAAAGAGGGGGCTGTACTTGTAAGTGGATAAAAGGGTGAAGGGGGATAAATAGAAATACCCATATATTCCCTATGTAAGCCACTGCTAGTTGTATTTAATAGCAGCAAAGGAATGTCCCTTTAACAAAAAAAAAAAAGAGACTCTAGCATTCATACTAGATAAAATGTCCAAAATTAGGACACCTAAGCTGCAAAAATACAATAAGGCAACACAAAATATGTGTAATACATAAATCACCCCACTAATATAAAGGCAAGCAAACAGAAGCCTATACAAACATGAATAGGAGAAAAGAGAGCAAAGGAGGACAGGGGCAGACCCACTAAGGACAAGCCCTAAGTCCAGAGGAGACCCCCCAGGACCAAAAAATGCCTGCCTAGAAAAAACTCTAAATGCCAAATAATAAATTGCTAACTATACTAACTAACTAAATCAAACATACTAACTACCTAAGTGCTACCTAATGTGAGAGAAAAAAGATAAATCAAATAAGGCGCTCGACGCGCGTTTCAGCGTGCATACACGCCGTCGTCAGGAGCTATTGCAAATGCAGTTCCTATTGAAGCCGGTTAAATACCTGAGCAATCAGAGAAAAGTCCCTCCAGCTGATCCAGCATGTGGGAGGGGTGGGTGATTGACATGGAGTCACCACTCCTCCTCAACCCTGTCATTGCTTATGCTGGAGTCTCATAGGAGAATAACAAAGTCAATCACTGAGAGGTGGGGGAGGGACTTATGCATAATCAGAACACACCTATCCAAACCCTGCTGCTCACATGGGGATAACCATTGGAAGATCTGTCAGTCAATCAATACAGGAGGAGGGTGCAAAATCAAGCATCCCTCCTCCTGATAACAAAACTGACATAAACCTAACTAGCCAATATATATGATATCAATGAGAAGTATCAAAATGTAGCACAGGGAAGGGGCTATATAGTTAAGCCCCCCTCCCTCTAACTGCACCTCTGGCATGAAACTGGCTGACAGATCACACAGTCAGTCATTATGCCAAATATTGATATATAAAATGCCTCCAAATGCATAAAAGCATTAAAGGCATATAATACAGCTCTTGTAAATTGGTGACCCCAAAAAATTATAATAACAGTCAAAAAGAATTAAGTTGTATAAAGTAATTAGTTAATTATCCTCTATATACCTGGACATATACAAGTAACTTTGCCTGGAAGATTTTAAGATAAAGGCCGCTAATTTGCTGAAATCTTTCAAGGATAAAGGGTACCCAAACAGAGTTCTTAAAAAGGCATACTCGAGGGCATTAAACTCAGACAGAGTGAATCTTCTTGAGGACAAAATTTTACCCTCTAGCCATCAGATTCGCTGTATTGGGACACATGATGCAGGTTGGCACACAATGCTGCAGATTCTCGGCAGATATTGGCCTATCCTGACATCAGATGTCCATATCAAATCAGTCATATCTCCTTTTCATTCCGTTACGGCACGTAGAGGGAAGAACCTTAAGTACCTCTTGGTACCTAGCCACTTTGGTCCATTTAATAAATCTTCTAAATCCTATTTACCTAAAGGCACTTATAGATGCGGTCACTGTAGTGCCTGTCAGTACATAGGTAAAGAAACAAAGATTTTTTTCGACAGTTTAAATCTTGACTCTCATTCTATACAGTCTTTCTTCAATTGCCGTACAGAGGGAGTCATCTACCTTTTGACATGTTCTTGTGGCATGAAGTAAGAAAAACATTCCGACCTTTTAAGTTCCGCATTAGAGAACACGTCAACTCAGTCAGAAGTAAACTGGAAACTCCCATCTCAAGGCACCTCAAGACTTGTCATGCAAATTCATCCAGTAGGATACGCTTTATGAGCATAGAACTCATAACCCAAACACAACGTAAAGGGGATTGGGATCGTAGGCTCAAACAAAGAGAATCCTACTGGATATATAAATTGAAAACATTGTCACCACAGGGATTGAATGAAGGTTTTTCATTCTCATCATTTTTGTAGACTGATAGGTATTTCCACCAACAGTTTCTATACAACCATCTGATCTACCTTATAATAATCATTTGCTGTCTGTAAAAATAATAAAAATTCTCTTTTTCTCTTTCTCTTTTGCATTAGTCACATGGTTCCTAATAGGTTTCATACCTTATTATATTACATAGCTGCCTTAAATGGTGGTGAATTTCTTTTGAGATTAACCAGTAGTCACAGTCAATCCGGATTTGAAACGCTGTTTCATTATTTGTAAAGTATAAAGAATATATAACCCTCTGCAGTGTAAACCTAACTTAAGCCTTATACTTAATTGCCATTATTAATAAATATGAATCCCAGTGGAAGCATTATACAGCAGGGTGCTATATTTTAATGTCCTGGCAAATTTACGTGTATATGTCCAGGTATATAGAGGATAATTAATTAATTACTTTTTACAACTTAATTCTTTTTGACTGTTATTATAATTTTTTGGGGTCACCAAGTTACAAGAGCTGTATTATATGCCTTTAATGCTTTTATGCATCTGGAGGCATTTTATATATCAATATTTGGCATAATGACTGACTGTGTGATCTGTCAGCCAGTTTCATGCCAGAGGTGCAGTTAGAGGGAGCCCCTTCTCTGTGCTACATTTTGATACTTCTCATTGATATCATATATATTGGCTAGTTAGGTTTATGTTAGTTTTGTTATCAGGAGGGATGCTTGATTTTGCACCCTCCTCCTGTCTTGATTGACTGATAGATCTTCCAATGGTTATCCCCATGTGAGCAGCAGGGTTTGGATAGGTGTGCTCTGATTATGCATAAGTCCCTCCCCCACCTCTCAGTGATTGACTTTGTTATTCTCCAATGAGACTCCAGCATAAGCAATGACAGGGTTGAGGAGGAGTGGTGACTCCATGTCAATCACCCATTCCTCCCACATGCTGGATCAGCTGGAGGGACTTTTCTCTGATTGCTCAGGTATTTAACCGGCTTCAATGGGAACTGCATTTGCAATAGGTCCTGACGACGGCGTGTATGCACGCTGAAACGCGCGTCGAGCGCCTTATTTGATTTATCTTTTTTCTCTCACATTAGGTAGCACTTAGGTAGTTAGTATGTTTGATTTAGTTAGTTAGTATAGTTAGCAATTTATTATTTGGCATTTAGAGTTTTTCTAGGCAGGCATTTTTTGGTCCTGGGGGGTCTCCTCTGGACTTAGGGCTTGTCCTTAGTGGGTCTGCCCCTGTCCTCCTTTGCTCTCTTTTCTCCTATTCATGTTTGTATAGGCTTCTGTTTGCTTGCCTTTATATTAGTGGGGTGATTTATGTATTACACATATTTTGTGTTGCCTTATTGTATTTTTGCAGCTTAGGTGTCCTAATTTTGGACATTTTATCTAGTATGAATGCTAGAGTCTCCCTTTTTTTTTTTTTTGTTAAAGGGACATTCCTTTGCTGCTATTAAATACAACTAGCAGTGGCTTATATAGGGTATATATGGGTATTTCTATTTATTCCCCTTCACCCTTTTATCCACCTACTAGTGATGTAGAATTATTAAAATCTTTATTAGAACCTGTATTGAATTATTGTACTAACTCCATTTTGTTCACCTTACATGACAGAATTTCCTGACAGTATTCAGTATAATGAATAAGAGATTGTATTTTCTCTCTCTAAGGACATAACTAGCCCCGGAGTTAGCGGATCTCCCTTGACTTGCAACATAGTATAATCCAAGGCCAGGAGAACAGTGACAAAATGAAATGTTCTATTCATAAAAGAACCTTGGAACAGACCACGAGACTGACATCACTAACTACGTAAAATGACGCCCAAGCCCCCCTTTCCACCGAGTAAGCCTCGTGCTAAAGAGCAATGGCGACGACATCCCATGATGGGAGGGTGCCTCACTAGTCACTCAAATCTCTGAGCCAATTAATAATATTAATGGGTGGACACTGACATAGCCACTTAACATTTAACCCAATTAATGATGTTTATTTGTTATTATCTGATATTCAATGATGATGTCATTTTGCATATAAAAAGGCCTGCGTGCCCACTTTTTAACTAGATGCTAATAAATTTCCTGAAGTGTTTTTAACCTGAACTGCATGTGTCAGTGTGAACTTACTTCTGCGTATACGCAATTTATTCATCTCAGATTTGGACAGGAACAGATAGACTTTTAAACATTTTTGTTTATTTCTAAATTAATCTACATCAATCTGGCGTCCATCCAACGTGGGGCATCGGGCTATGGCCTCTGGCCGGTAAGCCGTCCTAAGGAAGACGCTGTTGGATGGAGGAGTCAGGGGGGAAGGAAGAGAGACTGATCACCTCTGAGTACACGGTAGAGACTTCTGCAGGAGCCACCGGTATGTTCCAGCCCCTTTGATTGACCCGTCCACGTGTCTGTGACTGCTTCCCGGGAGGGCATCAAAGACAGGTAATATCTTGCCCGGTGTCTTGTTACCCATTTGTTTACCTGCATTTAGTCTATCTGTTGCCTGGGTGTGCTAGTGGTATATGTTTTGTTCTTTCCCTCTTTAGAGATAAAGGGGGGTGGACCCGTGGGTGGTTGCCTGGGGGTCTTCTGTTGCCTGTTTTTACCCCTTTTTAGGAGTCACTTGGCCCAGACTGTTGGGAAAAAAGGGGGGGTGGACCTGTGGGGATTTTCCAAAGGGGTCCTGTTTTCCTGTTTACTTCTTTTAGGTACTGTCTAGCTAACAGTAGTAAGGAAAAAGAAGGGTTGGGGATTCTGTGGAGGGGACTTGCCTCCTGGGGTTTCCCGGTTACGTCACTTTGATATTCTAGCTAGCCTCATTGTGTACGTTGCTCTGCTTGCAGAGGTTATGGTACCCTCCAGCTTTGAGCGCTGAGGCTGGTGGCATTCCAATTTATTTGTGGTGTGTGGATTCGGGCAGGCATTGTTGTCTCCATCACCACGGGGTAGTGTGACTTGTGGGTGGGTCCATAGGGAGCACTACGGGAGTGAGGATAGAGGTGGCCACACTTAGTGGACTGCTGTAACGAGGGAGGCATATGGATTTCGGGCCGGTGTTAGTCGTTATCCTTGGCCGCTGGTAGTGAAACTTACGAAAGTTGTTCTCCGAGCGGGGACACTACGAGATTGAGGGAGGTGGTCTTGGTGGCCACAAGAGTAAAGGAAAGGGATTACTGTTGATGCATGCACTGTATTTCAATTGAAATGTTGTATTAAATGTTGTCTTAAGTGTGGAGTCATTCAAACTCCTGGGTCTGTCTCTACTTTCACTGTTTACTTTTCCTCTACTTCCTGTACTATTTACACTATCCACTCCTATTTCTCTTGAAAGAGAAGTGATTGGTCACACACTTCTCACCCCGCTCCAATCCGTGGTTACCATCGAGGGTACACGGATTCAGTGACTGGTCTACGTTTTGGGAAGACGCACTGGGAGGGACCCACCCTTCCTAGTGGCAGTCGAGCATTGTAGACGTTCTGTTTCATTTTCCTTTACCGACATGCTTGCGATTTAGGTCTGTCTCTTCGGTGTTCTGTAGAGTTATTCAGAAGCTACTGATAAGATTTTAGCAATGAAATTTTTGCTAGAAAATATTCTAATTGTGTATTTTGTTATCTCAATAGAAATTGATAGGATGGTTAGGGAGTGAATCTGATGCAGGAATAGAAGTTATTAAGTTAGTATATGTTTCTAGAGACAGCTTTGTGGGCTGTTAGATGTATAATATTCACAACTGTCTTATTTAATCCGTCAAGTCTGTCCACAGTTCAGATTTTCATTTTGCCGAACAGAATGTTACTTCCCATGAAACCCACGCCTCCAGAGAGACTTAGTATGCCCTAAAGGAAAATGGCCCCTAGAACAAAAGAAGGTTGTCCTTAAGTGCCTTCACTCTGCCCTTAGTGAGGTCATATCTGCCCATATATCGTGTCAGTTCTGGCCATCCATGGCTGACGAGATCTACTCCTATCATGCTCATCCTATCTTAAGACATGCTGTCCTCCTTAAATTCCCACATATTATGAACAAGAAAGTTACAATTACTAAAAGAAATTTCTAATAAACAAAGTTTTCTTGAACAAATGGTAATACAATTAAAGATTGGTCTCAAGATGTTTTGATCTAATTGAAAAGAACCAGAAAACATTATGAGCCTAACTACTAACAAATGGATAAGGGGGGAGTGTGTTCCAATCTGTCTTTATTAGATAATGTTAACCACCAAGATTAAAGACTGACTAACATATTTTTTTTAATGTAAGCCCAGATATTTTATTATTATATATGCATAGAAGTCGAGACTTTGGGCATTATAGTGTATTGATTCTAGATCTGTTACTAGCAGCAAGTGCTTAGCCTTATGCCTATCCCACGCATGCTTAAACACTCCTTTACTGTGTTAACTTCTATCACTTCAGCTGGAAGGCTATTCCATGCATCCACTACCCTCTCAGTAATGTAATACTTCCTGATAGTATTTTTATTTAAACCTTTGTCCCTCTATTTTTGAGACTATGTCCTCTTGTTATGGTAGTTTTCCTTCTTTTAAATATAGACTCCACTTTAACTGTGTTGATTCCCTTTGTGTATTTAAATGCTTTTATCATATTTCCCCTGTCTCGTCTTTCCACTAGGCTATACATGATAAGATCCTTTAACCTTTCCTGGTAAGTTTTATCCTACAATCCATGAACCAGTTTAGCAGCCCTTCTTTGAACTTTCTCTAAGGTATCCATGTCCTTCTAAGGATATGGTCTCCAGTACTGTATACAGTACTCCAAGTGAGGTCTCACCAGTGTTCTGTACAATGGCATGAGCACTTCCCTCTTCCTACTGCTAATACCTCTCCCTATACAACCAAGCATTCTGCTAGCTTTTCCTGCTGCTCTATTACATTGTATATTGTCATTAACAGCCAGAAACTGGAAACCAGAAAGGATAAATTAATGTATAGCTAAATGTAAAGCTTAACAAAACCTCCATTATCTTTTTCATTTATCTCGCAGAAAAACAATGTTATTTGTCTATTTTGTAAGTTTTAATACATTATCAGTGAAGAGTAAAATAACTTTTATCCCTTTTGCGAGACATAAAATTGCGATAATGTATATTTGTGATGTAAGTAAGAGTTATATTTTATGATAGGTTGAAAAAAAAAAGAGAGAGTCAGGGATAGCGTCTGTCTCTACGAGCAAAAGTCTGGTGTGGGAGATGTAGTGGACTAGCCACTGCGGGATACCCACGGAGTGAAGCGTTCGAGGCCTGTACAGACAGATGTGCTTGTTAGCCTTTTATTATTTTTCTCTAGGGAAAGCATAGGGCCAGTTAAAAGTTGTTGTACATGGGCTATTTGCAGCCTCCATTGCATTTCTACTTAATTCTGATTTCTGATGTATCCTCCACTGCTACATACCCACGCCTCCAGAGAGACCTGTCTGCTCCCTTACCTGCCCACCCCTGCCTACTCCTATTCCTCCTTCTACTCCACCTTCTCCTCCCTCTACTCCACCTTCTCCTCCTCCTACTCCTCCCTCTACTTCACCTTCTACTCCACCTTCTCCTCCCTCTACTCCTCCTCCTACTCTTCCTCCTACTCCTCCTCCTACTCCAACTTCTCCTCCTTCTACTTCTCTCTCCTCCTCCTTCTCCTCCTCTTTCTCCTCTCCTTTACTCCACCTTCTCCTCCTCCTACTCCTCCCTCTACTTCACCTTCCACTCCTCCTATTCCTCCCTCCCACTCCACCTTCCCCTCCTCCTACTCCACCTTCTCCTCCTCCTACTCCTCCCTCCTCCTCCTACTCCTCCCTCCTCCTCTTATTCAATCCTACTCCTCCTATTCCTCCTTCTACTCCACCTTCTCCTCCCTCTACTCCACCTTCTCCTCCTCCTACTCTTCCCTCTACTTCACCTTCTACTCCACCTTCTCCTCCCTCTACTCCACCTTCTCCTCCTCCTACTCCTCCTCCTACTCCACCTTCTCCTCCTTCTACTTCTCTCTCCTCCTCCTTCTCCTCCTCTTTCTCCTCTCCTCTACTCCACCTTCTCCTCCTCCTACTCCTCCCTCTACTTCACCTTCCACTCCTCCTATTCCTCCCTCCCACTCCATCTTCTCCTCCTCCTACTCCTCCCTCCTCCTCTTATTCAATCCTACTCCTCCTATTCCTCCTTCTACTCCACCTTCTCCTCCCTCTACTCCACCTTCTCCTCCTCCTACTCCTCCCTCTACTTCACCTTCTACTCCTCCTACTCCTCCCTCCTACTCCACCTTCTCCTCCTCCTACTCCTCTCTCTACTCCACCTTGTCCCCTACCTGACAACATTATATTTTGAAAAAAAAAAAAAAAAGTTGCTCTGGCCCCTCTTCCGCCACTTCCCAGGGGGGAATACCACACTAAAAAAAAAAAAAAATTATTATTCATACTGTTTTGGGCACTCTCAAGGAAATAGTGCGGTCCTGACCCAGATTCCCATGGAAGTAAGACACCTGTATCATCACTGGGAGGTGGCTGCACCTCATGTTTTCTTCACTAAGTCCCCAGAAATCTCATAAAAGGAACCTGACTCAATAAAACATGAAACACTAAAAATCGATATCAGCTCTCTACAGAGGGGGGGGCAGCAAGACAACTGTAAATGGAAAGACAAATACCCTCAATCTCACACAGAAATAGGTGAGGATATCTCTTCTACTACTCCTCATGGTTGCTTTGAACAGATGAAAGAAGAAATAAGACACCTCTCAACAAGGCATGCAGTAGCTTTGCCAGATCCTGACTCCACTCTGTTTGCGGATGAAGAGGAAAGGTACCATACTGGATTTGCTGTTGCTAAAGAAGATCAGGTACGTCAAGCATCTTTACTTTCCTCACCCACATCTGCTCAAGACACCAAATTGACAGCCTTCTCAGTGGCATGCAAATTGTTTGTTTCTGAAAGACAAGGCCATGCAACAGGAGTGCTCACTCAGGCCCATTGTCCTGGAGGCCGCCAAGGGCCTATTGGATTTTTCTCCTGCCAACTGGATATTGTGGCCAGAGGACGTCCCTCTTGCCTTCGGGCCGTCTTTGCTGCCAGAGAGCTCATTGAAAGAACTGGAGATCTTGTCCTTGGCCACCCCCTGGTTGTCTTGGCCCCCATGACATTTCTGCCATAGTCAACCAGGTCCAACTTAAGCATGTTACTCCTGCTAGGCATCTTCGCCTTCAATGTCATCTTTTGTTGCCTGACAACATTACCCTCCAAAGATGTCAAGTTCTCAATCCGTCCACTCTTCTGCCACTCCCTGAGGGGGTGTATACTACGGATTCATCATGGACGAAACTTATGTTTTTCTTCTCACTGGCACCATCAAGAAGGAAATGCATCCCAACCTATCCTTTCATGATGGACAAGCACTCCTTCATGACGGAGCAGGATATGCCTTCTGTACCATGTGGTATAAATCAAACATCACTCCTGAAACCTGCTATGAAGATGAACTCTATCATCTGGTCGAAGTAAAACTCACTGCACAAGACTTCTACTGTGATTCTGAAGGCAACAGTATGGTCTTGATTCATCTACCTCCGGAACTCAAGCATTTGTACCGTCATTGGGACACCGCCATTCCACATGTCCCTGTGACCAAGTTGAAAACAATATCATGGAATGATCTTGGGCCTATGGCAAAAGCATGGGCCACTATGGACGAATCACAGCTACAGGAAAATGGTGTTGTCAAATATCCAACAACTGACCACCCAAAAGCATGGCCGCGTCATTTCCTGGAGAATGAGTTCCAAGATTTAACCATAGTGAATGACTACGACCCAGATACACCTCATGACTGTTTTGAACAGATGAAAATGGAAACAACACATCTACCAACTGTGCATGAAGACCCATTGGTAGATCCCGATCTCACCCTGTTTGTGGACGGCTCAAGATATGATGATGAAGAAGGAAGATACCATACAGGATATGCCGTAACCACAACAGATGAAATTGTCAAATCATCATCTTTACCAT
Organism: Pelobates cultripes; assembly: GCA_933207985.1. NCBI lineage: Eukaryota > Metazoa > Chordata > Amphibia > Anura > Pelobatidae > Pelobates > Pelobates cultripes. The sequence continues at coordinate 9,231,658 of OW240924.1, read as the reverse complement.
CAACTATGTCTGCACAAGAAGTTGAATTGCAAGCCCTGACTTCAGCATGCAAGATCTCTGAAGGAAAGCGCGCCAATATCTACACGGATTCAAGATATGCACTGGGCGTGGCTCACGACTTCGGATTAATTTGGAAAACAAGAGGATTTCTTACCACCGCCGGTACACCAATCAAGCACGGTACCGCAATCAAGGAGCTGATGGACGCCCTCCTACTCCCAGAAGAAGTGGCTATTTTGAAGATAAAAGCACATGGGAAGTTGGACTCAGATGAAGCAAGGGGCAACCATCTAGCTGATCAGGCTGAAAAACAAGCTGCAAAAGAACCACAGGAAGTGGAAAGAAGAGTGTCCGGAAATGAAGAAACTCCCATATTTACTCTGCAGACTCTTCCAACTGACCTAAAAATCCTGCGGGAACAACAGGCTACAGTTGCCCCTGAAGAAATACAGAAGTGGAAACAGAAAGGGGCAGTGCTGAAGGATGGAGTGTACTCCAACAACCTCAAGTTCTGCCTCCCTAAGAATTTGTACCCAGCAGTCGTACAATGGGCACACGGACCTGCACATTTATCAAAGGATCTAATGAATGCTCTTGTACAAAAATACTACCTCATTGTCCCTATATGAGATTCTATTTGGGACTGCACCTAGGCTAGGTTGCTATTTTCCCCAACAACTACAACTTCAAACTGATATCTTAGTAGATTATGTAACTGAACTCGCAAACGCCTTAAACAAAATCCATGCCCAAGTTTTCTCTTCAATTCCAGATCCTGATTCTGACACAGGCAACCACAGTCTGCTCCCCGATGACTGGGTTCTGGTCAAGAAATTTGTGCGAAAACAGTAAATGTCCGTTCCAAGTTCTCCTGATCTCCCTACCTCTGTCAAATTGGCCGGAAGGCCTAACTGGATCCACGCTTCCCATTGCAAGAAGACACCTGCCCCAGAGGAAGCTAACTCTATGCAACCATGTGCCTCTGGTACATTATCTCCTTAGTTGGCCTCCTTAAAGCCCAGCAGGTGGCCATCACCAAAGATGCTAGTGGGTACACCTTCTGATATAATTCATCATGTACCCGTGTGGCTACTTATACTTTTGACTACTGTGACATCGTAGAATGCCCATTCCCCACGTCACAGATTCAGAATATCTATAGAGATATCCCTCATTCAAAAGACCCCTATGTTTGTGTAATTGACAAACAATGGGGGCACAACTGTAACCATTGGGGAGCGGCGGGATGGAATGCCGGGCCTGCCTGGGGTTACAAACCAAAAAGTGTCTTATCTAAAATTGATGATCACGGTAGGTCCCTCCTCCAGAGAATGACTCTGAGAAAGCCCGGAGGAGGCATACCTATGAAATTAATCTTAAACATTGAGCATCCCATCCCAACGGATGCAGACCAGTATGTAATGGAAATGTACTGGAAGAAGGGTTCCTATAATAAATTAGGACATTTCCACCTTAAAGATATGTGCCACTCTCCTGAGTGGAAAGGGACCACCCACATGGTCTCAAATCCGTTGAAACCACACATCCAATCTTTTAAAGACATGATGGCCATTGCAAATCCAACATTTGAAGATACCATGGCCGCTGAAACAGGTTTCAATGATGTTAATCCATGGTTAGAATGGATGAAATATAATGCCAACAAACATAACAGAACCGCATGCTATGTGTGTGGTGGTGCCCGGCCGCACCTGGGCACTGTGCCTTCAACTTTGCCAGTAGATATAGAAGAATGTGTTCTGAGTCTTTTTTGCCTATCACTACAATTTCAATAGGTCCATATGTAAAGCATGGACAGTAGAGTATCCTCTTCTAGTCAAAGATTGCAAACCCCCAGATGGTGTTACCGTCTATAAAGGTAATTATACCTGTTATGCTAATTATGATGGAATTGGTAAATTTGTGGGTAACTTCTCTAAAGGTTATTGTGCTACCTACAGAACTGTCTCTATGAACCTCCTACAATTCCACACTAGATCATTGGGGGATATTTACTGGTTGTGTGGGGATCCACAGCTGAGATCAAGAATGGATAAAGAATGGTGGGGGGAGTGTACTCTGGCTAAAGCAATCATGCCCATACATATTATCTCTGACACACACCCCGATACTCATGAGTCCAAACACTCACCAACCAAGGTAAAGCGTGAAGCCCCAGTAAAAGGCAGTTTTGACCCTCATATTTACATTGATGCCATTGGGGTACCTAGGGGGGTGCCCAATGAGTTTAAAACCAGGGATGAAGTTGCTGCAGGATTTGAATCACTTTTTACCATAGTCACTGCAAACAAGAATTTAAATTGGATAAATTACATCTACTACAATCAACAACGGTTTGTTAATTACACCAGGGATGCCCTTCAGGGTTTGGCCGAACAGCTGCAGGCTACGTCCCAAATGTCATTCCAAAATAGAATGGCTTTAGATATGATTCTAGCCGAAAAAGGAGGGGTATGTAAAATTC
>OW240924.1:9178244-9222466 GCA_933207985.1 Pelobates cultripes | reverse complement strand
GCTGCCAAAACAGTTCTGATGCGTCAAAGCACAGACTCTACAAGACCTCTGAATGTGTCGTATCTGGCACCAAGAAAGCAGTAGATCCTTTAAATCCTGCAAGTTGCAAGGTGCTCAATCGGTTTGAAATTTGGGGAATTTGGAGGGCAAAGCAAAACCTTGAACTCTTTGTCATGTTCCTCAAAAGATTCATGCACAATTTTTGCAGTGGGTAACTTTCAGATTACATCAGAATGCAAGAATTATGTAAAGCTCATTCTGTGACATCCAAGTAGCTTTAATTCCTGATATTCATTCACCGTTAATGAAGTCCTTAAAATTCTATCTAGCTTATAACATTTGGCCCTATCTTCTATTATAGGGAAATAGTTCCAACCCAGTCAAAGAGGAAATGACCCCAGAAACATGTGAAAACAGCAAAATCAAGATCATGGCCAAGCACAACAACAACAAAAAAACAATAAAAGAGGCACAAAGAAATACAGCCTCGAGAGCAAGGCAGTGACTTGTAACATATTTAGATAAACGAGCCATTATGAAAAACCAAAATAAAATATGGGTTGTCAACCAACTAAAGACACAAAAGAATGCCAGGTTCACTTTAACATATAACAGTTCCAAAGTCAGTGTATATATAATTTATCAAAGTATATTTATTGCTTTGGCCAGTGTTTCAATAGTGCGCACCTGCTATCCTTGTCTCCAGCACCCCATTTCCTCAGGGTTCATGGATGTTACACTGTTGTACCACTTGCCCTCTTCTGCTACTCCCCTCTGCAGTAATTGGTAATTCTGTGGGATAGGTCTTCAAGTAAGTAAAATAACATCTGCTTTCATCTGGCTTCATTTCCCACATATCAGCATCCCTGTGTCTTATAGTCCTCCTATAAACATGAGAGCTTGTAGGGGCAGTAACACTGTGATCAGTGGTGTATCCTGGTTTTGTGCTGCCCTAGGCAGGACAAAACTCAGGCGCCCCCCTCCCCCCGTGCCACCTCCACCCAACCCTTCCCCCCGCCCCAACTTCTAAATACACACACACACAGTCAGACACAAACACACACACACACAGTCAGACACACACACACAGTCAGACACATACACAGACACAAACACAGTCAGACACATACACAGACACACAGTCAGACACAAACACACACACACACAGTCAGAGACACACAGTCAGACACAAACACACACACACACAGTCAGAGACACACAACACACGCACGGTCAGACACGAAACGCACACACACACAGTCAGACACAAACGCACACACACACAGTCAGACACAGTCGAGACACAGAAATGCACACGCACACACATACACGTTAGACACACACGCACACACAGTCAGACACAAACACACACACACACACACACAGTCAGACACACACACAGTCAGACGCAAACACACAAACACACAGACAAACACACACACACACACAGTCAGACACATACACAGACACAAACACACACACACAGTCAGACACAAACACTCACACACACACACATACACAAACACAGTCACACACAAACACACACACAGAGGCACAAACACACACACAGTCAGACACACACATACACACACTCACAAACACACAAACACAGTCAGACACAAACACACACAGTCAGACACAAACACACACAGTCAGACACAAACACACACAAACACACAGACAAACACACACACACACAGTCAGACACAAACACACACACAGAGTCAGGCACAAACACACACACAGAGTCAGACACACACACACACACCTCACAAACACACAAACACAGTCAGACACACACACAGTCAGACACAAACACACACACACACACAAACACAGTCAGACACACAAACACACACACTAGAGTCACTGTGTGCACAAAATAATACACACACATTCAGACACACACACACACACATTAACTTTTTTTAATTTAGGGCCCCCTAAACTCTACCTTTGGGAGTGCTGGGGTCTTCCCCTGGTGGTCCGGTGGAACATTATTAAAGAAAGTCGAGGAGAGTTGAGCCATTGGCATAAGTTGAAGGTAGAGTGAGGCTGGGAGCCGGAATATGACGTCATCTTCCGGCTCCCAGCCTCACTCTGCAGCCGGCGCGCGAGGGAGCTGAGCAGTCAGCTCAGGGGAAGAGCTCCCTCGCCGGCCGCCCGCCTGCCAGCGCCGCCCGCCCGCTCGGCATGTCTGTTAGCCGCGAGGCTAACTAGGCATTTGCCATGGGCATTTGGGGGGCGGCGTTTTTTGCCGCCCCCTGAAAAATGCCGCCCAAGGCAAATGCCTTGTTTGCCTCGCGGCTAATACGACCCTGGGTGGGGGCACTAAAATTAACAATAAGGGGGACCTATTGTCCTTCCCCCGGCCCCCACCCCTGAGCGGTGGGTGGGGGCCCAAAAATTAACAATAAGGGGGGGACCTACTGTCACCCCCCGGTCCCCACCCCTGAGCAGAGCGGTGGGTGGGGGCCCTAAAATTAACAATAAGGAGGGGACCTATTGTCCCCCCCTGGCCCCGACCCCTGAGCGGTGGGTGGGGGCCCTAAATACAAAGGGGGGGGACCCTAGTCACCCCTCCCCCCCCAAAAAAAATTAGCTCCCTACCTACCCCCTCACCCTAAAAATAATGAGGGGGGACCTTTAACTAAAAACCTGTAAAAAAAAAAAATGTTTTCTTTCTTCTACAATCTTCTTTTTTCAGCCCCAAAAAAGGCCAAATAAAAAGCCATAAGAACCGACGGAATTAAAAAAAAAACAAAAAACAGAGCGCACAAAAAAATAATCCATCTTCACCCATGGAGGGCTCCGCGCAGACTGAGCTCTGCAGGGCAAGGGGAAGGCATATAAAGCCTTGCCATGCCCTGCAATTAGGCTAAGAACACTCTGATTGGCTGGTTTAAGCCAATCAGAGTGCTCTTTGTCATTTTACACAGCGTGGGAAAATTCAAAAGAACTTTCCCACGCTGTTTAAAATGACACAGAGCACTGTGATTGGATGGCTTGAAATCCATGAAAAAAGAAGATTGTAGAAGAAAGAAAACATCAAATGGTAAGTTATTTTTATCAAATTTTTTTTTACAGGTTTTTAGTTAAAGGTCCCCCCTCATTATTTTTAGGGTGAGGGGGGTAGGTAGGGAGATCTTTTTTTTTGGGGGGGGTGACTAGGGTCCCCCCCCTTTGTATTTAGGGCCCCCACCCACCGCTCAGGGGTGGGGGCTGGGGGGGGACAATAGGTCCCCCCCTTATTGTTAATTTTAGGGCCCCCACCCACCACTCAGGGGTGGGGGCCGGGGGGGACAATAGGTCCCCCCCTTATTGTTATTAGAGCCCCCACCCACCGCTCAGGGGTGGGGACCGGGGCGGGACAGTAGGTCCCCCCTTTATTGTTATTTTTAGGGCCCCCACCCGCCGCACAGGGGTGGGGGCCGGAGAGGGGGAGGACTGTAGGTCCCCCCCTCATTATCTTTATGGCCCCCACCCGCCGCCCAGGGGTGGGGGCCGGGGGGAGGACAGTAGGTCCCCCTTCATTATCATTATGGCCCCCACCTGCCGCCCAGGGGTGGGGGCCGGGGGGGGGAGGAGAGTAGGTCTCCTTCCCCCCCCCCCTTTCAACCACTATTGTGGCCAGAAAGAGTCCCTGTGGGTTTTAAAATTCGCCTGCCTATTGAAGTCTATGGCGGTTCGCTGGGTTCGCCCGGTTCATGAACATTTGTGGAAGTTCGCGTTCGCGGTTCGTGAACCGAAAATTTTATGTTGGTGACATCACTACTCTTTAATTTCTTTTTTCCAACTGTTCTAAGTCTTTCTTTTTCTCATTGATCAAAAAATCATCAGTAATAGGGAAGCCTTGTCTAGGAGTTGATCCCATTTAGTGTGAGTATGAAGTGGTTTGTGTAGTCTTAGTCCCCTCGGAACTAAGTTGTTAGACACATAGAATTAAAAACTGGCAATATCCCACCAGACATGAACTTCTTTCTCCATTAATTTACCTAATTGGTATATTTGTGATCTAGTGTCTATAACTTTTGGTGGTTCTTTAGTGAAAGTGACTTGGGTTTTTTTCTGACAAGTTGTCAGTCAGGATGTGGTCAAAAAATGTCCTTCTACTGGATCTAATATGTTCTAAGTCTCTATTTAAAGCCATAATCTCAACACTCTGAGTTAATGGGAATAGAAAAGTATTGGATTTAACCTTACCATTTTCTCCACTCACTAGGGTTAGAGTTTTCTTCCCACGTCCAATACCTCCCGATTAGTGGTTTACTGGTAACCATGGGAACCCGACGAGTGCCAATCACAATACTTGCAGCTACAGACTCCGAAGCACAGAGGGTGCGTTCCAGCAGTTTCCGAGGTAACCAGCTGGAACGCAGACAAAGAACTGGGATTGCTTTACCCCTCTGCTGCAAGACAGTTTACATTTGGATCCTTCATATTTTGGAGGACAGATACGGACAAAGCAATTACAGACTGAGAGGTGAGTACTCTGTTTTCACTTTTATCATTATCGTTTAGCTATTTAATCACTGTGTCACTGTTGTTATTGTATCTGACCTGACCTGACCTGATATATTAAGACTCCCTGGTGTGCAGGCATATGGATTTTTTTTATATAAATAGAAAAATGGAAACAAAATACATGGATCCAGCACTCACACTCCCGGTCTTGTCCTTGCCTGGGTGCAAATCACTTGTGCCAAAATATAAGTATCAAGGGAGGTACACTCACATTAATTTGTAGATAAATCTTGAAGTTTTATTGTGCAATTATACACCAGAAATGTGTAGACGTTTTCAGTCCTCTATAAAAAAAACAAACCCATTTTCCTGGCCCTGTAGAATCCTGCAGTGCCTCCCTCTCGCGTGGCTGAAAACCCCTTCAGCCACCTACCTGATTCCAGCGCCGATGTCCCTTGGTGCTGGGTTAGGCTCTGCCCACGCTCCTCCCCCTCAGACATCAGTATGCACTGCAATGGCAGATTGTTCAATGCCTTCCTATGGATGCAGAGCATGAGGACCTCCAGCGTCAGATAATGGACCAAAGGTCCGTTTGGATTCCGGAAATCCCGCTATTGGCTATCTGGTAGGCAGCCACTAGAGGAGGATATAACCCTCAGAGGTAATTATTGCAGTTTCTTAGAAACTGCAATAATTACCACTGTAGGGTTATGGGACATGGGACAATGCACCCAGACCACTTCAAAGAGCTGAAGTGGTCTGGGTGCCTACTGTGTCCCTTTAAGCTATACATGAAGTTCTGAGAGTACTCACAGAGCCAAAACCTTGAAGTGCAGAGAACCGGTGGTGTGCAGCATGGTATGCAAAATTATGTCATACCAAGGAGAGGAGAATGATATCCTGTGCTGTGATTGTGAATGTCCCATATAAAGAATTCAAAGTGAAAGTGTTACAGATAGATACAGTAACAAGTGACTTAGAGATAAGTTATATGTTACCTCTGAAATATTGCAAAAAGTATACGGTTACATATTACCAAAGAAATGTTGCAAAAAGTATACCTTTGCATATTAACACTGAAATGTTGCAAAAAGTAGAAGGTTGAAGAAGGAAGTCTTCCCCAATCTCCTAAATGTGTAACCAAAAGACCTGAACCATAAAAGTGGAAAAAGTTAAGTAAGTAAATGGGGAATAGTAAATAGAAATAAAATAGAAAGAATGAAAATAAAAGTGGTAAACTTTGTAAAAAATATAGGACTAAAACAATATTGCATACAAACAGAATAAAAAAGATGTTAAGCCACTCATCAGGATACCCAAGATTATTATTACCAGGTTCATGCCCATTGTATATACTGAAACCGAAGGTTTATGTGATTCCGACTTTTTTAATAATAACAGTTGGATAGTATTTATCATAAAACATTATACTATGATGCTATATTGTTCTCATTTCATGACTGGGCTGTACTGCCTGCAATGTGATGGTCTCAGGAAAGAGATTTTCACATCCCAATCAGTGAGTGTGTGTGTATCTGAGAGTGTGTTTGTGTCTGTGTGTGTTTGTCAGTGAACGTTTGTTTTGGTTAAAAAGTGTGTGAGAATGACTTTGTGTCAGTGATTGATATGTAAGAGTGAGGGCATGTTGTCTGTCAGTGAAAGCGTATGTTAGTTAAACAGTGTGTGTGCCAATAAGTGTGTTTATGGATCAATGAGAGTGTGTGCTTAAAAATATGAGGCACAAAGAGGTGGACTTTTAAGAGGAAAAGATGAAGCCTAAAATGGAAAGGTTAGGTCTTAATCATGAAGAGGTGCAGCCTTGGCAGGAGGGGATGGGGCAAATTTAGACGAGGGGGGTGCCCAGGTTTAGTCATGCCTAGGGCAGCACAAAACCAAAATACACCACTGCTTGTGTGTATGCCACCATTCAATGAATTATGGTTGTCCATTTGCAGGAGTACCGTGTTCTGATGCTTATTAATAAGATTGACTCAGGACTGGTAAGATATGGAATTTAGTCCCCCAAGATAAAGCAACACATTTCTTGACAGAAGTTACAGATTAAGTCACATCAGCATTTCATAATCATGCCGCAACTATATTAGTGGAGATGGTATGAAATAATCTGCTATTATACTTGAAGATAATACTCTATCTATGTTTTGTAATGTTTGCTATAGTTGTTTGTAATTACATAAAATTCATGATGTATCTAGATCTAAAATATATTACATTTCATTAATTATACATTACATTAATTCAGTGAAACTCATTGTAAAGAATCTGAGCATCAGAATGTTAGTATCTTGCGATGGATTCATCATATTAAACATAATATAATTCAGGCTGTGTGTAACAGATCTCCCTGTACCCTTGGCTGGGTACCTCCACCAAGGACCACTTACTATCTGGAACAGGGGATAAACCTCAGCACTCTTGCCCTCAGTCACCGTGGCTTGACTGGGGTCCTGGAACCGCTCCTTTCTGGAGCCCAATGGGGAATTAGCTCTTGACACCCCCAGGCACTGGACAACACTCAGTCCTGGGAGCTGTAGTCCTTACAAGGACTTTCCCCGTTGAATCTCCTGCAAGCTGGAACAGTAGACACAGGAGTAAATCTTCTTTTCCTCCAATAACAGGATGACCAGTGGCGTACATACCGGGCCCTGCGACCCGGTATGCATGCCAGTGGCAGTGTGGTCACATTTTGACGGTGGGCTGCTGGGCGTGCGCGCGTGAGTTATGGAGCACTCTCTCTGCCTAGCTCCCTCACGCTGCTTACTGATGCCGGAGCCAGAATATGACATCATATTCCTGCTCCGGCATCAGTAAGCAGCGCGAGGGAGCTGGGCAGAGATAACTCAGGGGAGAGTGCTCCCTCCATCGCGCGCACGCCCAGCAGCCGGCCGGCAGCCCAGCAGGACCCCACTGGACCCCAGGGACAGCAGGAATCCCCACAGCACTCCCAAAGGTAGGGAGGCTGGGGGATTAAATCAAATTTAAAAAAATATGTGAGTGTGTATGTGTGTTAGTGTGTGTGTGTGTTACTGTGTGTGTCTGTGTCTGTTAATGAGTGTGTTACTGTGTGAGCGTCAGTAAGTGTGTTAGTGAGTGTTACTATGTGTGTCACTGAGTGTGTTTGTGTGTCTGTTATTGAGTGTTTGTGTGTGGCAGTGAGTGTGTGTGTTACTGCACCGGGCTCCCTTGGCACAGGGGATCTGTCCGCCCCAATCCGCCTCTCAGCTCCGAATGCGCATGCACGCATTCAAACTGCCCATAGGAAAGCATTACTCAATGCTTTCCTATGGACGTCCAGCGGAATCGCGGAAGAGCCTCTAGCGGCTGTCAGTGAGACAGCTACTAGAGGCTGGATTAACCCTCCGTGAAACATAGCAGTTTCTTTGAAACTGCTATGTTTTCAGCTGCAGGGTTAAAACTAGAGGGACCTGGCACCCAGACCACTTCATTGAGCTGAAGTGATCTGAGTGCCTATAATGGTCCCTTAAGTGTATCTGCATGCACTGGCGACACACCGCGGTCGCAGGGGTCGCAGCCCTGCAACCAGGTGCCTGCTGCCATGTGTAATGGCACCGGCCCGCACAAAGTGCATGGGGGGGGCCCCACGGATCAATTTTCGCACCGGGGCCCCATGGATCTTGTGTACGCCACTGAGGACGACGCACAGTTTTGGAGCGTAAGCTGGAATGCTTTAATGACAGCCACAACTGGCATTATATGCATGTCCTCATGCAAGGGGCACTCTCCCCTGGACCTTGTGGGGGACTGCAGCACAAAGTCATAGACCAATGACGAAGGTGTTTAAATACATGACACTCCTATATACAATTAGATAATCCCTCCTCTGTGCATAGGAGATAATTGGATCAGGAACTGTACTAATCACTTCATTGCATTTGAACTACTTGTGTATTTTTTAAACCATATTACATAGTTACATAGCTGAAAAGAGACTTGCGTCCATCAAGTTCAGCCTACCTCACATTTGTTTTTTGCTGTTGATCCAAAAGAAGGCAAAAAAAAAACAGTTTGAAGCACAATTTTGCAACAAGCTAGGAAAAAAATTCCTTCTTGACCCCAGAATGATTCAGATTTATCCTCGGATCAAGCAGTTATTACCCTACATCGAAAGATTATATAATTGAATATTCTGTTCTTGCAAGTATGCATCTAGTAGCCGTTTGAACATCTGTATGGACTCTGCTAAAACCACTTCTTCAGGCAGAGAATTCCACATCCTTATTGTTCTTACAGTAAAAAAAACCTTTCCTTTGCCTTAGACGAAATCTTCTTTCTTCCAGTCTAAACGCATGGCCTCGTGTCCTATGTAAAGTCCAGTTTGTGAATAGATTTCCACACAATGGTTTGTATTGGCCCCGAATATATTTGTATAATGTTATCATATCCTCTCTCAGGCGACGTTTTTCTAAACTAAATAGGTTTAAATTTGTTAACCTTCTTCATAGCCGATATGTTCCATTCCTTTTATTAATTTTGTAGCCCGCCTCTGCACTTTTTCTAGTGCCATAATATCCTTCTTTAGAACAGGTGCCCAAAATTGCACAGCATATTCAATATGGGTCTTACCAGTGATTTATAAAGAGGCAAAATGATATTCTTGTCCCGAGAATGAATGCCCTTTTTCATGCATGACAATACCTTACTGGCCTTGGCCACTGCTGATTGACATTGCACATTGTTGCATAGTTTGTTGTCTATAACAATTCCCAAGTCCTTTTCGTGTGTTGTTATCCCTAATTCGCTTCCATTAAGGGTATACGTTGCATGTGTATTCTTTACGCCGTGAATCTTTAACCACTATTTCTTTGTCATTGCAACATACCTGGGCGTGCTTTACTATATGTGTGTATATGTTTGTGTATGTAGATATATGTGTGTGTGCGCGCTTATTCAGACATACATGCATATTTTGTAGTTTGTTTCATTCTGCATGCTAAAGGTAGTTGTTCCCTGCCCTACTCATCATTGTTGGTTTGTTCACTTAAATGTTATTCAACTATCTGCTTATCTCTAAAGACTGTTATTTCTGCTCTCCCCCCCTTATTTTACTGATACCCACCCGAATGGTCTTGCTTGACTAATCCTTACCTCCTCTGTGCATCTCCATTCCATAGTTTTATTGCAGGCCTTTTTTAACCCTATCCTCTCTCTTTCCACAGTCTTAGTTTTAAAAGCTCCCTACTGCAAACCAGGACATAGCTCTGATGTTACGGTGGACTACAATTCTCCCACACTCCCAGACTCGATGGTAGAGGAGGCGGTGTAGGAATCCTTCTCTCCCCTCAATATACTTTTCAACCTATCTTCCCTGCCCCTGTCCTTTCCTTTGAAGTTCACACTGTCCGCCTTTTTAAGCCCACTCCTTTAAGAATTGCCATCATCTATCGCCCCCCTGTCATCCTAGGCTATTCATTGAACACTTTTCTTCCTGGCTACCCCACTTTCTATCCTAAGGCACTCCCTCCCTCATACTTGGGGACTTCAATATCCCTAACAACAACCTCAACTGCCCTGATGCCTCCTGACTGCTCTCTGTAACCTCCTCCTTTGGCCTCATGCAGTTGTCGACTTCAGCAACTCATACAGCAGGAAACACCCTTGACCTCATCTTCACCAATCTCTGTACCACCTGTACTAATCTCTCCAATGTTCCATTTCCTTTGTCTGACCACCATCTACTAACATTTGACATCAGCATACCCCATACCAAAATTTCACCACCCTCAACTTTCCAATCTCACAGAAACCTAAACTGTCTTGATCTCCAGCAGTTCTCCACCAAACTCAATACTCTCCTTTTAACCATCTTTTACCCATCTCAAATCTAACTTGCCCTAACTCGGCTACCTCACTCTACAACTCAACCCCCTTCACTCTACAACTCAACATCATGGCACCTCCTACCATTAAACACAGCAAGCGCCCCCATTTACATCCCTGGCACACCAAGCTGACCTGTTACCTCCAAAAATGTTCTAGAACTGCTGAACACTGCTGGAGAAAGTCTCACTTTGCATCTGACTTCCTCCTCTATAAATTTATGCTGCGCTCCTACAGCCTGGCTCTCTTCGCTGCAAAAGTAAATTACTTTAATACCCTCATAGAACACTGTTCCATCAACCCAAACACCTATTTAACACTTTTGATGCTCTTCTTCACCCTTCTACTCCCCTTCCTTCTACCAGCTTGTCCACTACAAATTTTGCATCTCACTTCACTGAGAAGATCTCTACAATCAGAGAAGAGATTGCTAATTTCTCTCCTTCCCCTACCATTACATCACCCAACCACACTCCCTCTACCACTCTACACTTATTCACACATGCTACAGCAGAAGAGGTTTCTGCTCTGCTCCGGTCCTCCCGCCCCACCACCTGTTCCCTCGATCCTATTCCTTTATATCTCATCCACACTCTTGCTCTTCCCCTCAGTAAAATTTCCAATATCTCCCTTTCCTCTGGCACATTTCCCTCACCCTTCAAACATGCAACTGTAACCCCAAGTCCAGCCTTGACCCCAACTCCCCATCCAACTACCGCCCTATCTCGCTACTGCCATTTGCCTCCAAGATCCTCGAGAGAGTCGTGTACACGAGACTGACTGACTTTCTCGAAACCAACTCTCTGCTTGACCCCCTTAAGTCTGGATTCCGCGCTGGTCATTCTGTCGAAATGACTGTGACCAAAGTATCCAACGATTTAATTGCTGCTAAATCTCACGGCCATTACTCTTTCTGCTGCCTTTGACACTGTTGATCATCAACATCTTTGCATTCTCTGTAATTTTTGTCTACGAGATACTGCTCTCTCCTAGTGCTCCTCCTACCTCTCCCAGTGCTCTTTCAGTGTTTCTTTGTCTGACTCTACCTCTTCCCCCCAACCACTCTCTGTCGGCGTCCCCCAGTCCTTGGTCCCCTACTGTTCTCTATCTACACTGCCTCCCTTGGTAAACTCATCAGCTCCTTTGGCTTCCGTTATCATTTCTATGCGGATGACACACAAATCTACCTGTCCTCTCCAGAGCTCTCTCCGCCCATCTTGATTCGTGTCTCTGACTGCCTCTCTTTGATTTCCAAACCTGTTCAAAACAGAACTTCTGGTCTTTCCTCCCTCAAGTGTTACTACTCCCGTGTCTGTCTCCCTCCAAGTCAATGGCGCTACCATCACCTCTACCTCGCGGACTCGCTGCCTGGGTGTTCTTTTTGACTCCAACCTCTCCTTCACCCCTCATGTCCATCAATCGTCAAATCCTGTCGCTTCCATCTCAAAAACATAGCGCGCATCCGCCCCTATTTAACCCCAGATGCGGCTAAGGTGTTGGTCCATGCTCTTGTTCTCTCTCGCCTCTACTACAGCAATACTCTTCTCAGTGGCCTTACGTGTTCCCAGATTGCACCGCTGCAATCTATAATGATTGCGGCGGCAATGCTCATTTTCCTGTCTGCCTGCACCTCTAACGCCTCCCTGCTCTGTCAGTCCCTGCATTGGCTTCCAGTTAGATATAGGACTCAATTTAAAATTCTAGTGCTTGCTTACAAGTCCCTACATAATGCTGCTCCAACCTACCTATCCTCCCTAATACACAAGTATGTACCGTCTAGGCCCCTACCGTCGAGGCCAAAGACCTACGTGTATCCTCTTTCCATACTCCCACCTCTAACGCTCGCCTCCAAGACTTTTCCAGGGCTGCACCTCTTCTGTGGAACTCCCTTCCCTTCTCCGTTAGAATTTCACCCAGTCTCCACTCATTCAAAAAATCATTGAAAACTCACTTCTTCAAGAAAGCATATCAATCCAACTGTTAGCAGGTTTTAATCCCCCACCCTCCATGACTCCTGTCCTGCAACTGTCAAAAATTACCTACTAAGCCCTCAATTAATACTTTTCTAACAACCTACTTCTTACCCCTACTTTTATCCTTTGTGTCATTATACCACTCTAGAATGTAAGCTCATGGAGCAGGGCCCTCCACCCCTCTGTTCCTGTACGTCCAGTTGTCTGGTTACATTGTACAGCGCTACGGAATCTGATGGCTCTATATAAATAATAAAATAATAATAATAATCTAATTATCTCCAAGCTCAGAAAAAACATGTAATACAACAACACCCCAAAAGTACCCATAAAACACACAAAAACTCCACCTCACATCCCCTGATAGCCCCGATCTGGGGGACCAACATATCCAAAAATCATCCAGATTGGTTCAGGGGTTTGGGATTTCCATGGAAGTCATAATTTTGACTGACCGTGCACATGGTCCTATGCCCAAAACAGTTCCATAAAATCAGTGCTAATGGTCTGTCAACTTCTGTAGTCTTTTACAGGTTTCCCTGCAGGGCCCATAGTCTGTGGGCAGGAGGCTGGCATGCAAGCTCCTCCAGGAGCTCCTGGCAAACTCACATGGGAAGGGGAGCTTGTCACACTGTGTTTTCATCAGGGCATAACCCAATCTCCCAATCTCCCATGTTCACTGTTCGACTACCATGAATTTTCAGCTGCAATGGGTTAATTACTAGACTTGTGCACTGCCGAGAAACTTCTTGTTTTTTTGCTGCCATAAATGGAATTCTGAATCATGAAACAAACCAAACTGTCCATCCATTGTCCATTTTTTGTGTTTGGTGATTTGGATTTACAATCCAATCGCCCACAATTCAGTCTAATCCCATTTCATTTGAAATTGAATGCACTTGTGTAGTAATTACCATTTTTGTGATACTTGATAGCTTAATGTGTAATTGGCCTGGCACTCATTATTTCAGTCATATGAGAGTAGAGCAGAACTTTATGGGGCAAGAGGCAGTCCTCCAGATCTGCGGAAGTGATATCCTTAGTGATCTAGAATTATGTCAACTATAGGAAACAAGTTCTGTTAGAACACTAGGATATTCCAGCTATCTGAAGATACCTAACAACCTCAATCCTAAAGTGATGAAAATGTTCAAATTGACCGGTCCACCATCAGGACTGGATATTGAGATGGAAGAACTGATCTGCCAGTTACAAAACATTGGTTGGAACAGAAACACCCAATTCACAGCCCTAAGTTTACTGCATTTGGCCATGCTCCCCCCCCCGCCAACCCCCACAGAGGATGTGATCAAAAACAAGTAGTGGTACAACACAAGATATATTGGATAAGGACTCTGGACACAGTCCAGCCAAGAAGACTTAATGAGAAATATTCACTAACCCCATTCTTATAAATATGGTTTATAACTGATATTTTCTGAATATGTGTGTGTATATATAGCCTCCCTATTGTAGACATTTTTAATTCCTCTTAGCCATGATTCAATGTATGTCAAGCTACATATTCAAGAGGTCACCTGCACCATGACTTAGCTGCATGCTGCCGAAGGGCCTGTATCTAGGGGGCCATCTAGGGGGCACTTGATCACATTACACCCATTTAACCTTGGTATGCTTGTCAGTTCTTGTATTGGGTTAACTCCAAGCCCCATCACTTAACCCCTTGAAGCCCAGTCCAGTTTTCCTAAAGCTAATGACCATGCCATCATTTCATTACTGTTTAACGGCTTAGCACACTTACAATGGAAGAGCAATGCAAAGTACATGTGTGTGTGTGTATTTCTGAGTCTGAAGGTGTAATTGAGTGTATAAGACTGTGTCTTTGAAGGTATAAATTGTGTGTTGGAGGGTGTAAACTGTGTGAGTGTAATTGTTTGTAAAGTTTCTGCGCTTGATTGAGTGACAGGTTCCAACACCCTATGTATGCCTTGGCACCCATACATTAACACGCGCATACACCAACTCTCCATTCACATACCTCTGCCTTCACATATGCACACAAATATACACTACACAAAACCCCCTACATTCACTCACACTGTGTCCCTTGTGCAGATTGTGAGTTTTATTGAGTTTTATTGCTGTGGGGGTCTTATTTCTGCTTGCACACAGAGGCCCACCGCAATAAAACAAACAGTGACATGAATTATTGATTTCTATTTTCTATTCTTACAGTGCTTCTCCTGAGACTGGGCCCAGGATCGCCCATGCTGGTAGTACAGATTAGGGCACAATATGAGCTGAGTACATTTTACCCCTGAATAAGTGAAGGCAGTGACATGACAAAGATTTTTCTCTGTATCCAGACTCTGCTACGTAGATTGTACATATTAGTGACGGAAAAATGCGTCAACCACAGAGTTTACCAACATCAGGCACATACTGTGACTATGTTTAAAAATGGCCAAAACATTGAGATATATTATTTTTATTATTATTATTAATAATAAAGTGCACACTTCTACCATACAAGTAGATTCAACAAACATATTGATGACAAACAGGAGTTGGAGGTAATAAAGCATTGTTCTAACAAACATACAATCTATAGACTAAGTACAGTAACAGATAAAACACATAGATTATCTCAGAATTTAAAGAACATGTAACCTGAAGGGAGGTGTGTGAGCTAAGCATTTATAATGTGAATACTGCATTTATGGTTGGAGTAACTCTTGCTGACACTGCCTCCATTAACAAAATAAAAATATAAACCTAAGTGTAGTACAGAACCAAGATCTTCCTGTAGCCCAATTTGCTTTATGGGATGTCAGACTTGGCTAAACGAGGGTATAGAATGGCAGGGAGGGGGGAATCATGCCACGTTCATCATCATCTGCATGCTGACAATATTAGCCAGCTCGGAATTCTTGTTCTGGGCCGATTGATGATATAACTGCATGATATGACTCCACCTCTAAACTAACAGGGCTATTTACTAAAGTAAGGAATCAAAGTGAATTTCACATGTAAGGCCAGAGCAGCTAAACTGGAAGCCGAGCTCGGTTAGACTATTTTTCCATCTCAGGTATTAGACCTTAAATTTGAAATTCCCTTTAAATTCCATTTGAATTGACTTTGAATTCTCACCTCAGTGAATAGCCCTGTAAATACTGTGTATATATTAAAATGCTAAATTAAATACTGTATGCAACATTCCATGTTTCTTCTTTATATTACAGCCTTGCTTTCTGTCTGTAGAATGGAGTTGGTATAGGAGACAGGCTTATGGTGCAGCATCGTAAAAACCCTATACCCCAAAATGAAATGATTTCAGCCTGGAAAATTATGGCATTGTTATGAGGTCAGGACCTATCAATGCATTAAGGTAGCACTGGTGCCCGGAGTGTCCATTAACACATACATAATGCTGAATTTCAGAGGAATCAAATTCCAAAACAGGGAATGGTGGTTAGAAACACAAAGGATGACCGTAAACATTTTGTTCCTATCGAGGATGAAATTATATAAGCCTCTGCAGGACTTGATTAACATGGGAACTAATGAGTTGCAGCTCCAGGAACCTGCCTGTAGAGTAGGCCCATTAATCCTAAAACAAATAATAATTTTTAATATACATTTATATATATTGAACACTACTCACATGCTTTTGATGTTGTGCAGAGGGAACAAATCACAGAGAATGATAGTGTGTAAGAGCAAAAAGTTAGAAACTTGCAGTGATCGAAACAATATAGAAGATGGAGATTCAGGACTATTCAATAAACCAGGAATGGCAGAGGAATTGACAAAGTATTGCACAACATCTCTAACTCAGCTACATTATCAGCTTATACACTTTGGATGAAAGATCAAATCAAATTTCTTTGTCAATTCATAGCTGCAATTCCCTTCTCAATTTTCCAATCACACTTTAATGAATGAATTTCTTAATAACCCTATCAGTGCAAGTTTCAGATAGATCTGTTCAGGCAGCCATTATATGCAGAACTTTATTAAAAGTTCAATACGTTATCTGATCTTTGATTACAGTTGGCTGTCTGCTTTTATGTTCCTAGTTTAATAAAGCTGTGAAATTGAAACTAATATTGCACCTAAGAGGCATTACTGCAGCCATTTTAAATTGGGGGAATGGGAGTATAACACTAACATGGTTACTTACTAAAGCAGGAATTTTAATAATTTGAAAAAAAAGTATGAATTTCAAATTTAAGGCCAAAGCTGTGGAATTAAAACCAGAGATGATTTGGAGATTTTCTTTCCAGTTTAGTTGTTTAAGCCTTAAATTTGAAATTCCTGACAATTATCACTGTAGAGAATAACCCTGTAAGTGCCTTTTTGGGGATTAATAGGCCAATTCCTGTTATCTTGGAGTTGTGTTCTGAACTTCAGAGTAGATTGTTAGCGGAGTTGTCAAGTAGGGATGAATTCTGATTTGGTGCTCCGTCTGAAATGAATTAATGGAGAAATATCACAATGTTTTTCATACAGAAATCAGATTTACTTGGGCAATCCCTGTACACTGGGACATGCAGCTCTACCTAGTCTATGGGTGTCACTCACTATAATGGGAACTCAAAGTAAATTTCAAAGTTAAGGTCCAAATCACCAAATTGGAAATATTCAGTAATGTTTCATTTTTCACATTCTCAACTTAATTTTGAAATTCCCTATGAAATCACTTTAATTTCACATTTTAGTAAATAACCTTGTTAGTGTTTTAAAATTCTCATAGAAGACACAGAAAATAATTTATACAACTGTATAAAGAAAAGCAAGATGTTATGATGGTAGCAGGGAAGCATTCACCTTAGCAGTATAAGAAACAAAATACAACTTTTATTATACTGTTATAAAACAGACACCTAGAGATCTCTCTAATCATTAAAATCATTCTGGGTAACACCTATACCGAATCAAGCAGTTATGGCCAAAATTGATATTATAGGCATCAAAACAATAGACTGTACAGTAAAGAATATCTAGGTTCCCTTACAGGAAGTACTTATGGAAGGCTGTGTAAGTCACACACAGGAGGCTCTTGCAGGGTCTAGCAAGCTATTAACATAGCAGGGGATAAGAAAATCTTAATTAAACAGAACTTGCAATAAAGAAAGCCTAAATAGGGCTCTCTTTACAGGAAGTGTTTATGGAAGGCTGTGCAAGTCACATGCAGGGAGGTGTGACTAGGGTTCATAAACAAAGGGATTTAACTCCTAAATGGCAGAGGATTGAGCAGTGAGGCTGCAGGGGCATGTTCTATACACCAAAACTGCTTCATGAAGCTAACTGGTGACTATAGTGTCCCTTTAATGAGAAATTGTTACAATGACTGAATCAATAAGTAAGTATACTCTGCAATAAAGAGTTTGAACAAAGTAGAAAGAGCATAGAATAGTAGCAAATCATTTGAAATCCTAACATGCTTGCTATATAAATGTGTGAAAACTACAGAGTGTGTGTGGTTGAATATAGCAGACGTTATTCTTATTTACCTGCCACATGTTATTGATGGATGGAGTTTGGATTTGATTGTACCGAGCTGTTTGAGGTCCTTTCTTTATACCTGCATTTTTTTTTTACACATTTTAAGAAAAACACAAACACAGTCACTGGTCAGTTTACATCTAATTGTAAGAACTTCATTTTCAATCCAACATCAGACCAGCTCACACACCGTTACTTTATTTACTAAACTGGAAGATGCACAGAATGGACTTTGGGAGCTACTTATCATAAAGCACAATACAGGAGCTGAAATATTAACTTAGCTGGAGAATGATTCCAATTTCATTATTTATTTCTATAATCTGATATTCCCTAAAAAGTTCTTTACCAGTTTGGCGAGTAAACCTGCGCTAACAGCTATTAAGCTGGACAGGTCAGTTTGCTTTGCTTTGATAGGGCCAATTCAACTGTTTATTGTAAATTCTCTCACTATTATTGACACAGCCACAGTCCTAGCAGTATCAATGCAGCATCATGTTAAGTAGGATGCATCATTCTGGTTCCAAACTAGTCAAAAATGGCATGAACAGCAACCTGCACAAAAGTGACACAAATACCAGGGTCTGGGCCTATTTGAACCCGTGTCACCTTTGGACCAGTGCTCTTTCGTGGTTTCATCATATTCTTTGATTGGCTGTTCCTGACCCAGCTATGTTCTTGACCCGGAATATTCCCGTCCTTCTACCAAGTTTATCAGACCCAGACACGTCCCTGACCTAGAGTTTCCTTATTCCTGATTATCAGACTGGCTCCATCCACGACACAGATTATCCTGCATCCAGTATAGTTGACCTCTCAGTCCTGTGGTATAGCCTACCTGGACAGAATCTTGTTAGAATTTAGATCCCAGATAAACTGTCAAGCCATTTGCAAATTATGGTGCATGGATTGTTCCTTTAATTCATTGTTTTCTACCGTCATTTCTTAGTTACTGCACTTTAGTTTCATGCAGCTTGCAGTCCTCAGACATTTAAACTATAGCTGTGACCATTCAACCAGCACATGGTAAACTGGTTTCTATAAAATGACATCCTTTTAAAAATAGTGCCAAGTGCGGGTTTTGTAAATTTTGTTAAACATATTAATATATTTTTTCATAAACGATAGATGATAAATACAGTACGTGTTTTACCTTTTCTTCGAATCCCCCACATGAATGAGATCAGGAAAAGAAGAAAAACTGCGACATAAACAACGATCGGCCACTTTTCATGACCTGTAATGGGTGAATACAAATATAAACATCATGCGTTTTGTAATATTATTACATGCAGTACGCTGCTGGTTTTTTACTTATTATTTTCTTTATACTTTTTTATTCTGTCTCTACACTTGTATGATTTCTATCTCTAAATTGTTTTTATTTTTTTTATCCCTGGCATGTCTAACTTTAAAAAAAATCTCCAAACCCCTGAACACTTTTCCTGAAGGTAGAGTGGAGCTGCGGCAAGGGAGCCTTTAGGCACTGGATTAGAGGAAAGTAGAATCTTTATATTGAGTCCGAAGACACTATTCTAAAGGGACCAGCAAACATGCAAACGTTATGTATAACAATATTTGTAATGCTGGAGTGTTTCACTGAAAGTAATCGACCTAAGATGGAGGTGGCTCTCTCTATACTGACTGCCAGGTGTAATGGGCGGAGCTTATAACAATGATTGACAGAGAGCTAAGATGGAGGCGGCTCTCTCTATACTGACTGCCAGGTGTAAAGGGCGGAGCTTATAACAATGATTGACAGGGAGCTAAGATGGAGGCGGCTCTCTCTATACTGACTGCCAGGTGTAAAGGGCGGAGCTTATAACAATGATTGACAGGGAGCTAAGATGGAGGCGGCTCTCTCTATACTGACTGCCAGGTGTAAAGGGCGGAGCTTATAACAATGATTGACAGGGAGCTAAGATGGAGGCGGCTCTCTCTATACTGACTGCCAGGTGTAAAGGGCGGAGCTTATAACAATGATTGACAGGAGCTAAGATGGAGGCGGCTCTCTCTATACTGACTGCCAGGTGTAAAGGGCGGAGCTTATAACAATGATTGACAGGGAGCTAAGATGGAGGCGGCTCTCTCTATACTGACTGCCAGGTGTAAAGGGCGGAGCTTATAACAATGATTGACAGGGAGCTAAGATGGAGGCGGCTCTCTCTATACTGACTGCCAGGTGTAAAGGGCGGAGCTTATAACAATGATTGACAGGGAGCTAAGATGGAGGCGGCTCTCTCTATACTGACTGCCAGGTGTAAAGGGCGGAGCTTATAACAATGACTGACAGGGAGCTAAGATGGAGGTGGCTCTCTCTATACTGACTGCCAGGTGTAAAGGGCAGAGCTTATAACAATGATTGACAGGAAGCTAAGATGGAGGCGGCTCTCTCTACACACTGCAAAATTGTGCAAGAATGATTTAAGGAACATGACAAAAAGTTCAATCTTGACCTCCAAATACCCCAGATCGCAATCTGGTTGAGCATCTGTGGGACGTGCTGGAACAACAAAACTGATCCTCATTTCACAACTTGCAGGACCTAATGGATCTGCTGTTAATGTCTTGGTATCAAATACCACAGGACATGTTCAGAGGTCTTGTGGAGTCCATGCCTCAATGTATCAGAGCTGTTTGGGCACCACAGTGGGGACCTACACGATATTAGGCCGGTGATTTTAATGTTGTGGCTGATCAGTGTATGTACTAATATAAATTAAGTTTTCTCCATAAAAGCCCATATCATAGGGCATTCTAAGCAACATAACCATTTCAGCACGTCATTATGGTTTTGTTGTTCAGTATGCCCTGAAGTTGTCTAGCAGCTGAATTTATTTTACGAGTTTTGACATAAAAAACATAGCAAAAGTACAGACAGAAAGGAGAGTGTCTGTTTGGACAACTATGCATGTAAAAACAGGATACTTTGCTTACAAGTGGTAAGTGAAAGTAAAGGTAGCAGATGAACGCAGATCGAGCAAAAAAATGCAATCGCTCTGACAAATCTAAATACAAGTTCTAAAAGAACTGGCCAGAGCATATTTATCATGATGATTAAAACTGGAGCCATGCACCGGTACAGGCCCTAAAAAAGCAGGATCAGGATGCCCTGAGACTGTTGAAAAGGCCAGTTTAATACAAAGCATAGTGGTGCATTCTGTGTTTAGCTAGAAGAGTGTGAGTCAGGGGCATATATATATAGGGGTCGCAGCTGAGACCGGCCCCCTGCAGACCCCTGTGACCGGGTGCCCGTCGTCATGTTTTGCGACCCCGGACAGTTCAGCAAACCGCCAGGGCCGCCGTTCAAGGGGTCCGTTCAACCACATGGCCCATCCAAGACAAAGGAAAAAAGTGCAATTTCAGTTCCTGCATTCCTGCACATGCTCAGTACATTGATGACAGTATCCTAGCTACGTGTAACTAACTGACACAACATACACATATGCCACATGGAAATCTTGGCCTACTAAATTTACATTCACCGAAATTCCACCACATTCCCCCCTTTGATGCCTCTGATACAAATTATTCCAGATGCATCACCAATCACAGTTTTACCTACATCTCTCAAGTAGCCATTGAACCAGAGTAGACCTTGTAAGCATCTTAAAAACTCCTTCAACATTCCTCATCCTGAATATATTCTCTTTGGGCTAGGGGATCATATCTATAGACAGCCATTACATGAGCCGCTGTCTTTCTCTCTATAGTACTCTCTATAATACTACGTAGGGACCTTACCACTAATGGAATTAGACAGGGCAGAAAAAGACATAAGAATATGATAAACACTACTCCTCCTACTAACGCCTTAATTCCTCCAAGCTGCTCATACCAGCTTCCAAACCAACTATTAACATAGAAACATAGAATGTGACGGCAGATAAGAACCATTCGGCCCATCTAGTCTGCCCAATTTTCTAAATACTTTCATTAGTCCCTAGCCTTATCTTATAGTTAGGATAGCCTTATGCCTATCCCACGCATGCTTAAACTCCTTTACTGTGTTAACCTCTACCACTTCAGCTGGAAGGCTATTCCATGCATCCACTACTCTCTCAGTAAAGTAATACTTCCTGATATTATTTTTAAACCTTTGTCCCTCTAATTTAAGACTATGTCCTCTTGTTGTGGTAGTTTTTCTTCTTTTAAATATAGTCTCCTCCTTTACTGTGTTGATTCCCTTTATGTATTTAAATGTTTCTATCATATCCCCCCTGTCTCGTCTTTCCTCCAAGCTATACATGTTAAGATCCTTTAACCTTTCCTGGTAAGTTTTATCCCGCAATCCATGAACCAGTTTAGTAGCCCTTCTCTGAACCCTCTCTAAGTTATCAATATCCTTCTGAAGATACGGTCTCCAGTACTGTGTACAATACTCCAAGTGAGGTCTTACCAGTGTTCTGTACAATGGCATGAGCACTTCCCTCTTTCTACTGCTAATACCTCTCCCTATACAACCAAGCATTCTGCTAGCATTTCCTGCTGCTCTATTACATTGTCTGCCTAACTTTAAGTCATCAGAAATAATCACCCCTAAATCCCTTTCCTCATTTGTTGAGGTTAGGACTCTGTCAAATATTCTGTACTCTGCCCTTGGTTTTTTACGTCCAAGATGCATTATCTTGCACTTATCCACATTAAATGTCAGTTGCCACAATTCTGACCATTTTTCTTGTTTACCTAAATCATTTGTCATTTGGCTTATCCCTCCTGGAACATCAACCCTGTTACATATCTTAGTATCATCAGCAAAAAGACATACCTTACCATCAAGACCTTCTGCAAAATCACTAATAAAAATATTAAAGAGAATGGGTCCAAGTACAGATCCCTGAGGTACCTCACTGGTGACAAGTCCAAGCTTCGAATATATTTCATTAACTACAACCCTCTGTTGCCTGTCACTCAGCCACTGCCTTACCCATTCAACAATATTGGAATCCAAACTTAAAGATTGCAGTTTATTGGAACTATTAGGATTATACCCATTCCAGACCTGAGTCGGTACATGCGCAAGTTTAACCATGTGACTAGTAAGTTCAGCCACTGCCTGACCTTCATCATCTATATGCAAACAACAGTTGCTAAGGTTAAATTTTCCACATACACCTCCTTCCACTGCTAATAGATAAACTAAAACTAATCTATTTTGATAGATGGCTGATCTCATCCTGGTATTTTGCTTAGCTAGAAGATTAATCGCTTGAGCTGTCTCATTAGTAATAATCTCAACCACCGCCTGTAGTCTAATAATGCGGTTGAGCATATATATCGGAGTTCTATATCCATAAGTGCCATCTTCTGCCCAAGTAGCATGTCCATAATAATTAATAATACGTTGAGGGGGCCACTCATCATCTTCCCAACTACCTATATTCAAGGATGCTCTCTTCCTTTTATGATTTACATCGTAAACCTTAACTCCCAAGGTCTCTCCTGTCTCAATTGGCAACAAGAAGAAGGATGGCTTGAGCATACCTAATACACATGCCCCTTCCCAATCTTGTGGTAACTCCAAATAAGCTTTCCTACCACAGATCCAGTATAAATTTGCTGGGGCTTTCCAACTAGATGTAGCAGATAAGTCAAACCATACCTCCTTTAAATGAGTGTAATTGGCAAACGGATTAGTAGGCTCTGAGACATTTGAAGCTGACCACCAAGTAGTATTTTTAGTATTAACATTATAGGCTTTTTGTCCCAAGCAAGTTAGCTCACCTACAGACGTGTTATACATTGTCCCTTTCCTGGCTATACAAACATGACCTATAATGGAGGTTTTTAACCGCCATTCCGATTTACTTCTAGTACTTACTTGATGATCAGACTGAAAAGGTATCTGTTGTTCATATGTCTCAGAGCCAGGGTACCAAATTTCCTTTGCCTCCCATGGCCACTGGTCTCCCATATTAGTACCTCCACACACATAGCAATTAGTTACATTAAGACTACTCGCAATACTCTCAGCCAAATCAATAAATAGGTTCTTAACATTATGGGGAATTTTATTCTCAACACTCATCTCCTCATAAAAGGAATGGAAAACCTGATGAGTTTGAGTTGCCACTGTCTCAGTTTCAAGACCTACATATATTCTTGTTCCTGGATCTACTCCTGTGCCATATATTTGGAACCCAAAAATATTTCCAAATTTGTCAATAAAATGCTGGGGATTAGAGATGGTCATATGGACCGGATTACATTCCATAGATTTACAGTATGGTGTGGTAGGCAACCTTTGGATAATCATATCTTGATCCACTGTTTTTCCCCAGGTTGCCCACCCTACACAAGACCAATAGGGACAAAAATTATAATCTCTATTTGGGCAATCAGGATCAGTAGATCTTTTACTGGGACATAAGTATTTATCATTAAATCCATAAGTTCGTTCCCATTTAAGATTACCACATACATTCCAAGGTTTTCTACTACCAGAAATCGCCTTACATGCATCAAATAGCAGAACACCCATAGAATGTATGGTATTTATCACAGTCCTATTTATCAAAGTTCCCTAGGAATTACTATACCTAATTACCAACCAAATTGTACGGGGTTGGAATTGGGGATCGAAACATTTAGACTCTCCTGATATTGGCTTGCACACACTATAATCAATATCCAAATATCCACATTTAGATACAGATCCCTTACATTCATACTGTGAGTGCCAGATGAGAGTTTGGGATATTTGGTTACCTGTTTTAGTAGTCTTAATTCAACTATCGCAATTCGGTATGTCTGTACTCCTACCTTCCTGAAAAATCATAAAAATACTAAGACACATAATAAAACACATTATTCCTGAAATCCTCATTTTTCTTTGACCGTGCGATGGCCCCTCAGCTTCCCAATTGTGAGGGTTGCAAGGATGTTGTTCTTCTGATCCTCACTTTTCCTTCACAGAGATCCCTTCAAGACACTCTGGCTATGACACGTCATTATGGCCGTCAAAACACCTACTTTGCTGATCCCTATGGTTACTCTAGATGTCCCAATATCTCCTCGTCACTCCAACTGAGTTGCACGCTTCAACCGGATCTTGCAAGGATTCTCAGGATCTGGAGTAGCTTGCCAAGAGTCTGATGCTAGTTTAACCCTAGAATGATGAATCCACGGACTCCCCTCTGCCACCTTTACAGCTGTTGGGGTAGATAAAAGAACAACATAAGGACCCCTCTACTTTGGACCTAATGGAACAATATTCCATTCTTTTATCCACACTTGATCTCCTGGTTGATAGGATTGAACAGGTGGATATATGTTCACAGGTAACCTATCTTGCACCCATTTCTGCACCTCCTCCATAGTTTTACCCAACTCTACAACCTGCTGCCGAGTAATTGGCCGAGTAATGCCATCACGTTACTGCATTGGTGTTTCGTCTCCCTATCTGGTCCGCCCAGTCTAATCCTTTGCAGACCTCCCACTGGGCACTCTGATTGGCGGTTGTTCTTCACCGCCTCACGTGTCTGGCTGACATTATCGGAAGCCACATGGGTTTGATCAATCATCTTGTCCAGGACCTCCCACCTTGGATTCTCATTGGTGGGCGGTCTTGTTGTTAGGTCCTCCCACCCTCTATCCCTATTGGTGGGCAGCCCTAGATCATATTCTATTGGATATACATTTGGGCGCTAGATTATTTAAAAGGAATGTGGACTCTTACACTTTTTGTTTGCTCGTGCCCTTGAGAAAGGCGTTTCTTTCGCCGAAACGCGCGTCGGGCTTTGGATTCTTTATACACTATTCTGATATTCAGTTACCTCTGGTGCGTGCTGCGCTTTACTAGGGGATCTCTTCTTGCCGGCTGTATCCCCTATTTATTATTATATAGCCTCACGCACCTAAACACTCTGTATACTAATAGTTCCCTTTTGTTTCTTACTTTTTATTTCATTCTTCTTCTTCTTACTGTCCTTTCGATTTACCCATCTTCTAGAAATCTGGTTCAATATATTTATGAGATTCTAGTTATTTCAGTATTTCGATGGGATTTAAAGGGACTATTATGTAATTTTTCTAGAGAGATTTTGTTGCCTCTCCCCAATTGGATATTGGATACTCCATTTAATTTTACAATTGGGGGAGGTTGGAATGTAGGTGTTTCTAGTCTATGATTGCTATCCATAGGAGACATTATTACTATTTTTTATTATTTTTTTCTTTGCAACATTTTTTCAATACAATAATACGTTGTCACTTTTTTGGACACCATATTACTACTATGTTGCACAGTGTATGACTGGTTCTAATTTATTCACACCATTTGGAGTTTAGCAATCTGGTTTGGTGTATATTGACTAGCTTTTACTAGCTTTTACAGTTTTTTCTATTCTAATAAAATGTATCAATTTATTATTTAATTTTGTGTATTACACACCCTATTACAGCATTATATTTACACTGCTCTGATTAGGGGATATTGGTTTTGATGATACTGGCTTCCCCTGTTTCTGGGGGAACTCTTTTCATCATCTCCTCACTTTTTGTATTGTTTCCTCATTAGAGTTAGGCCCTGTTGTATCCCTATTACCCTCTCCTGGCATTCCTCTGCCAGGTTTTTCCTGGCCGAGAGTGCTTTATGATATAATTAGTGTATAATACCGACTTCCTTCGGTTCCCATACCGCCTCTAACAGTTGGAGTATTTCAGCCGTATACTTGATCTCTTTTCCTTCTGAATTCATGTGCATGGGTGGTTAGAAAAGCATACTTCGAATCAGTGTAGATATTCACTCTCAGCCCTTCAGCTAATTGCAAAGCCCTGGTTAATGCAATCAGTTCCGCCTTCTGTGCTGATGTCCCTTTTGACAGTGGCCGTGCTTCTATCACCTTATCTATAGTCGTTACCGCATATCCTGCATAATGTACACCTTCCTTCACATAACTTCTACCATCAGTATAATACTGTATGTCTGGATTCTGGATAGGAAAATCATGAAGATCAGGCCTGTTTGAAAACACTTCATCCATTATCTCCAAACAATCATGTTGACTTTCAGTAGTCTGAGGCAAAAGGGTAGCTGGATTCAAATTGTTGACAGTTTCGAGGTGTACTCTTGGATTTTCACACAACATAGCCTGATATTTGGTCATTCGACTGTTGCTAAACCAATGATTTCCCTTATAATCCAAGAGGGTCTGTACTGCATGAGGTAGTCTCACATAGAGTTCCTGACCCAAGGTGAGCTTGTCAGCTTCTGCTACCAGTAAGGCAGCAGCAGTCACTGCTCGCAGACAAGGTGGAAGACCACTGGCCACTGCATCCAACTGTTTGGACATGTAAGCTACAGGTCTTTGCCATGATCCCAAGTATTGAGTTAATACTCCCACAGCCATTCTTCTTTGCTCATGTATGTACAGATAGAAAGGACGTGTATGATCTGGTAGACCTAGGGCTGGTGCACTCATTAGTGCTTTCTTAACATCTTCGAATGCCTTCTGTTGTTCAGAGGTCCACAAAAAGGGATCATGTTCTGTTCCTTTCACAGCTTCGTATAGAGGTTTCACCAATATTGCATAATTAGGAATCCATATCCTACAGAATCCTGCCGCTCCTAAGAATTCTCGCACTTGTCTTCTATTCTTAGGTATAGATATCCGACACACTGCTTCTTTTCTTTCAGGTCCCATCATTCTTTGACCTTCGGATATATGCAATCCTAAATATTTAACACTTGGCTGGCACAATTGTGCTTTCTTCCTCGATACCTTGTATCCTGCTCTCCATAGAATATGAAGCAAATCATAAGTGGCTTGTTGGCATATCTCTTTAGTAATAGATCATCCACATATTGAAGTAGTACACATTCTCCTGGGATGGACTTGAAATCTTGCAAATCCTGGCTTAATGCAGATCCAAATAGGGTAGGTGAATTCTTGAACCCTTGAGGTAGTCTGGTCCAAGTCATCTGACGCTTTGAACCTGTAACAGCATCTTCCTATTGGAAAGCAAAGATATGTTGACTCTCAGCAGCAATTCGAAGACAAAAGAAAGCATCCTTAAGATCTAACACTGTGAAGTAGGTTGCCCCACCTGGTATCAAGGCAAGCAGATTGTAAGGATTAGGTACAACTGGGTGTATATTAACTACTGCATCATTAACTGCTCTCAAATCCTGTACAGGACGATATTCGTCCGATCCTGGCTTTTGAACAGGTAATAATGGAGTGTTCCAGGAGGAAGTACAGAATTTTAGGATGCCATACCTTACAAACTTATCCAAGTAGGTTTGTATGTTTTCCTTAGCCTTTTGGGGTATGTGATATTGACGTAGGCTCACAGGATAGGCCCCAAGCTTTAGTTCAATATGTATGGGATATTACGAGCAAGTCCTGGTGGATTATTCTCTGCCCATACTCCTGGAATGTCAAATAAGGATTCATCACTCTTAGGGTTTACACTTGTCACTATGGAATAGAAGCGCCATTCTTCTTCCCTTGGCACCGATATCGCCATTATGCCTGGTAATCCCTTAAACTTCAGAGATGTTGATCCATTAGGTAAAAAGGTTATCTGGGCTTGAAGCTTCGATAATAGATTAGTCCTAGAAGTTGAATCGGACACTCTGGCATATATAGGAACTGATGCTTCACCACATGGCCTCCCAGAATACAAGTGCGACTCTTAAGAACCGGTCTAGCTGCGCTTCTCCTAGTAGCTCCTATCACAGTTATAGTCTTCCCCGAAGGTGGAGCCACCATCTTAGTCACCACAGAATGTTCAGCACCTGTGTCAATCATGAAAGAACTTCTCTTTCCCCCTATTGCTACATCGACCATAGGCTCCGCTTGACCAAGGGGAATGGAGCCCGGTCGGTATCAATAGTCTTCCATGATAGTGTCAGCCAGACCCACAAAATCTCTATCCTCTCTTTCTCTAGGTCTCTGCGTGGGTGGATAGTATCTGTCTCCTTGAACACTTCCTCTACTATTCCCACCATTCCCTCTAAAACTTCATCTTCCTCTATAACTACCACTATAACCTCCTCGTACCCTTCTCTCTCCTTGTCTATCACCTTCATGCTGCTCTCTTTGTGGACACTCACTCTTCCAATGTCCCTCCTTTCTACAATACGCACATTGATTCCTACTTAAAGGTCCCTTTATTCTCGTCTCCTCTATTCACTTCCCTGTCTTTCTACACTTGAGATAGCTACCTCTATCATATCTGCCTTTTTCCTCATCTTACGTTCTTCCTCCTGCTTTACCTCCGTCTCCCTATTCATATATACTTTATTTGCAATCTCCATTAGCTGTAATATGGACATCCCTACAAATCCCTCTAATTTCTGTAATTTCCTTTTAATATCACCTTGAGCCTGGCTAACAAATGCTGAATTAATCATCCTAGAATTCTCAGGAGCCTCTGGATTAAAAGGAGTATACAACCTATATGACTCCAATAATCTCTCATAAAAGGTACTAGGTGACTCATCAACCTTTTGCAACACCTCAGCTGTCTTTGACATATTAATTGCCTTCTTCCCTCCTGCCTTCATGCCAGCAATTATGGCTTCCCGATAAGCCCTTAGTTGGGGCATGTCAGCACCATTCACGTTCCAATTTGGATCAACATTTGGATAATGGGCTGCAACTGGATTGGCCTGATTTTGAGTACAGGCCATTTCCTCAAGCGCTTTAATAGCCTCTTGATTAATCCGGGTCCTTTCCTCACAATTAAATAAAGTTAATAATAATTGCTGGCAATCGGCCCAGGTGGGATTATGTGTTTGGATAATAGAAGTAACCAAATCTGTCATAACTTGAGGTTTGTCAGTATATGAAGAGTTATGAGTCTTCCAGTTAAATAAATCAGTCGGTGTAAGTCAGAGGGGCATTTGGTAATGTCAGGGTTGGAGGGCACCAGTCATCTGTCGGGTTAATATGGGACTACGATATGATGATTTCATAATGAGTTCCGGTCTAGGGGTAGTAAGGCAAGGGGAGTGAGGCGGATTAATTTTACTGGGCGGAAGTTTGGTCAACAGGATATTACGGACCGGGCTGGGAGACGCCTGACCAGGAACCAGAAGTGACGTCAGTTACGGATATATGGAACTAGTGGACGCCTATACCGGAAGGGGAGGTTTCAGAGCTAGTGGGCTGGGCTCTGAACTAGATGCATGAGTGGGCAGGGACAATGGGAAAGGAGGAGTAGCAACACCAGTAGCACCACCTCTAACCTTAGAGAAAGTGTAAGGGGGTGGGGAGGGAAGGTCAGTTTCAGAGGGAGAATCTAAAATGGGCGGAGTTGTGGCCCTGATGGAGAGGCGAGTCCTGGCCACTATGAGGTGACATTGCTCCTCGTGGCCTACCTTAACCCATTTAGGCAATTCTTCTACAATCTGTTTCCAACGATCAATATACAGAAACTGATCATAAAATTCAGGCCTACTACATACAGCCGCGTGCACACGTTGTACCAAAATGAGATCAAGGCTACCACGTGGTGGCCATGCGGTCACCAGGATAGGCCACTCTCTACTACATAAGGTAGTCAAACGTTTTGGGGACAATTTTACCCCCAAATCACAGGCTTTATATCCCTTTGTAAAGTTTTTCAACATGCACGACAAGGGATCAACAATCTTTGAGTCGGACGCACCCATTCTGGCAATGGAACGTCTATTACAAAGATACACAATACTTCAAACACTTCCAACAATCACACTCGTTTCCCTGGCAACAGTACCACGTGGCACGGTTGCTAAGCCAAACATACACACACGATAACACGCAGATAATTCTCATTCATACAGTGATTTTACTTCATCCCACTCACAAAGATCTACCAAACACTAGCTACTTACCTCTATAACTATAAATCGTCTCTACAATTATCCGTACTATAAATCAACTTTTGACTAACCAACTATATCACATTCTAGTAATCTCATCTTTACAGTCAGTGGTTATGGTACAGTTAGTAAGTGGTTATAATACAGTTTTAAAATCACAGATCAGTTAGTAACAGTTATGATATTATACATATAACATAAAACAGCAATTGTTAGTAATTTTTACACAATGTCAGTGGTTATGATACATGTCAGTAGTTATGGTACCGTGCGCTATTTTACAGTTATACACACAATTTACACTCCCACTAGACGGTCGAGCTCTAACTTTCTAGTAGGATATACAAGTTAACCAATTCAACAACTACAATATATTTAACAACATTTACAATAATCCCAACTATTCTAACTGGCCAGCACCTCGAGAGCTTTCGATCTATTTGTACACCAGAGATTCGATAAGTTCTACGCTGCCCAGACACCACGTATAGCGAACTAGAGGGCAGAATTTACACCAATACCCTTTAAGTCTATTACACTATCAATAATCTATGGCTGGATTTACAACAGAGCACACTTAGTAAAGATAGGGTGAAATCTAGCAAACTATAACATATAACAACAAAGTCTGCTTAGTTTCACTGATCCCCCCAACCTAGCAACCAAAATTTACACCTAGCATGCTAGTCAAGACAGGACATCGGTGTCCAACATGAGCTATTTACACCAGAACTCAGTCTGACAATACCACCTATATTAGATGGGCTGACTACAGAGCGTCTAATGTCCAGATAAGTGTTGCGCCTCCGCTTCTTCCTTCCAGAGGGAAGGGGCCAATTCCAATAACCGGTTCCAAATATAAAACCCATTGTGGGTCTACCGCTCTAACGGTATCTGTCTTACCTGTTAGTTCCTGGACCTGGGTTCACACTCATCGACGGAACACCCCGGTACTCACTGCGCAGAAGCCGATGATCTCCTGGGCAAAAGGCCAGTGCTGCTGAGACGAAAGGAGGTCCAAGCAGTAGAAGTCCAGGAGAGCTGCGTAGAGGATTTGGTAAAAGTTTACCGTCTCAAATCTCTGCGCCAGCTTCCATGCGATGAGGTTCCCATTGCCAATGCACCAGAAATGTAACAGTGTAAGCATGCAGAAGCCAAACACAGATAGATGGACACAGGTATTCAGGAAGTAAGGCCTTTATCCACATTACCGATCGGGTCTCAGATGAACTCCTGTTCCAAAATTCTGAGAGAGCAACACATGGTGTACATTCCTTATATAGCACTATAACTCCTCCCATTAATAGCTACACCCACATATACCTTTAACCAATCAATGAGCAGAATATAGACTTGTACATCTAGTCAAACCACATGGCCCATCCAAGACAAAAGAAATAAGTGCAATTTCAGTTCCTGCATTCCTGCACATGCTCAGTACATTGATGACAGTATCCTAGCTATGTGTAGCTAACTAACTGACACAACATACACATATGCCACATGGAAATCTTGAAACAATGTCTCTGGAATAGCTGGTAGGAGGTCCCTCTATCAATCATTAAAATATAACCTTTATTTATTTTAAGGATAAAATGTGAAAACAAAATAATGAAAAATAAATAAAATTAAAAATTAAAAAAGCCAGGTATTAGAGTATATCCGCTAATAGTACTATGTGGGTGTATGAATTACCTACTTTTATATCTAAGGTAATGTAATGGCGCCTAGTAATTACAAAGAATCTCCACTCCAGAGGGCTAAATCAGCAGTAGAGTAACTAGCTTACAGAACTGAGTCACTTTAATAAGTAACAAATGGATACAAAGTAATATACTCTTGTATTATGCTAGTAATGTTGCAAAGTGTGTCTTCCGCTAAAAATAGAAACTTGGGATATCAAAATCAGAAAATATTGAATAGAGGAAACAAGAATAAGGGAGGGAGGAGGGAAGTGTCTCTATTTCAAAGAGGAAAGGAAACCCTTAGCGCAATTCATCGGGTCAAGGCTGCACCTCCCATAGTCAGAATCCCCCCTTGCGTCCAAAGGCACGTCCCAAACTCCCACAGTAAAAAAAAAATAATAATTAGAAAATAATGAGTAATAATTAATCAAAGAAAGAGAATCAACCGGATAAACATACTGACTACCTGTCTAAATATAGCCTAAGCTACCTAACACGCGTTTCAGCGCTGCTAAAGCGCCTTCATCTGGAATCCCTTTTCTTCTTGTTTGTAATACGTTCAGTGAGGGTCATACCCTATAAGGTCGTCCCTGACACACACCAGGACTAGTTTCCCTTTGGGGTACTAGTTCTTTCTTGTTTCTGTGTACATGGAAATCTTGGCCTACTAAATTTACATTCACTGAAATTCCACCACAAGAGTGTGAACTCCCATCAACCTGAGCCGCAGGGAAAGTCACCCTCCTGCACCTAAAAGGATTGTGTGTGAGTGCCTAATGAACGAGAGGAAAATCGGGAGTTATATATGTGTAGTGAGAAACCAGGGATAAAGAAAATAAAGAGGAAGGAGAGAGAGAGAGAGAGAAATAAAGGGGGGGGAACTAAAAGGGGGAGAAGAGGGCAGAGGGTTGGTAATAAATAGAATACTTCCACATAAATGTTAATTTAAGCCAGTGTAACTGGTGCTAGTTGGATGAGACTGCGGAAGCCAGTTTGCAGTGTCACAAGATGTCCGAACACAGCTATTTCTTTTTTACTGAGAGTGTGTTAAAGAGCATGGCTAAACAAACAGCATCGTGAAAACCAGATGTCAGTGAATTGCTACAGAGGGGCAGTTACACATTGGGCATTGCTACAGGGAAAGTGTTATACTGACAGATATATGCTTACTTACACTTTAGTTGGCTTGTTCTATTTTTAATATGTAAATTGACATTTCAGCATCACTCACCTTTGGTATCATATCTGCTCTGAAAATCAGGACAGATATCCTGAGTATAAACAGACACATTTTTCTTGTCCGCAGGGTTTTGTACCAAACAGAGGAATTGCGAGTTACGTGACTGCGGCTGCAGAGAGATCCGGACTGTGCGCCCATTATTATACACTGTGCGATTAAAGGGACAGTACTCAGTATCTGTGTGTCTGCACTGCCAGCTGATAGACAGTATGGAGATGTTTGTAGGAACGGAGCAATGGAGAGTAAAAATACACCAGATGGTGGAGTTTATCTCCGGTTCAGTCTTTATCTCCGGGGCCGGAATTGGTTCTGTAACGACAAACAAATCTGGTCAATATATTAATACTGCTAAAATAAAGCTATATACATAACACAGGTTTTTATTTAATATAGAAGATAAGATTTTGGTGTGTTCAAAAATACATGTTTAGCAGACTTGTGCATTTAGTTTCAAATGAATTCATGCTAATTTTGGATGATCAGAGTTCATACGAATTCTGTAACTCCGAATCACCATATCGCCGAAACACACCACACAAAGGAATTAAGAATAAATTAGCCATTTTGTTTGGGATTTGGTTTCTCATTCATAACACCAAAAAATAAAGATAATTAGTGGAAAACCCTTCAATGATTTTATTCACAGGTCAAGTGAAAAGTGACCAATAGTAAAATCTATATTTATATATTACATATTTAATAAACATATAATATAGATGTAAGTAAATGTAATTTTATGGCAAGACAGGAGGCGAATATTTGCTTATCTTTCTTTACTGTAACTCCCAGCAGCAAAGAAACAGTTAACAAGGTTGTAAAAAATTCAACCAATCATAACATATCATAGAACAATATAGTGCTATCGGACTCCTCCCACTTCCTCTTTCTTTGCTGCTTGCCTCCCAGGTGAGTCTATTCTAATTACGTTGCCTACTTTCACTATGTTAATCCTGTACTAGGGTAACCCTAATAGCAGGTTCATGTTATTTTCTGAATAACTTCCCCTTTTGGGAAGTTTTATTTCATCTGTAATTGTATTTTTTACCCTTTTAATTTGTCAACACCTTACTCCTTTAATTTTGTGCAACATTCATACTTCACACAGAAACAGCCCGCCCGGTTATTTCCCTCCCCTCCCATTGGGGAATCCCTTCAACACGGTCTCCACTTCTCTGGAGACCGTTTCTTCTTGTTCAGCCTTTGCGCCTTTTTCAACGGCCTTCCCGCCATCTGTGGGCTCTGACGCGATCGCGGCGGCCATTTTCCACTCGCGGTACACGGTTTTACTCCGCGGCTCCTGAGTACCTTACCAGATAAATAATCACTCCGTGGGCACTGGTACTGCCCGTTCAGAAGGTACGTTCTTTCTACTAATTAACCCTTACTTAAAGGTTATTTCCTAAACGATCAGAATACTGATCACAATCTTCTTGTATATCTTTGCAGGTTTTTTTGCTCCAGACAAGTCCAACCTGCTAAACAACTGGGTATATACTTTCCCTATACTTAATTGTATTTTCTTTTATAAATTATCAACTCAAAAAAATAAAAATAATAATAATAATTGTGTGGCTGACACCACCTCGTTTCTTCTGTGGATGACCCCCACTTAATTACTGACAACAATACTTTGTGTGGCTGACACCACCTTGTTTATTTTGTGGGTGACCCTCACTTTATTACTACATATACTTCTATATTATACTGGTGATTATCATCATCTTTCTTTTCTAGTGGGCAACCCCCACCTCATTGGCTGTTATATATATATTATATATTGTACTAAGTGGTTGATCACCATCTCTGGTTATTGGGTGACCCCCCTAGTTTTTATTGTGCCTAACAAATTGTGGGTGACCCCCACTGTTTCTCCTCTCATGTGGCTGACCCCCACCTCTCCAGTATTGTAGCTGAGTTGCCTCATCTTTTTCAAGTGCCAACCCCGACTTATACATTTTTACTACACCTACCTGTAGTTGTTAATCTGCCTTCATTATAATTTCCCTATTATTTTCTAAAATACTAATAAAACATTATGTCGGATCGCCAAGACCCTGCAATTTCTGCAGAACTTCGGGAATGGCTTTTCTCCACTATTGTGGAGTCCAGTCCCAAGGCTCTGGCAGCCTATCATGAGAAAACTGCTACAGAGGTTCATCCCTCTACACACCAACCCTCTGACTCAGAGGATTCCCACCTTTCAGACCAAGAAAGTTCCCCCTCGCAAAAGACCCTGGAAAGGGAATCGCGCTACTGCGGGCAAACGCAAAGCTGCAAAAAATTTTAAACACTCCCTGCCATGCACTATGCAGGATCCCACAGACCCTCTAGAGGGATCTACCTCTCGACTAGCTGGCCATATTTGAAATGATTATGACCCCACATACTCTGATGAGGATCCCATGGCGAATGTGCCCCAGGATTCCTCAACGTCAGAGTTCGTTAAAGAACCTTTCGCACACATGCTCAGGATGCTAAGGGTGGCCCTCCATCTAAAGATCCTGCCTCAGACATCCTCCTGGATGCTTCAGGCCTCCCATTTTTTGACCCAAGGGCGATTCATCACCCAAGATCTGCAGAATGGGCTCCTCCTGATCATATTGCCATCTTTTGCAAAATGTGGCTTTGCAAGCCCCTCGAGAAAGAAATTAGAAATAAACTGAGGACTGAATGCCCGAGACCAACTATTCCAGGCAAAGTTGCCTCCACTCCTGAGTTTGACCCCATGCTAGTAACATACTTAACAAAATTGGGCAAAGACCCTCGTAAGGGTATTGAACAAGGGTTGAAAGCTTCTGGACATTTCAGGTCCTATTATCCAGATTTTTATCCTGGCAGATGAGGCACTTACTAGCGGTGAATTTGACCCACACACTATAAGAGAATGGGCTCAGAGAGCTCTATGCCTATTGGGTAACGCCAACGTGGCAATCAAAAGACGAAAAGCGGCACTTTATAAAATTGATGCCAAATTGGTGGACTTAAGGTCAAAAGAATTGGGACCAGAAGCCGATGGTCTTTTATTTGGTGACAGTTTTATGCGAGACCTCTCCAAGTATGTCTCTGTATTTACCACACTAAATAAAGCCCAGTCCTCGTTACGCAGGGTTTTCCGCTCCCAGAAACAATGTTTTTCCGGGAGAACTGGTCGCTGCAGGGGCCGAGCTACCAGTAGAGCAGCCTTCGCAGGCTACAGGCCTCATATCACAGACTATTGGTCCTCAGGACCCACTCGACCCTATCACAGACAGCTATTCAACACCAGAGGCTCTACACAGGTAATGGACCTTACATATTTACAAAATGTACCAATTGCAGGTCGACTAACCCTTTTTTTCCAACATTGGAAACTACTTTCTCAGGATCACTGGATCCTTCATACAGTCAGGGGTTTCAAAATAGATTTCCTCACACACCCCATTCAAAAGCTTTCCTCCAACACCCCTAGGGATGTCGGAAGTGGACAAGCTAAACTTAAACTCAGAGTTACACAATCTACTAGACTGTAACGGATCACCCGGCACCCCGACTGGGTACCTCCGTTGAAGCATGCTCCTAGCGCTTCCTGAGGACTCCAAGCACTGCAGCAGACACAACAACCTCAAAACCGGAGAAGCATACGAATGCTCTCAAGCATATGAATGCTGTAAGCATCTGAACAGGAAAAGCATACAATCAGCTTACACTCCTGGCAATCAGCATACAATCCAATTCCCCCAATAACGAGAAAACACTTCGTTTTAAGGTCAAGCAGAACTGACTGTACTGGCACATACAGCCTCTTTTATTCCCAATCCACAAACTTAGTACTGCCCACAGGGTTTTACAGAACAACCAATAACACACGTACATTACAGAAAGACACTCCCACACAAAATCCTCCCCTCTGCCTGTGATACAATTACCTTACACAATGGGTAATGTAATTATCACAGCCAGAGAAATACAGTTTTTCCACATTATTCATAACATTTTCAGAATCAGCATACTCCAAATACAAACATACGTCAAAATCCTACAAATTGGTCCAGTGGTTCAAAAGATAGATCGTAGTCCTTTGTACCTAAATGAAGCATGGCTTTTCTGCCCAAAACCAGTTCCACAGAGTCTTCTATCCTGGAGATAATTGGGAAGTAATCCAATTATCTCCAAGGACAGAGGCAAAACTCCATTGAACACATGGCAGCAAAAGACAATAAAATACATAAAATATATAACTGTGCAGCCATTGCACAAAACAGGTACATTCAACATATCCCCAGATAGCTCAGATCTGAGAGCACATTGTTACTGAATGGCACTCAGAGCACACACATACAGTTCAATTGCCATGGAGCCAAAGTCTTTCCAATAGTCTTTCATTATATGAATGGGCTCCATGGCATAGCTATCTGGGGTATCACCGCTCAAACAGGGCAAGCACCGAATGACCCAGCTTTCGTGTCTTCGCAAGGGAAAATTCAGCATTTCAACATGGGGCCATAGTCACAGGGCAGGAGGCTAGCAATCAGTCTTCTCCAATGCCCAGTGGCGAGGTCGGTTTCGCCACATAGACAAAGGGGCGATCGAACACTCACCTTTCCCTTACACCTTCCTCAGTAACATTTTTCTTGTACGAAAAAAAAAGGGGGACCACCGCCCTATTATCAATCTCAAAGAACTGAATCAGTTTATCACATACCATCATTTCAAGATGGAAGGTATCCATCTTCTCAGGGACCTACTTTGCGTGGGAGACTGGTTCTCCAGATTCGACCTCAGAGATGCCTATCTCACGGTCCCAATCGCACCCAGTCAACGTGCCTTCCTTCAATTTCTCTGGCAAGACGAAATTTGGCAGTTCACATGCCTTCCTCTCGGACTATTCTCAGACCCTTGGTGTTTCACCAAGTTAATGAAACCGGTCATGGCACTACTCCGTTTTCAGGGCGTACGTTCCATCATATCTCTAGACGACATCCTGATTATGGCTCAAGACCAACATATGCTTCACAAACACACACACATGACCTCTGCTCTCCTTCAAAACCTTGGTTTTGTCATAACTTTCCAGAAGTCAGATCTGGAACCCTCTCAGATAGTCCAGTTCCTAGGCTTTCAAATAGATTCGGTTCAGGCAACTTTGCAACTGCCTTACTCCAAAATCAAAAACATAAAAGAAATTAAAAAATTACTCTCCTCACAGCGGCCTCGGCTTCGCGACCTAGCACACATTCTTGGACTCTTATCCGCATCAATCCAAGCTATATTCCCCGGTCCTTTACATTACAGAGCAATGCAACGGTTGAAAACGTCCTACTTGCATCGCTCAACCTCGTCCGACCAATTCATATCTCTGACAGACGAAGTTCGCATTGAACTCCACTGGTGGCTTTGCAATATGGAAGCCTGGAATGGGAAAGCGATCTTCGGATCTCAACCAGATTTTATCCTGGAATCAGATGCCAGCCTCTTAGGTTGGGGTGCTACATGTGCCCAAACCTCCACAGGGGGTCTCTGGTCCCCATCGGAACAGGCACTCCACATAAATTGTCTCAAGCTCATTGCAGGATCCTTCGCAATCCGCAGCTTTGCTAAGGACGCCTCCATTTGCTCACTGGTACTACGGATGGACAACATCTCCGCAATGTGGTATGTAAACCGACTTGGAGGATCCAAATCTAAACTTCTATCCGATCTCACCAAGGACCTGTACCAATTCTGCCTGGACAGGAACCTGTCCATTCGAGCGGAATATCTCCCAGGACCCGACAACTTAGTCGCGGACTAGTTTTCGCATCATTGGAGAGATGCCAGCGATTGGCAATTAGATCCTTTCCTGTTTCACCACATTCATCTTCTACTGGGACCCCTCACATTAGACCTCTTTGCATCTCGCCTGAATCGTCAGACAGACGATTTCTTCAGCTGGCTACCAGACCCTCTATCTCTGACAATCAATGCTTTTCTGCAACCTTGGCCACGGAGAGGAGCTTATGCTTTCCCTCCTTCCTCGATGAGTCAACGGACCCTTCATGGGTCAAATCTCAAAGGGTCAGGATAACATTAATCACTCCACTATGGAGGGCCCAGATTTGGTTCACCACCCTCCTGGATCTATCAGTAGATTACCCCATCCTACTACCTCACTATTTTCGGGTCCTCAAGAACCCAGCGGGCGATTACCATCTGTAACGGAGCTCCTTGTACTCCGACTGAGTATCCTCCGTTGACGGATGCTCCTAGCGCTTCCTGAGGACTCCAAGCACTGCAGCAGACACCACAACCACTGCAGACTCCGCAACCGCCGTATCTTGACTGAAGTCTCGCCGTCTTCCTTCCACCCTGGATCAGCTTCGGTCCTCCAGGACTGTGTGGGAAAGAACTCTTCCTTCCACCCTGTATGAACCTCCCGCATCCAGGACTGTGTGGTGTAGACCCCTCCTCCAAGGAGAGCATGTCAGGAACAAGCTCTTAAAAGAGCTAAGTGACTCAAGCTCAGGGGAGCATGCAGAGCATAGCCATCTCCAGTGTGATTATAACAGCTCCCTCCAATAACGAGACAAGGCTACATTTAGAGGGATCAAGAAGAACTGTCAAAACCTTTATTTCCCTTGGGACCAGCCAATAGGGTCACCACAATAACATTGTTGTGAAACCTCAATAAAATCACAAACAGTCAAACCATATCAAGCAACACACAGTGACTTATCACAACACAATGGCACATTTTTAAAGGGGTGAGGGGAGACAATATTTAACAGTAAATATCTCACCTGCCTGCAGAATTAGCAATATGCAAATCTACCCGAATATGCAAATGAACCAGTCTTGCAATTCAGGTAGTGCATATTGCTGTTGCTAACAACAGAGGGCACTAGACAAGCTCCATAGCCAAACCCACCTAGTTGGTAGCAAACCTCAGCAATACAAGAGATCAGGCAATACATTACACAGTACATACACACACACTATAAACAATTACATTACACACACCCTGCACCTATAATGGGTACAGGGTGACTAAAACATAAGATAAATAAAGCAGCCTACATAGATAGTCTGTCTGAAGGTAGACTAGGGGCTTTAAAGCCAGATACATGAAAGAGTCATAGTCACAAGGGAGGAGGCTGGCAAGTAGGCCTCTCCAGGACCAAGTGGCGAAGGGCACTTCGTCACACCATCCACTCGCCCTACAGGGTCATCTTTAACTGGTAGCTTGGACAGTTTCAGGGGAGCTTGCATGTCGCGGGACTTTCACGCACAGTTCAAACACTCATAGGGGACTCGTGGGCTCCAGGAACCAGACAAACCTATCTCTCCGCATGGCGGATTTGGGTCAGCTGGTGTTTGGAAAGGGACCTTGATCCCGTTTCAACACTTCTTTCATCCATTTTAAATTTTTTATCCTCTCTCATCGATCAGGGTAAATTATACCAATCAATTTATGTTTTTCACTATGCCATTTCGGTGGCACATGACACTACTGATAATTCATTGGTTGGGAAACACCCTCCCGTGTGCAGACTTCTACGGGACATACGCTTGACGAGACCGCCTACTGCCAAGTACTCTAATTTCTGGTATATTTCTAAGGTTTTTACACTGTTGGATTCCTGGCCTTCTAACGAGGCCTTATCCCTAAGCCAACTTTCTGCTAAATTTGCCTGCTCCTGTGTCTGGTGTCCTTCCGCAGAGTTTCAGATGTTCAGGCCTTTGACTTTCATGCTGTGGCCTTCGCACCAGACAGTGTCAGATTTACTATTACTAGACGCACTAAGACTAATTCCTCCTCAGTCTTTTACCCATACTTTCCCGACAGACTGTCTCTCTGTGTTGCCTTGTGTACCCGTTGTTACACTGAGAATACTATCTCTCTACGTTCCCCTACTGGACCTCTCTTTATCTCTTACGTCAGACCTCACAAACCGGTCTCTTCCCTTACGATCGCACGCTGGATAAGATGGTTGCTTACCCAAGCAGAAATTGATCAATCATTCGGTGCTCACTCCATTAGAGGTGCGGACGCATCCTCTGCCTTTCGTGCAGGCAGCTCGCTGACGGATATTCTATCCTCCTCAGATTGGTCAAGGGAATCTACCTTTTGAACTTTTTATTTTAAACCTACATCACATGCGGCTTGTTCCTTTATTCAAGAGCGTTAAAACAGCAAATATGAAGCCTCCTGTCTTGCCATAAAATTAGGGATCATTCTAGCTTACAGTGAACGAATAATCAAAATTTTATTAAAAACAGGAGGCGAATATTTTCCCTCCCTTCAGTCACCCTTAGGGTAAGTCTCTTTTCCACGGTTATTGCATTGTACACTCTCTTGCAATTTGCTTATTGTAAGTATACGATTTTTGTTAGCCTAGTAAGATCTACTTTATATCATTATGATCTTTAAATCCTACCAGATAATCTGAGCTATCACTTTAATGTGTATTTTCTCTTGTCTAAGAACCATACTTTCACAAAGTTTCTCTACTTCTCTCATAGTGTGAAAATCTTACGTTGATCTACTCAACATTGACTTCATTACGTTACACCTGAATTACGGTTCCAGAATGTTTCCAGTTTACATG
This sequence comes from Pelobates cultripes, assembly GCA_933207985.1. NCBI lineage: Eukaryota > Metazoa > Chordata > Amphibia > Anura > Pelobatidae > Pelobates > Pelobates cultripes. The sequence continues at coordinate 9,180,401 of OW240924.1, read as the reverse complement.
GTTGATTCTACTGCTGATTGGCAACACCAAGAAAGAGGAAATGGGAGGAGTCTGACAGCACTATATTGTTCTATGATGTGTTATGATTGGTTGAATTTTTTTACAACCTTGTTAACTACTTCTATGCTGCTGGGAGTTACAGTAAAGATAGATAAGCAAATATTCACCTCCTGTCTTGCCATAAAATTTAGATTATTCGTTCACTGTACTAGAATAATCCCTAATTTTGTTCTACTGATCCTCCTTTTTTCTTTCTCTTGGTTTCTTCCTCTCCCTTGATCTCTGAATCAAATAATTTGAAAATGCACCAATAAGTGTACTGTAATATACACATATCTATATTATCGACAGAGCTCATAGTTTTAATTGACTGCGCGAATTAGAAGTTGTAAAGTTCCCTGGTTGGAGCAAATTCATTCTAATTCTTTTTCTGTAGAGAATAATACTTCTGATATCAGTATAGACTGATGTACTGTTAAAGCCTCTGCTCAACAATAAAGATTCTGCCCCATAGGGGACTCGTGTTGTCAACAATTTCTCACTATGTGCATCCCGTCACTGGGAAGTATCTTATTAGCGTGCCTTCTTCCAAAACAAAGTCCACCAAATGCGTTGGAGATATTCCTTTAATATTACATTGTGTGCTCATTGCGGCTGTGATTTGGATTCTATTAATTATTTCATCTTAATATAGTCAGTGATTGCATGAGATTTGAATACGCACCGTATACAGTGAGATTGAATGATGTGCGACGTGTTACTCCATCTGTAAGAGTTATTATCGTTGTGTATATCCCGCTGTCCTCTGCTCTCAGGTCTCGGATGATTAGTCCAGTCCCATTGTTAGATGGTTCAAGGCGGTTATTAAACTGATTTTTATAATCCATAAACTGAGAATCTTGAAATCTGGCAATTCTGATTTCTTCTCCATTAGTTTGAAATGTCCAGAATGTGTCTTCAAAAAGCTTAATATAATTGTAATTGCTGGCTAGATGGACAGAATTATTTAAAATACCAGATACCCGGAGAAAGGTTTCTTGTTCAGCTGTATGGAGTAAAAATAGAAAATGGAAACAATTCAATAAAATCCCAAAATAAGATATTTTAACATGACATACTGCATTTGCATTTTGTCCTTATTTTCCAACATTTTCCTAACAATTCAAATATACTCCGAGCACTTATATTACAGTATTAGAATGTGTTTTGTTTTGTTTTTCTTACAGGGACAATCCAGGTAGGAGGAGAGCACTATGTTTAATGCAATATATAGATAATGCATTATATTTAAAGTATAAGAATATTAGCATTAGTGAAAATAAAAAATGCTGCAAATTCCAGGATATGTAGCTTCTTTGGGTAATTCTGCCCAGAGTATGAAGTAGTTCAGCCTCTTGAGATGCTCTCATTATTTTCAATATTACAAACATAACAAAATTGAAGACTTCCACAAGACACTATACAAATGTAACCCTGAATGCAAATCATTAACTTCCCTCATTACAGGGCGGCTGTTCGTTGCTTTGCTTGACTTTGTAAATATCAAAATGTTTCACTTGTTTCCATATCCTTTTTTCATCCACTTTAACTTTACACCATTGATTTACAGTGATTTACTAAAGTGAGAATTCAAGGTGAACTCAATGTACAGCGCTACAGAATTTGTTGACGCTTAAAGAAAAAATAACTCAAAGTGAATTTAAAATTTAAGGCCAGAGTAGTTGAATGGAAAGCATAGCTCGCTGAGAGAATTTAAAAATTCTGCTATTTTGGCCTAAATTCACTTTGAATTCTCACTTTACTAAATAACCCTATACAATCACTTTTAGCATTGCCCAAAAGGCGGCGGTCTGTCTGCATCTAACCTGGCTGCTTTGTTGTTCAAAGGTAAGTGTGTCAGTAGTTTGGGTGTTTACTTTTATTTCAGTTACTCATGTTACTTATTATGGGTCTTTGTTTAACAAATAGACCGCATTTAGGAGGTTTATTGGGGAGCATCTAGATAAGTGTGTACACCCTGAGTTGACATTCTAGAAAAGTTGATGGCTATACTGACTATATGGAGTCTGCCTGCTACCATCCAGAACATCTCCAGAATCTTGATTCTGTGTCCAAGCTGGCCCTGGTTTATTACAAGATATATGGCACTGGTTACCA
>OW240924.1:9162420-9176536 GCA_933207985.1 Pelobates cultripes | reverse complement strand
CTTTGTGTTTAGCATTTTCCTCGATGATCAGTAATGTTCTACAGGCAAAAGTAGAAGGATTCGCGATTGGAAGAACTGAATTGGCAAAATCAATTTGTTTCTCGTATAATATAACAATTATTATTTGACAGAATATGTTACATTCCATACAACATATTTACTGCTTTCACTTGCCTTGTGGCTTCGTGTGAATTTTTTGTACTGATATTTGGACAAAAAAATGAACGCTATTAAAACTATTTTAAAAAGTAGTCTTTACGCCGTGAAGGTCCAAGAAACTTGTTCCCCTCAGTGTAAAATTGCCTTTGGCTTTTTCGTGTTTGTACTCCTGCTCTGTACTCCATTTTATATAGCAGTTCCACCTGAACTGACCTTTGTGCAGGTCAGACATTGTTTGCCGGTTCCCACCCTGACTTGAACCTTGAATGTGTACAGAGCTCTGCCCTGACCTCAGCTAGTCAAACTACCCTACCGTAGAGAGGCTTTGACCCAGACTGATTTGTTTTCTCTTTCAGTCCATTGGTGTCAGAATATACACGTTTACATCTTTGATGAACAAACTACAGAAAAAAAATTAAGGAATCGATGCATTAAATGAAAGATGGCTTGTGACTCTGCATATTGCTATAGAATGACCTTGTACTGTGTTATTTAAAGTAAACTTATTAGCCACACTTTGACACAACGTCTGGCCACCGATGACAAGGTAGAGACTGTCCTGCGGAAACCTATTAAGGTAACGTCACTGCCTTGGAACCGACAAATCCAGGATAAAATTCCGGTCAGACCACCTCACCGGTAAGTTTCTGTGAGCAAGACAACTAACCATTTATATCCACCTTCCTGAAATATTCATATTTTAAACTTATCTTATCTGAGCAGGGCTTTCCTCGTGCCCCCTTTCTAAAGTTGTAAAGCAATGCTCAATATGTCGGTGGTAAATAAATGATAGTAATAATCATATAATATACTTACCAGATGAAGGACCACAATAACTAAACCTACAGAAAATAAACACTATTTTTGAAATGTTTTAATCCCTTAAAATCTGAACCAAAACAAATTGCAAATTTATATGTACATTATTATTTATCTATTAATATCAAAATACACTTGAATGAAATTATTGTATATATTTATGTATTATTTATATATAATTATGTTTTTTTATTCATTATATGTTTGGGTATCAGTCAGTCCCCCTGCTGCCAATCTTGAAATCGGGACGATCAAAGTCATATGATCGTGGTGTCACCGCGATGACATGACCCGGATCGGCAGGATTGGCTGTAGAGGAACTGGCTGGGTTGTCAGGCAGTGCTCTCCGATCGGATCCTGTGAGGGGGGTGGGCCAGATCGTTAGGGCGTCCTATGTCGCCTTAACAATGTTAAAGCCTCCTTTTGCTCTAACGTCATGAAGGAGTTAAAGTATCAGTGAGAGGCCACTGTGCAGGTATCAAAGCAGACATGTACATCATTTGGATATTTCACAAGGAACAAATGAGCTGTGCCATAGCTTTCAAATAGCATTGGGTACCACCATCTCTCTGACTAACCGGCCTACAAACCAAATAAGGTCCACATCCCAATATGACCAGTGGTTTAAAAGGAAAATACTCTGGGGCAAAGGATAAAGGCACTTTAAAAATAAATATAAAATATGTTTAAATATAATATCAAATAAATAGAAATGTAGACTGACTAATTTGATAGCTTTGATGTAGTACATTTATCCCGAGGACTTTAAAAACATATCAATAATTCATCCGTCAGGTTACAGACAGGGGGCCATATTGGTCATAGACATTCTAGAACAAGCATTAGAGAATTCTGTCCGTAGTCTTTAAAGTAACATTTGTAACAAAACCCATGAGATTACAATCTAAAGGAAGAAGATACATGGAGATCAAAGAGGGAAATAGAGAAGCATCGTAGGTAAGCTGATAAATTGGGGAATGAGCCAACAGGATATTAATGGCGAGTTTACACTGATGAAGAATTAGGTCTGGTGGGTGTTAGTACAGAATGGGTAAAGTTCTACTGCCGTATTTGTTCAAGGATGGAGACCTGAGGAGGTGTAGGGGTATCATGCCATCTGGGGTAATAATAGAGGAGCTGAACACATTGGCCAAGCCTTACTTTTCTTTACTAATTTGTAGTTTGTTCCAATTGCTGTAACTCTGTTCGGCTCACTTTATGCTGGAAATACTTGGCGAGGTTCCTATGAATTATTCTTTTTTTTCTTTAGTTAATTGGCTGACCCAGGGGCAGCACCACCGGACTGACATGAGTGCGGATGGGAGCAATCCTCCCCTGTGTCTGATCTTCCACTGAGACCCCAGGGCTGTGTGAGTCAGCCAATTATGTCTGATTTGGCTTCAGAGTAATAAAAATCAAGTTAAGCAGGTCAAGCGTTGGGGCCTCAGAGCTGCACATTTCTATTTAATACCTCACTTAGAATCACAGCCGCTTTCTGAAGATGAAGAGATAAGAATTGGACACCTTCCTCCTCCAGCAAACACAGCACTTCAACGCCCAGAGCGCCTTGCTGTAAATAATAATCTGAACGCTCAGAAATGCTCCATTGGTTCTAACAAAAAAGAATGAGAATCTCGTCTGCAAAGTTTGCATTCTGAAAAGCTCTAATAAATTACTATTAACACACAGAATTCCTAGCCTGAGATTTGTTGACTTCACAGCATTGGGTGTCTTTAACTTCTTAAAGGGGCACTCCGGGCTCCCACACACGTTAGATGCACTGTGTAGGTTAGGTTACAGTTAGTTATACTGGGTGGGTTTATATTATTAAAGGGGCACTCCAGGCTACCACACACGTTAGGTGCACTGTGTAGGTTAGGTTACAGTTAGTTATACTGGGTGGGTTTATATTATTAAAGGGACACTCCAGGCTCCCACACACGTTAGGTGCACTGTGTAGGTTAGGTTACAGTTAGCTATACTGGGTGGGTTTATATTATTAAAGGGACACTCCAGGCTCCCACACACGTTAGATGCACTGTGTAGGTTAGGTTACAGTTAGTTATACCGGGTGGGTTTATATTATTAAAGGACACTCCAGGCTCCCACACACGTTAGATGCACTGTGTAGGTTAGGTTACAGTTAGTTATACCGGGTGGGGATTATATTATTAAAGGACACTCCAGGCTCCCACGCACGTTAGATGCACTGTGTAGGTTAGGTTACAGTTAGTTATACTGGGTGGGTTTATATTATTAAAGGGACACTCCAGGCTCCCACGCACGTTAGAAGCACTGTGTAGGTTAGGTTACAGTTAGTTATACTGGGTGGGTTGATATTATTAAAGGGACACTCCAGGCTCGGACACACGTTAGATGCACTGTGTAGGTTGGGTTTACAGTTAGTTATACTGGGTGGGTTTTATTATTAAAGGGACACTCCAGGCTCCCACACACGTTAGGTCATTAGGTGCACTGTGTAGGTTAGGTTACAGTTAGTTATACTGGGTGGGTTTTATATTATTAAAGGGACACTCCAGGCTCCCACACACGTTAGATGCACTGTGTAGGTTGGGTTACAGTTAGTTATACTGGGGGGGTTTATATTATTAAAGGGACACTCAGGCTCCCACACCACGTTAGGTACATGTACAGGTTAGGTTACAGTTAGTTATACTGGGTGGGTTTTTATTATTAAAGGGACACTCCAGGCTCCCACACACGTTAGGTGCACTGTGTAGGTTAGGTTACAGTTATACTGGGTGGGTTTATATTATAAAGGATCTTTTCAGGCTCACTTTGCATTGGAGGTGCACTGTAGGTTAGGTTACAGTTAGTTATACTGGGTGGGTTTTATATTATAGAGGACACTCCAGGCTCCCACACACGTTAAGGTGCACTGTAGCAGGGTTAGTTACAGTTACTGGGTGGTTTATATTAAAGGATAATCAGGCTCCCACACACGTTAGGTGCACTGTGTAGGTTAGGTTACAGTTAGTTATACTGGGTGGGTTTATATTATTAAAGGGACACTCGAGGCTCCCACACACGTTAGGTGCACTGTGTAGGTTAGGTTACAGTTCGTTATACTGGTTGGGTTTATATTATTAAAGGGACACTCCAGGCTCTCACACACGTTAGATGCACTGTGTAGGTTAGGTTACAGTTAGTTATACTGGGTGGGTTTATATTGATAAAGGGACACTCCAGGCTCCCACACACGTTAGGTGCACTGTGTAGGTTAGGTTACAGTTAGTTATAATGGGTGGGTATATATTATTACAGGGACACTCCAGGCTCCTCACGTTAGATGCACTGTGTAGGTTAGGTTACAGTTAGTTATACTGGGTGGGTTTATTATTAAAGGGACACTCAGAGCCACTACGTTAGGTGCATTGTGTAGGTTAGGTTACAGTTAGTTATACTGGGTGGGTTTATATTATTAAAGGGACACTCCAGGCTCCACACACGTTAGATGCACTGTGTAGGTTAGGTTACAGTTAGTTATACTGGGTGGGTTTATATTATTAAAGAGACACTCCAGGCTCCCTCACACGTTAGATGCACTGTGTAGGTTAGGTTACAGTTAGTTATACTGGGTGGGTTTATATTATTAAAGGGACACTCCAGGCTCCCACACACGTTAGATGCACTGTGTAGGTTAGGTTACAGTTAGTTATACTGCGTGGGTTTATATTATTAAAAGGGACACTCCAGGCTCCCACACACGTTAGATGCACTGTGTAGGTTAGGTTACAGTTAGTTATACTGGGTGGGTTTATATTATTAAAGGGACGCTCCAGGCTCCCACACACGTTAGATGCACTGTGTAGGTTAGGTTACAGTTAGTTATACTGGGTGGGTTTATATTATTAAAGGGACACTCCAGGCTCCCACACACGTTAGATGCACTGTGTAGGTTAGGTTACAGTTAGTTATACTGGGTGGGTTTATCATTGGTAAAGGGGACACTCCAGCCTCCCACTACGTTAGATGCACTGTGTAGAGTTGGAGTTACAATGATTAGTTATACTGGGTGGGTTTATATTATTAAAGGGACACTACAGGCTCCCACACACGTTAGGTGCACTGTGTAGGTTAGGTTACAGTTAATTATACTGGGTGGGTTTATATTATTAAAGGGACACTTTAGGCTCCCACACACGCTAGGTGCACTGTGTAGGTTAGGTTACTGTTATACTGGGTGGGTTTATATTATTAAAGGGACACTCCAGGCTCCCACACACGTTAGATGCACTGTGTAGGTTAGGTTACAGTTAGTTATACTGGGTAGGATTATATTATTAAAGGGACACTCCAGGCTCGCACACACGTTAGATGCACTGTGTAGGTTAGGTTACAGTTAGTAATACTGGGTGGGTTTATATTATTAAAGGGACACTTCAGGCTCCCACACACGTTAGGTGCACTGTGTAGGTTAGGTTACAGTTAGTTATACTGGGTGGGTTTATATTATTAAAGGGACACTCCAGGCTCCCACACCCGTTAGATGCATTGTGTAGGTTAGGTTACAGTTAGTTATACTGGGTGGGTTTATATTATTAAAGGGACACTCCAGGCTCCCACACACGTTAGGTGCACTGTGTAGGTTAGGTTGCAGTTAGTTATACTAGGTAGGTTTATATTATTAAAGGGACACTCCAGGCTCCCACACACGTTAGATGCACTGTGTAGGTTAGGTTACAGTTAGTTATACTGGGTGGGTTTATATTATTAAAGGGACACTCCAGGCTCCCACACACGTTAGCTGCACTGTGTAGGTTAGGTTACAGTTAGTTATACTGGTTGGGTTTATATTATTAAAGGGACACTCCAGGCTCCCTCACACGTTAGATGCACTGTGTAGGTTAGGTTACAGTTAGTTATACTGGGTGGGTTTATGTTATTAAAGGGACACTCCAGGCTGCCACACACGTTAGGTGCACTGTGTAGGTTAGGTTACAGTTATACTGGGTGGGTTTATATTATTAAAGGGACACTCCAGGCTCCCACACACGTTAGGTGCACTGTGTAGGTTAGGTTACAGTTAGTTATAGTGGTTGGGTTTATATTATTAAAGGGACACTCCAGGCTCCCACACACGTTAGATGCACTGTGTAGGTTAGGTTACAGTTAGTTATACTGGGTGTGTTTATATTATTAAAGGGACACTCCAGGCTCCCACACACGTTAGATGCACTGTGTAGGTTAGGTTACAGTTAGTTATACTGGGTGGGTTTATATTATTAAGGGACACTCCAGGCTCCCACACACGTTAGATGCACTGTGTAGGTTAGGTTACAGTTAGTTATACTGGGTGGGTTTATATTATTAAAGGGACACTTCAGGCTCCCACACACGTTAGATGCACTGTGTAGGTTAGGTTACAGTTAGTTATACTGGGTGGGTTTATATTATTAAAGGGACACTCCAGGCTCCCACACACAGATGCACTGTGTAGGTTAGGTTACAGCACACTATGTAGGTTAGGTTACAGTTAGTTATACTGGGTGGGTTTATATTATTAAAGGGACACTCCAGGCTCCCACACACGTTAGATGCACTGTGTAGGTTAGGTTACAGTTAGTACTGGGTGGGTTTATATTATTAAAGGGACACTCCAGGCTCCCACACACGTTAGATGCACTGTGTAGGTTAGGTTACAGTTAGTTATACTGGGTGGGTTTATATTATTAAAAGGACACTCCAGGCTCCCACACACGTTAGATGCACTGTGTAGGTTAGGTTACAGTTAGTTATATTGGGTGGGTTTATATTATTAAAGGGACACTCCAGGCTCCCACACACGTTAGATGCACTGTGTAGGTTAGGTTACACTCCAGGCTCCCACAAACGTTAGGTGCACTGTTTAGGTTAGGTTACAGTTAGTTATATTGGGTGGGTTTATATTATTAAAGGGACTCTCTGGGCTCCCACACACGTTAGGTGCACTGTGTAGGTTAGGTTACAGTTAGTTATACTGGGTGGGTTTATATTATTAAAGGCACCCTCCAGGCTCCCACACACGTTAGATGCACTGTGTAGGTTAGGTTACAGTTAGTTATACTGGGTAGGATTATATTATTAAAGGGACACTCCAGGCTCGCACACACGTTAGATGCACTGTGTAGGTTAGGTTACAGTTAGTAATACTGGGTGGGTTTATATTATTAAAGGGACACTCCAGGCTCCCACACACGTTAGATGCACTGTGTAGGTTAGGTTACAGTTAGTTATATTGGCTGGGTTTATATTATTAAAGGGACACTCCAGGCTCCCACACACGTTAGATGCCCTGTGTAGGTTAGGTTACAGTTATACTGGGTGGGTTTATATTATTAAAGGGACTCTCCAGGCTCCCACACACGTTAGATGCACTGTGTAGGTTAGGTTACAGTTAGTTATTCTCGGTGGGTTTATATTATTAAAGGGACACTCCAGGCTCCCACACACGTTAGGTGCACTGTGTAGGTTAGGTTACAGTTAGTTATACTGGTTGGGTTTATATTATTAAAGGGACACTCCAGGCTCCCACACACGTTAGGTGCACTGTGTAGGTTAGTTTACAGTTAGTTATACTGGGTGGGTTTATTTTATTAAAGGGACACTCCAGGCTCCCACACACGTTAGCTGCACTGTGTAGGTTAGGTTACAGTTAGTTATACTGGTTGGGTTTATATTATTAAAGGGACACTCCAGGCTCCCTCACACGTTAGATGCACTGTGTAGGTTAGGTTACAGTTAGTTATACTGGGTGGGTTTATGTTATTAAAGGGACACTCCAGGTTCCCACACACGTTAGGTGCACTGTGTAGGTTAGGTTACAGTTAGTTATACTGGGTGGGTTTATATTATTAAAGGGACACTCCAGGCTCCCACACACGTTAGATGCACTGTGTAGGTTAGGTTACAGTTAGTTATATTGGGTGTGTTTATATTATTAAAAGGACACTCCAGGCTCCCACACACGTTAGATGCCCTGTGTAGGTTAGGTTACAGTTATACTGGGTGGGTTTGTATTATTGAAGGGACTCTCCAGGCTCCCACACACATTAGATGCACTGTGTAGGTTAGGTTACAGTTAGTTATACTGGGTGGGTTTATATTATTAAAGGGACACTCCAGGCTCCCACACACGTTAGGTGCACTGTGTAGGTTAGGTTACAGTTAGTTATACTGGGTGGGTTTATATTATTAAAGGGACTCTCCAGGCTCCCACACACGTTAGATGCACTGTGTAGGTTAGGTTACAGTTAGTTATACTCGGTGGGTTTATATTATTAAAGGGACACTCCAGGCTCCCACACACGTTAGGTGCACTGTGTAGGTTAGGTTACAGTTAGTTATACTGGGTGGGTCTATATTATTAAAGGAACACACCAGGCTCCCACACATTAGATGCACTGTGTATGTTAGGTTACAGTTATACTGGGTGGGTTTATATTATTAATAATTGATATTATTATATTATATTATTAATAATATAAAGCCACCCAGTATCACTGTAACCTAACCTTAAATGGACACTCCAGGCTCCCACACATGTTAGGTGCACTGTGTAGGTTAGGTTACAGTTAGTTATACTGGGTGGGTCTATATTATTAAAGGAACACTCCAAGCTCCCACACACATTAGATGCACTGTGTAGGTTAGGTTACAGTTAGTTATACTGGGTGGGTTTATATTATTAAATGGACACTCCAGGCTCCCACACACGTTAGATGCACTGTGTAGGTTAGGTTACAGTTAGTTATACTGGGTGGGCTTATATTATTAAAGGGACACTCCAGGCTCCCATACATGTTAGATGCCCTGTGTAGGTTAGGTTACAGTTATACTGGGTGGGTTTATATTATTAAAGGGACTCTCCAGGCTCCCACACACGTTAGATGCACTGTTCTACCTGGCATCTTTTCAACATCCTGGACTCCAAGTAATCCTAGGTGGGGATCATACCACCAGCGCTAACTTCAAGGAGCAGTCGGCCTGCTCCTGTCTTGTGAGTGCCCATTTTATTTATTTTATCATCAGTATTTTACTCAGTGAACTCTATTGGCTGTTTCTTTCTACCCGAGTGCTGAATATACCACTGATGGAGGAAGCCCACCTCATATCCCATAAGCGGGGATCAAACTGCTGTACGCCTTTTGTACTAGAGCTGGTTTAAGCTCTTATAAATGTGATTTTGATTTCAGCCTTTTAAATTTTTTATCCTTTTATCATCAAGCATATTGCACTATTTGGTTCTCTACTTTTTTATCTCTTACATATGAGCAGATCCATACGGAGGAGAATACAAGGACAATTGTTCTGGACCAAGCACTAATAGACTCTACGACCTCAATAAGAGTATTTTAGATAAGACCTTTTATTTTCCTTTTATCCATTCATTTTATTTGGACTATTTGTTATTTTTATCTTATATCTAGTTGTCCTTGGCGCAGCCCTTACCTTTTATTTTTCTCTTATCCAGTATTAATTTTAAGGGTTTTTGAGGGATTCCCTTATAGGGTTGCTGTCCACTTGTTAGTTAGCATAGAGAAATACATGCTGTAAGTAAATTAAGCTTCGAGGCGAAAGTGGGAGGGACCATATAATGCAACTCTTCAAGTATATTGTGAGATTTAATAAGGCTGAAACACGTAATTATGATTCCAAACTGGACAGTAGCAGGTTGAGGGGCAATCAAACCAAAAATAAACGCAGAAGGCTAGTCTTAGAGCTAATACATTTTCTAATATTTAATATTCACATTTAATATGGACAGACTTTATAGAAATATGGAAACCCCTCATTAGAGAGCCCTTTTAATTCTATTTATCGTAGGGACATACATGTTATTATTATTCTTTGTGTGTATCGGCTGTTTAAGGCAGTTGACCTTTCTGTAAATATAATAGATTATATCTGAGTGGGGTGTATTTTATTTTGAAGTATTTCGATTTGGGCAATTTGCTAATACAGTCCATTTTAATTATATTCTTACAATGACTCTCCACTATTCGCATTTAAGAAAAAATTCCTTCTAGGACTTTTACACACCAAATATTTATATATAATGTGTGATAGTACGAGCATGTTTTATCCCTTTATACTCACGAGCTAATAAAAAAAAGCCTGTGACTCGCGTTACAGTGCTGGCTTAGAATCTAACCCACTGGTTTAGCGACTGTTAAAACTGCTACTCTCTCAGTATTATTATTCAAACTACAAATTCTCGTGAATTAAATAAAATGTAAAATCTAAGTCACAGTTTTTTTCCTTTGGGATTTTATCTGTGAACATTTGGAGCTTGACAAACAACTCTGTATGTGTTTGAAACACTTTGTTTCTGTTTAAAGTGGATTCTAGAGAAGGGCCCCTAAAATATATTAAGGCAGCCTCAGGTAATAGCAAACTAGCAGTCAACAGGCTCTGAAATCCAAGATGATAACGATGAGCAAACATTCCGGCCAGTGAGGCATTAATTGGGGTTTATCTACTAAACTCCAAAAATTGTACCGAAATTGAAACTCAAATGACAAATTTTTAGAAAAATGTAAGCTGACCTGGAAAACTACTCAAACTTGTCTATAGTCACAGCTAAATTATTTAACCTTCATTTCTCTATTAGACTTTCAATTCCGTACAATTCAGTTTGGTAAATAATTGACAGGGATATTCATCTTAACTCCACCAAGTACTTTAAGAGGATGCAGGAACAAGTAATAAATCCAATAGAATATCCAGCACAGTCAGCAATACAATCCAATAATATCCCATCACTTTCCACAATCACTGGACGACACACAGTATCAGGAGTAGAACTGAACCTTTAATCGCACAACCTTTTTTTTAGAATGGGACAGGAAACGGGGGAGGTGTACACCTTCCTATACACAATCTATACACAGTCTAATAGAAGTCCATACACTGTGCGTAAAGGGCCAGTAGCCGCATAGTAAAAATCCATCATGCCCAAATACTGTCTTTAAAGGGCAATACCCCGGGCCATAGTCACATGGCAGGAGGCGGGCAAGCAAGCCCCTCCAAAAGCTCATGGCAAACTCTCTTAAAGGGGTGAGTTTGCTACATATCTCCCCTTTCCCACTGAGACGATCCAGACTTCAGACATCCGCGCGGTCTGGTGCTCTGATAGTCTGCCAGCCTTTCTCAACAGGTGTAGTTGTCCAGATGGCCTCCTGCCACCTGAGCCCAGTTGTAGATCCCGGGTCTTGTGGAAAAACAACCCAGATGCCTTCTCCCCTGGTTGGACAAAGCTGTTGCTGGGGACGGCAGGTGCCGGGTGGGTAGAGGCCAGCAGCGCTCTGCCCTGTAGTCAGTGGTTCCACTGGGTTGGTTGGTGGGTCTTCAGGCCCCAAAACAAAGAGGTAGAGAAGGCAGAGCACCCCCTGTGAATGTGATTGCCAAATGTTTCCAGTTTTCCAATAACAACAGTTAACTGGAACAATCTTTAAGATTTATGTAAAGTTATAATCTGGATAGGTCCCCATTAAATCACATTATTTTTTTACAATTCTCAGTATGTTTGTAACACAGACATTTACCCTTTACTCTTTTTCAGGGAATTGATTAACTTTTGGCTTTATAGGAATTTGCTCTAACTTTGACTGTAAGATTCCCTTGTATGACAATTCACAATGTATTTATTTAAGTGATATGGACAGTCTCGAAGCAGTGGGATGGGAGGGTTTACCATTGATAGCTTCTATTTGATTTTGTTCTATTCCTTGCTCGAACTGGCTTGATCATATTTAACCCTTTAACCACCTCTACTGATTAATGATGAACTATGATGCTTTGAAATACATGACAGGTGCATTGTCGCCATATGGGCTGGAGGAGCTGACCATTACCTTTTTCCCAACCCACACCAATGAAACACTGACACTTTAGGGTATGGGTCAATATGTCCACAGCTTTTATTTATAATATATAATAATAATAACAATAATATATAAATAACATAAAAGTCATTGCCCACCCCCACATCCTCAGCCATCCATCATTATCATTTTCCACATATCAATTCGCAAGGCAATGAGCCATCATATATAACATAACATAACATTGTATAACAATCCATAAGTATAACAAAACAAGATCCAACATTTTCCACACGGTCCTGGCAGGGGTATACCTTGATACCCCTACACCACCTGGGTTCTGAGCTACCACCAAGCTCGAAACCACCAACATCTTACCAACAGGTAACCAGTCCATATTGAAACAGCCAACTCACTACTCTTGCTCTACGCTTCCTTAAGCAGGCCCGTTACCCCCTTAACTTTCCTTCCACTAGCCCGCCGCTGTGACCAAGCGGGTAGAATAAAACCCAACACTAAAGGGAGGGTGGGACCAATTCAGCCTGGTAAGTCAATTAGTAATGAGGTGTTATAAAATGGCCGACATTTATATCAGCCTACCCAGAATCTTGATCTGTCAATCACCAACCCCTGCTCCACCTAAGCCCCGCCTCCAAGCCCTGTCAAGGCCCCCCTCTGCTAAGCTGCACTTTCTTCTTGGGGCTACAAAATGACTGCTCCTAATAATAATGTTTGCTACTCCTGTGGATGTGATCTCTAACTTTAATATCTGTTAGTTGTCAGCAAATGTTGTCGATGTGAATTATAATTTTTATAACGAGACCTATTATTCGCTCCTTTTGGGCCTATTTTGAATTTATCGTAACAGGATGACTATTTACCAAGAATCGAGGGATCTGCTTGTACGTCACACCTTAATTGTAGCAGGCCTTGTACAGCTGCTAGTACCCAGCTATTGCGTGTTTGATCATTATTTGTATCTAAAATATACAGCATTTTGCTGCTACAGGTATATTTAGAGGTATTGGCTGCTAGTATCCAGTTATTGTACATTTAACGGTTACTACACTTACTTTGAGCACATTGTAGCCAAAATAGAGCTCTCATATATTTGAATATTTCTCTATATCAAAAAAATTTTTTTCTATTTTTCTCTTTTGAGATTCAATATATATCCAGGATTAAACACATTTCACCTTTTAAAGAAACAGTGGAGGTAGCTTATACATTATAAATGACATAATATTTAGATCTACCTTGTATTTATTATCCACAGGTTGTACAAATATTTAGTAGCCTAGTTCCCATCCCTGATTTTGCTGCCTGATTTAGTCAGGCTGTGACCAGTTACGGCTGGTACTAATTTCTTTTTTTTTTATAATTTTCACTTTATTTCACTTTTTTAATGTGGCATCTGGCCATTAGGAACTGGCCAATCACAGAATATTTAACTCTCACATTGCAGAGGGTTCGTTTTAAACTATTTGCGCTAGAAGCCAGTGGGCAAAAAGTACTTTGAATTACCATAAACTTGCATTAAAGCGACGATAATTTGCGAACGTGCATCCTGTCCGATGCATTCTGTCCCAATTTCTTTCAAAACTGGTGCTTTGTTAATCTTCTGAATCCTATATGTTGTATAAGGTTTGGTTGCAAAAGCACCGATTTTAAATCAAATGCATCCGGGCGATTGCTGTAAATTTGTACAGTGAGACTGAATTCTGACTGTATTTTTGTTTTAGTAAACATGAGAATTGCCAATGCAAGTCAAAATTTGCCCAGTTTCACTGGATTTTGTTCATCAGGACAAAATCCGGTGCTTAGTAAATAACGCCTTATATTCTTTAATCTCCCTAGACACATCCCACATCCCCATTTACCTACCATCTCCATACAACCATGTTTCCTTTGTCTTGTTACATTACGAATTAATTCACTCTTTCTACACTGCTCTCACATTTCTGTCTCTATTCAGCAAGGAGTATTTTTACCTGCGAGTCACTGGCTGTGATATAAAAACATAGATTAAGAACATTAGTAATCTCCCAATCGCAATAAAAGTCAGTGGCTTGGAAGGTGGGTACCGGGTGTACTTCTCCGAAATCCTCTAACTTGCGGGAGTTTCCAAACAGGACTATCCACAAAGACCACCAAAGAGACTGTTACAGATCCAGGGTAATAGGGAATATATAAAATGGTCCACATTTTATAGATTACACTCCTTGTCCGCAGCCAATAGCCTCACTACAAGTGTTCTAGTTAAGTATTTGCCTCAGTTACAAAGTGCAAAGTTCATATCAGAGAGGTAGATC
>OW240924.1:9143085-9162320 GCA_933207985.1 Pelobates cultripes | reverse complement strand
ATAACTAACTGTAACCTAACCTACACAGTGCATCTAACGTGTGTGGGAGCCTGGAGTGTCCCTTTAATAATATAAACCCACCCAGTATTACTAACTGTAACCTAACCTACACAGTGCATCTAACGTGTGTGCGAGCCTGGAGTGTCCCTTTAATAATATAATCCTACCCAGTATAACTAACTGTAACCTAACCTACACAGTGCATCTAACGTGTGTGGGAGCCTGGAGGGTGCCTTTAATAATATAAACCCACCCAGTATAACTAACTGTAACCTAACCTACACAGTGCATCTAACGTGTGTGGGAGCCTGGAGTGTCCCTTTAATAATATAAACTCACCCAGTATAACTAACTGTAACCTAACCTACACAGTGCACCTAACGTGTGTGGGAGCCTGGAGTGTCCCTTTAATAATATAAACCCACCCAATATAACTAACTGTAACCTAACCTACACAGTGCATCTTACGTGTGTGGGAGCCTGGAGTGTCCCTTTAATAATATAAACCCACCCAGTATAACTAACTGTAACCTAACCTACACAGTGCATCTAACGTGTGTGGGAGCCTGGAGTGTCCCTTTAATAATATAAACCCATCCAGGATTACTAACTGTAACCTAACCTACACAGTGCATCTAACGTGTGTGCGAGCCTGGAGTGTCCCTTTAATAATATAATCCTACCCAGTATAACTAACTGTAACCTAACCTACACAGTGCATCTAACGTGTGTGGGAGCCTGGAGGGTCCCTTTTATAATATAAACCCACCCAGTATAACTAACTGTAACCTAACCTACACAGTGCATCTGTGTGTGGGAGCCTGGAGTGTCCCTTTAATAATATAAACCCACCCAGTATAACTAACTGTAACCTAACCTACACAGTGCATCTAACGTGTGTGGGAGCCTGAAGTGTCCCTTTAATAATATAAACCCACCCAGTATTACTAACTGTAACCTAACCTACACAGTGCATCTAACGTGTGTGCGAGCCTGGAGTGTCCCTTTAATAATATAATCCTACCCAGTATAACTAACTGTAACCTAACCTACACAGTGCATCTAACGTGTGTGGGAGCCTGGAGGGTGCCTTTAATAATATAAACCCACCCAGTATAACTAACTGTAACCTAACCTACACAGTGCATCTAACGTGTGTGGGAGCCTGGAGTGTCCCTTTAATAATATAAACCCACTTAGTATAACTGTAACCTAACCTAATAACCTACTACAGTGCATCTAGCGTCAGTGTAGGGAGCCTGGAGAATTCCTTTAATAATATAAACCCACCCAGTATAAATAACTGTAACCTAACCTACACAGTGCATCTAACGTGTGTGGGAGCCTGGAGTGTCCCTTTAATAATATAAACCCACCCAGTAAAACTAACTGTAACCTAACCTACACAGTGCATCTAACGTGTGGTAGAGCCTGGAGTGTCCCTTTAATAATATAAACCCACCCAGTATAACTAACTGTAACCTAACCTACACAGTGCGTCTAACGTGTGTGGGAGCCTGGAGTGTCTCTTTAATAATATAAACCCACCCAGTATAACTAACTGTAACCTGACCTACACAGTGCACCTAATGTCTGTAGGAGCCTGGAGTGTCCCTTTAATAATATAAACCCACCCAGTATAACTAACTGTAACCTAACCTACACAGTGCACCCAACCTGTGGGGGAGCCTGGAGTGTCCCTTTAATAATATAAACCCACCCAGTATAACTAACTATAACCTAACCTACACAGTGCATCTAATGTGTGTGGGAGCCTGGAGTGTCTCTTTAATAATATAAACCCACCCAGTATAACTGTAACCTAACCTACACAGTGCATCTAACGTGTGTGGGAGCCTGGAGTGTCCCTTTAATAATATAAACCCACCCAGTATAACTAACTGTAACCTAACCTACACAGTGCATCTAACGTGTGTGGGAGCCTGGAGTATCCCTTTAATAATATAAACCCACCCAGTATAACTAACTGTAACCTAACCCACACAGTGCATCTAACGTGTGTGGGAGCCTGGAGTGTCCCTTTAATAATATAAACCCACCCAGTATAACTAACTGTAACCTAACCTACACCGTGCATCTAACGTGTGTGGGAGTCTGGAGTGTCCCTTTAATAATATAAACCCACCCAGTATAACTAACTGTAACCTAACCTACACAGTGCATCTAACGTGTGTGGGAGCCTGGAGTGTCCCTTTAATGATATAAACCCATCCAGTATAACTAACTGTAACCCAACCTACACAGTGCATCTAACGTGTGTGGGAGCCTGGAGTGTCCCTTTAATAATATAAACCCACCCAGTATAACTAACTGCAACCTAACCTACACAGTGCATCTAATGTGTGTGGGAGCCTGGATTTTCACTTTAATAATATAAACCCACCCAGTATAACTAACTGTAACCTAACCTGCACAGTGCACCTAACGTGTGTGGGAACCCAGAAATGTTCATTTGTCTATAATCTCAAATTGCAATAAAAGATGGAGTTTAGGGGGAAAAAATTAAGTATCTAGAACTCAAGTGATACAATTTTTGTGTTCTGCAGGTTATCAAAAATGCTGCCAGTTACTTTGTCATAATTCTTTCCACTGTTACTATATATTATTAATGATAAAATGTACATATATAAAGCTGTCTGTAATTAGAGTCGTGATGTGGTCGCAGTACCTGGAATAAGGGCTACTTTTCAGACAGTTTCCTTTTTACTCACCCCAAACGTGGAGTACGAGGGCGATAACCCAGATTTCTGCAACTGCTTTCAGCATCGTGTCTGTCTACAACGACCACAAGAATGCATGGGGGACGCAGGGTGAATTAAACTAAAATTAGCAACATTTGGGCTGAAAGCTATCGGGCTATAGCTAAGCTAGATAATTTGCTGTTGCTTAAATTTTTCATTACAATATTTAGCTCAATATAATTCAGTGTTTAGTAAATAAATCTCTTAGTGTTTCTATATACGAATAAAAGCTTTTGTTGGTAATTGCAATGTAACAATAAATTGTACTAAATGACAATAAACGAAAAACCTGCACCATCCAACCTGACCTGCAATCTATTATGAGTAAGCCAATCCATTAAACTAGAAACTGTCTGTATTTTATCTTGTTCCTATGAGTCAAACTTCTCTTCTTGAATCTTGTTTGTGTTCTCCGCTCATTGTACAGCGTAACAGAATATGATGGCACTTGTAAAAAAATATTTAAAAATGAAAATTGAATATTTATATATGTAGCATTGCCCAGGGGTCAAGTCCTGGGGAAAAAAGTGTGGGAACTCTCCCAAAAAAAACCCAAAACACTTGTATGCATATATATATATGCGTGCACACACACACACACTCACACAGTGGTGTATTTTAATTTTATGCTGCCCTAGACATGACTATAGAGCACCCCCCTAATCTAAATTTACCACTCCTTCATGTCAAGGGTGCACCGCTTCCTGATTAAGAACCCACCCCTTCCTCTTTAGACTTCACCTTTTCCTGCTCCTTTTAAAGAAATACTATAGTGCCAGGAAAACAACTTTGTCACCTAACCACCCGAAAGTCCCTGCAGGACTCGAGCCCTGGCATTGCCGAAGAAAGGCTGAATGTACTACTGAGACGCAGTGAATATGTAGCATGGCTGAACGAAGCCCGAATATGGCCAAACACATGCCGAATACAAGGAGGGGTGGGGGCCGCCACATTCTTATTTAGGCCCCCACCCGTCGCACAGTCTAATACACTGCCTCCCACTTGCACCACTCTAATACACTGCCCACTACCTCACCCAATTTAATACACTGCCCAATTTAATACACTGCCTCCCACTCCCACTACTCTGATACACTGCCCGCTACCTCACCCAATTTAATACACTGCCTCCCACTTGCACCACTCTAATACATTGCCCACTACCTCACCCAATTTAATACACTGCCTCCCACTCCCACTACTCTGATACACTGCCCACTACCTCCTCCAATTTAATACACTGCCTCCCACTCCCACCACTCTAATACACTGCCCACTACCTCACCCAATTTAATACACTGCCTCCTTTAATTTGTAGTTGTGGTCAGTGATAAAAAGGCCATGTAATAGACTTAAGTCAGCCGTGGTGTGCTGAAACCGATGTTTAGGTACACCTGTGAATAAAGGAGGCCCACCATGAGGTATTGATGAAAAAAGGAAAGGGGTGGGTGGGCTGAATTGGCGGTTTCTACCCAGTGTAGGGAGTGGCCTGAGTATTTTTATTTATTTAATTCTTTATGTTTTTTGTTCATCGATACATAACAGACATTGCATATTGACAAGGTGTATATATATATATATATAGTGAGAAGGAAAGTAGCATGCATGCAATAAAGCAAGAACCTTCACAATTTTAAAATAAAAGAAAACAAGAATAACTCATTAATCTTATAGCTATAAGTAAAAAAGGGAATAACATTTGTATTGGGAGCATATTCACTAGAAGTACTATGCTTAGCAAGTGGTGTTAGTAGGTCTGGCTACTGGTGTGTGTCCCAGTTTGGAGATAATCTGCATCTCTGGATCACACTTGGGTTAGGAGCACCTGCTACCCGATCCTCTTCAGAGGTAACACACAGTTCTGCTTAATAGTAAGAAGATATAGAGGCACCGGATTACTTGCAGCTGATTGTTTCATCATGCCAGGGCTAAGGTGTACTTGCTGTCTTGACTTCTGCTGTAACCGTAGGGACCTAGCTGCCCAAGGTAGATACTGGTAGGCGCGATGGTAAGGCCCAGCTCGCAGTTCCGAGTGAAGCAGTATTTGATGCGGTCCCAGTTGCACTTAGGTAAGGATTCCCCTGGTCGCCTAGGGACTTCCCTTGGAGTTTCTTCAGGGCTCTGGCTCAGTTGAAAGGGGATGATCGGTATTGTGGCGGAAGTAACCTCGCCACTGTTTTTATGAGGGGCCTGTTTGCCAGCCTCTTGCCCTGCGACTATGGCCCTGGGATGTATAGCCCTTCCAGGAACTGATGTGGGCATACTGGAGGCTTATAGTGCTGTTTCTGGCCCTTTAATGCCCAAAGAAAAGAGTTTGTACTTTTAAACTGGCACTTCGGATACAGTCGAAGTGTCGAAGTTGTTGAAGTCATCAAAGTGGCTGCCATGCGAATACCGAACACGTGGCGGCGGCCATTTTAACTCATTCAAAAGCTGACCCATATGTTCTACTCTACTTCGACCCTGCGGCTGGAGACTAAGTCCCGTTCAAAGATACGAATGCTCGTTCAAATGGGTCAGTCGTTTTCTCAGGGTAAAATAGACCGACCGCACAGCCCAAATCCATGGAGCTGTTTTGGGCAGGAAAATGTGCCTGCAGTCGGTCAAAAGTGACTTATTTTTATCTCCTGAACGGCTGAACGGATTGGAATGATTTTTGGGTATGTTTGTATTTGGAATGTGCGGATTAATAATATGTGACTTTTATTAATATTGGATGTATGGTTTTAGAGTTATGAAAGTTGGGTAAAAAGTATGTTTTAAACTGTATGGATAATTGGGTTACCTTTCAGGCTAAGGGGAGGAGATGTGTGGGATGTAACCATTGTGTGATTGGGTAGTGTCAGTGTGGCGAAACCGGCCTCGCCACGTGTCCTTGGAGGGGGCTGCTTGCCCGCCTCTTGCCTTTGGACTATGGACCAGACTTTATGTGAATGTGTTAACCCAGATAGCTATGCCATGGAGCCCATTTGTGTAGTTAAAGACTTCTGCTCCATGGCAATTGAACTGTGTGAATAGGATCTGAGCGCTATTTGGTAGTTTTGTGCGCTCAGATCCCAGCTATCTGGGGATATGTGAAATGTCTGTGTTTTATGTATAAAAGGTGACTTTATGTATTTTAAAGTGTTTTGTGTCTTTTTGCAACCATGTGCTTAATGGAGTCTTGTGTCTGTCCTGGGAGATAATTGAATTACTCTCCAGGATAGAAGACTCTGAAACTGGTTTGGGCCAGAAAGCCATGCTTCATTTAGTCACAAAGGACTTTTCCTTAACTTTTGAACCCCTGGTCTGATTCGTGCCATTTTTTAATATGTTGTTCCCCTGAATGGATTGATTCTGAAAATGTATGTTTTATGTTTGTGACATTTATATTTTAGAAGTTATAAATATTGTGTAAAAACTGTATTCCTCTGCCGGTGATAATGAGATTACCCATTGTGTTCAGTAATCATATCACCTGCAGAGAGGAGGATTTTGTGTGGGAGTGTCTGGGTGTATTGTACGGATTGATTGGTTGTTTTGTAACGCCCTGTGGGCTGTACTATGTTTGTGGATTGGGAATAAAAGAGACTGTATGTGACAGTACAGAGAGTTCCTGTTTTAACCCTCAAGGTGAAGTGTCGTCTCATTATTGGGGGAAGGATTTATTGTATGCTGTTCCAGTTTGACTGCTAGGAGAGTAAACCTATTCGTATGGTTCCTATTCAACTGCCTACAGCATTCATATGCTTGGGAGAATTTATTTGTTTCTCCGGTTCGGTGATTGTGGTGTCTGCCAGAGTGCTTGGAGTCCTCAGGAAGCGCTAGGAGCATCCTTCAACGGAGGTACCCAGTCGGGGTGCCAGGCGATCCGTTACAGTCAGGATCTGCTCTGCCCTGTTCTGATGTCTGACCATGGCTTCTGGTATCCAGTACTCTGTTTACAATTCTTGTTTAGTCTTTCTTGGTTTTCTGGTTTTCTATTCTGTCTGGTTTTCTTTGTTGCTGGGTTTCTGAGTTCATTCTTATAATCTGTCCCTGGATTTCCCAGTCTCCAGGATTCCTTTAAATGTTTGTTTTATGTTGCCACACCTGCTTGTTTCCACTTTCCTTTTGTTTCAGCTTGGACCTGCAGCAGTGTTTTGTGTCTCTGCCCTTTCTTGCAGGTAAGTGCTATATTGTGGTTTAGTATGGTTATTTTAGCTAACATTAGGCAGTGTAGGACCTGCCAGATATGGGGTACATTGGCGTTGTTGGCAGGCTTATGCAATGTATGATTATATAATGTGACTAAATCCCCATACTTTTCATAATTAGTGCTTGGCTATGTTTCCTCTTGTTTTGCCTTGTATCTCTTGTCTTGTTTTGTTTTGTAATCCCAGTCTATGTACAGTCATGTCTTGTCCTTCCCCTGTTTAGTTAATGTTCCCTTATGTATTGTGTACATGTTCTAGGTTCTGCTTTCTGTCCTGCTCTGGTTCTGGGTTCTCTTAGTTTTGTCTTGTTTTCATGTTTGGTGCCTATCTCTAGTCTTTCCTTGTTCTCCTAGTTTGGTCTTGTTTTCTTGTATGGTGCCTTGCTCTCCTAGTTCTGCCTTGCTTCTGTACTGGATACATCCCTGCTGCAGAGCCTCCCTATTCAGCTCCTGCTTAATTACTTGCTCCTAGTTCCTGGGATCTGCATAAGCTGAATCAGCGTTCTGGTATGTGGCTGCACAAACACTGGTGCTCAACACCAGGGGGCGTGCAGTTGCCCTGCACCAGACCCTGCTAATCCACCTCCATACTGTGACTCCTACTCTGAACATCAGGCATATTGGGTCCCGGTCCATGCACCGCCGCCCGGACAGTGTCTGGGTCCCGGGCACCGGACCGCCACCCTGACAGGTAGTGTATAATTGTATGTGGGCGTCTCTCTTGCATGAGAGAATTGCATAAAAGCAGAGTGTGTGTCAATAAACCAGAGTTCTTCTTCACCCTCAATCTAGAGTCCTGTCTCTTATTGGGGGAACCGCTATATCACTACAAGGGATTGCTATGCTCTGTATGCTCCCTTGGATAATCACTTCTATGCTCTTGTAAGAGCTTGTTCCAGCTTCACTCTCGTGGAGGAGAGGATCACCCACTGGAACCTGGAGCTTTGTTGTAGGTCCAGGGTGGGTAGGAGACGGCGAGACCCTTACCAAGCTGCGGCGGTTCGTGGAGTCTGCGGTGGTTGTGGTGTCTGCGTAGCGCTTGGAGCCCTCTGTAAGTGCTAGGAGCGTCCTTCAACGGAGGTACCCAGTCGGGGTGCCAGGTGATCCATTACAGGTATGAGGGGACATTGCTGACTATAGATACCAGAAATCGTTAAATAACCGGTCTAGTTTGAGCAGTATGTCTGGCTGCTGTTTTCCGCTGGCATGGAGTGCAGAGAATGCCTGCCATTTAACTCAAGGTGTCAGTCCTGTCATCTGGCTGAACAAACGTGCCTCTGGACCCCACAACACCCAGCCGGTGAGGAGAGGATAAGTTCTGATGGACCCTACAAAATTCAAGGAGTCCGAAGGCAGAGGGATCGGCCGCTTCCCTCTCGCCCAAGTATAGTAGGCTGCAATCCTTCCGAGATCAATGAACCATTGAATAGCAGCCAAACTCAGGTAGATTTATATATGTTAGAACTCACATAAGTGTTGTGAGTGCTGTATGCAGTGGATTGTCGATTCTAATCGATTAAGTTGGTGGTTTAGGCGTTTTTCACCCGCAGCTGGTCTAAGGTGCATCCAGCTAGCTCTGCAGTTAGGCTCCGCCCATTGGGCTGAGTATTTAAAGGCCCGATAACCCTTCCCATAATTTCAGGTTCCTCTTTTCTATTTGTGGTCAGGGACAAAAAGACGTGTATTATAGTTAGCGGCATAAGTTGGTTGTGGTTTGCCAAAACTTACATTCGGGTAGGCCTGTAAATAAAATGAGCAAAAAGATTAATAAAGATAATGCTTTATTACTTGTTAACATTACATAGTTAATTCCTCGAACAAGTGC
Source organism: Pelobates cultripes (assembly GCA_933207985.1). Lineage (NCBI taxonomy): Eukaryota > Metazoa > Chordata > Amphibia > Anura > Pelobatidae > Pelobates > Pelobates cultripes. Next base: position 9,153,559 of record OW240924.1, on the reverse strand, counting down.
CTCAGTTCCATTTCTGATTGAGAGGTATATCTCATGTATGCTGCAGATTTCCAGCGCCCCCTCCTTTTGATGATGTGTACTGGAATATTTTTGCTAGCGACTGCCAAGGCTGTTCCTATTCTAAAAGAATGTCCTGAAAATGTCAAAGGGTCGTAATCGAGTTTGATAAATAGTGTTCTGATGTATAGAATGACTTTTGATGTAGTAAGAGTGTTGCCTGACTTATGGAGGTCCTCGATTTTAGGTCTTTTGTTGACTTCAGTAACCCTGTCAGAGGTTAACTTGTTTGGGCATAGGAACCTGTAGAAGGCTATGTAAATAGCGGTTTTGATTATCAGGTTTGTATTTGTTTCGAGTAACTTGGACAAGGTTCTAAGTTGGGTCAGCCTATGGGTTCTTATTTAGCCGGTTTGGGGTTGTCCAAGAGAAATATACATTTCAGTATATTTTTTATAGGATAAGAAGACATGAAGGCTTTGTGACTAGGGAAAATGGTCAGCAGGAGGTGCTGTAAACCAATTAACTAAAGTTTAATAGTACTGTGGGACGGGTTGAGGTGGCAAAAATATGTGAATGCCACCATGATATCTTTAGAGTATGGATTAGTAATTTGATATTCTGCAGTGATTTTGGTGAAAATGGCCGGTGCCCTGTTATAAGCATGAGTAGTATTGGCAAAGAGTGCATCGTGTGACAGCAGTCTACTGTGGGCCATGGCATGTGCTAGTCTAGTGTTAGATTCTGGAACAAAGGGACTCTGGTTGGTTACCTGGCAGCAGTAGGGTGTGTTCGGAAGAATTCCTGAAAATGAGATTGTGATAAAGCATAAACTGCAATTATTTATGCTGATCTGGGACATATATACAGACAATGTAATATTGTAGATTATACTAGCTTTAGTCTATAATCTTAATTTTATTAATGACAGGAGGTGAATATTTGCTTAAGTCTCTCTTTGCTAGAACTCCACAGCAGCACATTAACATAGAAATAAAAACACCAGAGACAAAAAACGGTAATCAGGAAGCTATAAAAGGCTTCTCCCAACTAACTATTTCCTCTTTCACGCTGAGACAAATAAAGTACATGAACAATACACCACAAATACAATAACAGGAGAAACAAACATAACGAATTCCATCCGAAATTTAAACCCTGAAACCAGTGGGTGAAGCCTTGACCTTTATCCTGTAGAGTAGTCGGATCTAAGAACTGTAGCCAAACCATTAAACCGACACAAGATAAACAGTCGAAACACTGATTAGCGAATGAAATGTACTGAAAAAACCTGTATCCCCATCATAAAATACTGACGTAACCATATCCCAGATAAACCCCAACTCCCCCAGATAACCAACCTAGCTGAAGCGGGTGAATAAACAACAAGCCAGTCAAACCAACAAACAACAAGGGGAGGGAGAAACTGGGAGGGAAATATTCGCCTCCTGTCATTAATAAAATTAAGATTATAGTTACACTAAAGCTAGCATAATCTACAATTTTATAGCATGACTGGAGTCTTCAAATTTGTTGTTTTAACGCTCGGACAGCAAAGACCAAATAAACAAGATCCGCTGTACCAACCTTAACTCTGCGAAGATGGCTCCTCGTAACAGGCAGGAAAGCATACAATTTCTAGGAGAAATAATGCCCGCCATGTCGGTACCTGAAGTCGCAGTGTTACGGACTGAACTGAACCGAAAAAAACCTCTACATCCCGCCAATGCCAACCCTAACCCCAACCAAGCGGTACATGAAGGGCGAGAAAAAGGGAAAAACCATTTAAACAAACGGTGACGTCGAACTCCGCCTAAAGGTGGGAGTGCTACCAAAGTAAGAATATGACCCTCGGATCCGACTAAGGCTGATAGACAACTAAGGTCCGAACTGCCGAATCCATCTGAAAGAAAAACAATGTATAATAACGGAAATAACTCCAGAATCAGTAAATGGACAAAACCCGACAGAACCCACCATAGGAGCATGACAAAAACGCATGTACCCCCTGGGGAGATGAATACCTGTCCTCGGGAATTGTAAAGGGAATTCTAAGCAGAGCGAGGCCCGTCGACAGTAGTACGCGCTACCTAATCTAATTAATATGGCAGTCCTGTAATAAAGTGACCGAACAATACCTGAACCCTGTAAAAGCAGTAGCAAAATTAGGAGATCCATACCAGATCCAACTACGTCAGGGTCGCCATGCAGACCAAAGTCTCACAATCCCCGAGATCAAATGAGCAAGAGTCCAGGGAATCCAGGAACTAGTCTGCTGACTTTTGACATTTGCATACCTAAGACCCAATTGACATCACCATCTGAACATCACTCTCACAGAAACCTCCAATGTCTTGACCTAGATCATTTCTCCAGTAATCTCCAAACTCTCCTTTTACCTATCTCAAATCTCACCTGTCCTAGTTCTGCAACCTCCTTCTACAATTCCACCCTCTCCTCTCAACTAGACATCATGGCACCTTGTACATTTAAACTCCGCAGGCCCCCCCAACAACAACCCTGGTACACCAAGCTCACTCGATACCTCCAAAAATGCTCCAGAACTGCTGAACGCTGTTGGAGAAAGTCTCACTGTGCATCTGACTTTCTCCACTATAAATTTATGCTGAGCTCATACAGCTTGGCTCTTTCCCCTGCAAAAGTTAATTACTTCAATACCCTCATAATCACACTCCCGCAAACCCAAACGACTATTTCACACATTTAACTCTCTTCTTTGCCCTGCTGTTCCTCCTCCACCTACTAACTTGACCACCTCAGACTTTGCAACTCACTTCACTGACAAGATCTCTACAATCAGAGAAGAGATCTCTCATCTTTCTTCTTCCTCTTACAATACTTCCCCTAACTTCACTCCCTCTGCTGTTCTATGTTCATTTGCACCCGCTACATTGGAAGAGGTTTCTGCTCTGCTCCAGTCCTTCCGCCCCACCACCTGCTCCCTAGATCCAATTCCCTTGCATCTCATCCGTACTCGGTCTTCTTCTCTTTCTCCACCTCTCACTAAAATTCTTAATCTCTCTCTCTCCTCTGGTATATTTCCATTGCCCTTCAAACATGCAACTGTAACCCCAATTCTAAAGAAGCCCAATCTTGACCCTAACTCCCCATCCAACTATCGTCCTATCTCGCTACTGCCTTTTGCATCCAAGATCCTTGAAAAAATTGTGTATGCAAGATTGACAGACTTCCTCGAGTCCAACTCTCTGCTAGACCCGCTTCAATCTGGTTTCCGCGCTAAGCACTCTGTGGAAACGGCACTGACTAAAGTATCCAATGATCTACTTGCTGCAAAATCTCGTGGTCACTACTCTATCCTAATTCTCCTTGACCTGTCTGCGGCTTTTGACACTGTTGATCATCAACAGCTTCTTCTCATCCTCCGCAATATCGGTCTACAAGATATTGCTCTCTCCTGGTGCTCCTCCTACCTCTCCCAGCACTCTTTCAGTGTTTCTTTCTCTGGTTCTGCTTCTTCTCCCCAACTCCTCTCTGTTGGTGTCCCCCAAGGTTCAGTCCTTGGTCCCCTACTGTTCTCCATCTATACTGCCTCCTTTGGCTTCCAATATCATTTCTATTCAGATGACACGCAAATCTACCTGTCCTCTCCTGATCTCTCCCCGTCCCTCTTGACTAGTGTCTCTGACTGCCTCTCTGCTATTTCTAACTGGATGGCTGTCCACTTCCTTAAACTAAACTTGACCAAAACTGAAATTCTGGTCTTTCCTCCCTCGAGTGTTACTCCTGTGTCTGTTTCCCTTCAAGTCAACGGTGCACCATCAGCTCCACCATGCAGGCTCGCTGCCTAGGTGTTCTCTTTGACTGCGACCTCTCCTTCAAGCCTCATGTTCAATCTATCGCCAAATCCTGTAATTTCCATCTCAAAAACATTGCGCGCATCCGCCCCTACTTAACGCCAGATGCGACAAAGGTGTTGGTCCATTCCACTGTCCTTTCTCGCTTTGACTACTGTAATCCGCTTCTCAGTGGTTTTACGTGATCCCAACTTGCGCTGTTACAGTCCATAATGAATGCAGCGGCGAGGCTCATCTTCCTGTCCGCCCACACCTCCCATGCCTCACCCTTCTGTCAGTCCCTACATTGGCTTCCTATAAAATATAGAGCTCAATTTAAAATACATAATGCAGCTCCCACCTATCTATCCTCCCTTACACACAAGTATGTCCCTTCTAGGCCCTTATGATCTGCTGAAGACTTGCGTCTATCTTCTGTCCGTACTCCCACCTCTGATACTCGCCTACAAGATTTCTCGAGGGCTGCACCGTTCCTGTAGAACTCTCTTCCCTCCTCCGTTAGATGCTCACCCAGTCTCCACTCCTTCAAAAAATTGTTAAATACCCACTTCTTCATAAAAGCGTATCAATTAAACTGTTAATAGCTACTGACTGATTCCTCTTCTGCAACTGTCACTAGTCTTATACTATCCATACCTTTTTGTGTCATATTACCCCACTCCCTCTAGCATGTGAGCTCATTGAGCAGGGCCCTCAACCTCTCTGTTCCTGTGTGTCCAACTTGTCTGGTTACAACTACATGTCTGTTCGTCCACCCATTGTAAAGGGCTGCGGAATTTGACGGCGCTCTATAAATACTACAACAACAACAACCTCTGCCGAAGCAGAGATCCTAATTCCAAAGTACCAGCAGACTGAGGCACCTGTAGAAAGGTCCTGAGACCAAACAAACGGAGGAGACTCGTCCGCGTCTCCGTGTCGAACACTCCTGGAGGTAAGCGTCCATCGCTGAGCAAATGGGTCCGTCATCCAGCAGAACTGGTCGGGGCCTGATGGGTCTTCCTCCGTGGACTAAAGTCTTGACGCCGGGTCCTCCCAGAGAAACTATTCCATATGTCAGAGAACTCTGGCAGAGGAGAGCGTAGGATCCGCCGTCCAGGACTCTACTCCTTGAGGTGTAGAGGAGGTTGATATTTCCCTGGTTGAAACAAAATCCAGGGACTCGATCAAGGGAAAACGCTGGGAGCGTCTGACCTTTCGGTCTGGGAGGTACCTCGCAGGGGGTCCGGCAAGCCCATCCAGGTAGACCATACAGCAAGATGTCCTATATCGATGAAGAATCGCATCCGGATCCCAACGCATGGAAAATGAGAAAGATCTCTTCAAATAATTCTGGAATTCCTGAATGTCCTCAATTCCTCCCAACCTGCCAACCAGGTTGTATTGTCACCCAAATAACTGATGCACGAGATACCTATCTCACCATGAAGGAAAAAAAGAGGCCACCTTACCAGAACTGGGCCCCGCGGTCCCTAGAAGTTTCTTGAGGGCCGTGTCTAATTCAAAGTAACCAATGAATATACGTTCAATCGTAGACTCGTGCTGGGACTGCGAGAGGCTCAGATCCCTTTATCCCAAGCACCTCCAGCGGACCAAATTGCGTTTAGGATAGGGTCGTCTGCCACCCCAGACTCTGGTCCCCGTCTGGGATGTCATCCGAAAGTGGAGGCAAGTGTGAAATTCCGGGTCAAGGATCCAATCCCCTATAAAAAGGTATGGGTTGGAGCTGAAATAATCCTCCATGAAGTATTTCCATGTAAAAAAAGGACACATATTATACTTTCTCGTATGTTCCTCTAGCACAACTCACTCGTGAAGCAAAAAAAAAAAAAAACGGCTTGCCAGTGTGGACTTAATAGTATAGCCACTCCTGAATACTAGACAGGTGCTTAACCAGCAAAACCGCAGTGCCCCATCGGGGTCTAAGTCTGGGTTTGCGGCTACTTAGTTCGGGAGCCTGGCTGGGAATACCGCTCGAATTATCCTGCGGGCTTCTCAAGCCAGCGGTTTACGGGCCCAGAAATGCACCGATGGTGCTAGGTGATCGTGCAGAGACCATTCCAAAGAAACAAGGTGAGCAATGGATCGAGTGTCGAACAGTGGTTCGTTTAAGGCGATCCATGAGAAGACCTCTTCTTCCACGGTCATCGGTGCCCCTGTAGTGGGCTTTGTTCTACATCTCATGGTGCACTAGGGGCCATCATCCTAGTCCACACCGGTCCGTCCGCCAATTTCGCTAGGGTGGCCATGGTGGGGAGGGGGGGAGTTACGGGGACCTTCACCCCTGCACCAAATAGGCAGTGTCGTCTGGCCGTCAAGGCCGATCGTATCAGGGTTAGACACTTCTCCGGAGTCTAATCTTTCCAGGTGTCTGGTTCCGGGCCTTCACCCTACTCGTAGTGCTTATGCGCCCTTGCTTGCTCTCCACTCGGAGAGTTTGACTCCTTCAAGTCGTCTTCCTTTTTAAGAAGGTGGTCATAGCCTACCCCGCGCCATGTAGGCAGGGCCATCTGGCTGCTTGCAGAGGGGCTAGTCGCTCCTCGGAGTCTTATCTTTCCGGGAGCCTGGTTCAGGGCATTCACTCTTCCAGTAGCACTCAGTCGCACTTGCCTGCTCTCCTCAAGGAGAGTCTGACTCATTCAAGTCACTGGTTCAGTGCCTTCACCCTTCCAGTAGCACTTATGTGCCCTTGCCTGCTCTCCTCTTGGAGAGTCTGACTCATTCAAGTCGCCTGCCATTTTAAAGGTGGGCCCTCTAGCGTCACGCTCCTGATGATAAGCTTAAGGGAGGACCCTGGCTGGAGCCTAATTCCACGGAGGTGGTCCCTGCCATAGTAGTCATTGTCTGCACTGTTAACCCGGATAAGGGTTTTCCTGTGCAATGGTCCCAGGCAAAGCAACCTCAAGGAGTATAGAGGACAAGTGTCACCAGCAGGGAGATAGGGGCAGCACCCCATATACTGACCGAGGCAAGTTGGGCAGCGCATGCAATGCACAAGCGTGAGTATGTGGCAGTAGGCTTGGCATGCAGACATTCTGGCACAGACTGCACAGGCCAGATCAATGGGGCACAGGCAAAGCAGGCCAATCAATGGGGCACAGACAAGTCAGGACCTTCAGAGATGTACAGGTGAGTAACTGCGCATTCCATTCTTCTGATAAAATGTACCTTTCACTCTTGAGATAAGATGTACATAACACTTCTTCAGCTTAATAGCACATAACACGCTTCTGTGTAACTGTAATTAACACTCTTCTGTGTAAACAAACAATACGTTCTTCTGTGTAACCGTACCGAACGCTCTTCCGTGTAACTGTACATAACACTCTTCTGTGTAACTGCACATAGTATATTACTGTGTAACTGTACATAGCATTCTTCTGTGCAACTGTACATAACATTATTTTGTGTGACTGTACCTAGCATTCCATTGTGTAACTGTAGATAACGCACTTCAGTTAAATAGTGCCTGACACTCCGTAAATAGTGAACTTGCACATTGAGTACACCTGTAGTCAGGGAACTCACCAACTGAGTTACCTCACAAGAGGTGCTCCATTGGTCAATATGATACAAACCGAGTGCTGCAAGCAATCATCTGAACAAACTGTGGTGAAACCGACCTCGCCACTGGGCATTGGAGAAGACTGATTGCCCGCCTCCTGCCATGTGACTATGGCCCCTGGGATGTATTGCCCTTTATAGACATGATTTGGGCATAATGGATTTGTGTTGTGCTGCTGCTGCTGGCCCTTTAAGAACCATCTGGGGACATACTGTGGAGTTACTGGGTGGCCACCATTTCATGTATCAGAGGCACATGGTGAGAACAATGGATGAAGCACACGGTGAGAACAATGGATGGCGGCCATTTTAATTCACAGACACTGTTTGGACTTTTCAACACGGTGCCATCTCGCCGGTATTTGGTGCACAGAGACATCGTGCAGTGGTTTTGGACTATACAACAAGGGACCCATCATACAGTAATTATTTTTCATATAGCCTGTATATGTTCTGCGGAATCTGCATTAAAATGTATCTTCCAAACTACTGAACGGATCTGGGTGAATTTTGGATATGTGGTTCACCCAGATCCCCTGGTTCCAAGGATATTTTTATGCGGTTATTGCATGTTTTGGGCTCCCTGTGATATGTTTTGTAATACTGTATTTCTCTGCCTGTGATAGTTAGATTAACCATTGTGTTCAGTAATCATATCACAGGCAGAGGGGAGGATTTTGTGTGGGAGTATCTGTGTGTATTGTACGGATTGATTGGCTGTGTTTCAAAACCCTTTGGGCAGTACTATATTTGTGGATTGTGAATAAAAGAGGCTGTATGTGCCACTTCAGTCAGTTCTGCTTGACCTCAAAACGAAGTGTCGTCTCGTTATTGAGGGAATTGGATTGTATGCTGATTGCCAGGAGTGTAAGCTGATTGTATGAACTCCTTGTCTTTCCTCCTCCTAATACTGATCCTCCTCTCTCGCTCTCCCTTCAACTCAGTGATATCCACATAAGTCCATCCCTGCAAGCGCGCTGTCTTGGCGTCATACTTGACTCTGGTCTCACCTTTGAGCCTCACATCCAGTTTGTTGCCAAGTCCTGTAGGTTCCAACTCAAAAACATAGCCCGCATTCGCCCCTTTCTTACGCAAGATGCTACCAAGGAGCTTGTCCATGCTCTAGTAATTTCCCGCATGGATTACTGTAACCCTCTCCTGATTGGTCTCCCCAAAAGCCGTATTGCCCCGCTACAGTCTGTCATGAATGCTGCAGCTAGACTTATCTTCCTCTCTAGTCGGTCCTCTCACACCTCACCCCTCTGCCGGTCCTTACATTGGCTCCCTGTATGCTATAGGAGTCAATTCAAAGTGCTAACCCACACATTTAAAGCACTGAACAATTCTAGCCCCACTTATATCTCTTCACTAATCCATAGATATGCCCCTCCTCGTACCCTCCGCTCTGCCCGTGACCACCTCCTGACCGCTGCTCGCACCCGTATGGCCAACTCGCGCTTGCAGGACCTCTCGCGGGCGGCTCCTCTCCTATGGAATAGCTTGCCTACTGCCATCAGACTCTCCCCTAGTCTTCAATCATTTAAGAAGGGCCTTAAAACCCATCTCTTCAGGAAAGCTTATGGCCTCCCAGAGTAATCTCTACCTTACATACCTGTCTCCTGCTCTCTCCTATGGGACAGTGCTTTGCCCTCTCCTCCAGCTCTGCTTCACTCCTACTTGATATTTCTTGTCCTAATGTTTCTAATACCCCACTTCCAATAGTCTGTAAGCTCGTTTGAGCAGGGTCCTCTTCAACCTATTGTTCCTGTAAGTTTTCTTGTAATTGTCCTATTTATTGTTACATCCCCCCTCTCAAAATATTGTAAAGCGCTTCGGAATCTGTTGGTGCTATATAAATGATAATAATAATAATAATATGCTTTTCTGTTCAGCTGCTTACAGCATTCATATGCTTGAGAGCATTCATATGCTTCTCCGGTTCGGTGGTTGTGGTGTCGGCTGCAGTGCTTGGAGTCCTCAGGAAGCGCTAGGAGAATCCTTCAACTGAGGTACCCAGTCGGGGTGCCAGGTGATCCGTTACACAAACAAAAGGGGGGGGAGGGGGGGTGTGAGTATAAATGGTAACACTGCCGGCTGTGCCTGTAACCCTTGAGGGGGTTGTGCACAGCTCTATATAGCAAGCCTGTGATCTATACCATCCACTATGGTCCCCAGTAGTCTAACCTGCCAGCCACATGGTGCACAAAGCCAGGACAGCCTGAGGGTGCAATGCGCCTGAGTCCCAGTCAAAGCTACAGCACATGTGCCTGCCATCAACGGAACTAGTGTGGTAAGTTTGCAAACTGGCCACACTGCATGGGAAGACCCCCACGGGAGCAGTTATACCGCGAGTAGAAGCGTGGGTCGGGTGGGGGATGGAGGCAGAGGATCTCGCTCAGCGACGGACGAAAGGTGAAGGGGCAAAGCCACCCGGAAAAGATAGAGGGAGGGAGGGAAAAATGAAATCCCCCCCCCCCAAACCCGAGAAAAAACTATCCCCAGACAGGGGGGCCCAACACAGGAAAATGCAGAAAAGTCATAAGAGAAAATACATCCCTACAGCAAAAAAGTAGGGACCGAAAAACACAATCTAAATAAATCATAACGGCAGTAGGAAGGTAAACACATTCTAAACAAATAAATCCCTGCAGCCATAAGAAGGTAGATGCAGAAAAACAGAGTAAATAAATCAAGCAATCACTAGAGCACTAAGGAGGTAGATGCAGAAAATACAGTATAGCTAAATAAATCAATCACTACAGCACTAAGGAGGTAGATGCAGAAAATACAGTATAGCTAAATAAATCCACCTTGCACATGCTGGAGAGACTGTTTGAGCAGCAGCAGCAGCAGGCGATAGTGGAGTTTCAGCTGCAGCACGCACGGGTCAGTGGCTCTGCACCAAACTTGCCCTCCAATTGATCAGAGTTAAAGGATTTCAAGTGGACTCATTACAATTACAGGATCTCTAAAGAGTCCTGTATTGTTATTTGTCGTCACTACCATCCCGTGTCGGGGGTGGGTCATTTGCGCACCTGCTCCCTTCCTTGCATGTGGTAGCCGTTTCTCAGGCTCCC
>OW240924.1:9105426-9142985 GCA_933207985.1 Pelobates cultripes | reverse complement strand
TCTCCGGAATCGAGCCCTGATTCCCCATTACCCATGGTCACCATGGTAGGTGCAGTAAATGGCATCGAAAGTTTATAAGAATGACCTTCGAATGCGTTGTCGCCTTGTCGTTAGGGAGCCCATTGAAAAAGTGCTCTAGCATGACGAGCTGGGTGATCTCCTCCGGGAACTTTGCTTGATGGGAGTTGAGCCAGTTCTGGGTGGCCCTTGTGATGCTGCATGCCCACTCTGCACGGGAGTCCTTCTCCCATTTCCGGGTCTCCCTAAACTTACTGCAATATTGCTCGGGGGTGACCGGGTGAATTTGGGTAATAGAGGGATAGTCTCTGATCTGCTCTTCTGGTACAGCCCGGTAAATATCCGCTGCCTTCCCCACTAGTTTGATGGCCATAATGGTGACCCAGTCGCTGGGGTCCACATCTTGAAGTAGGCACTGGTGTTCAAAGTCTTGTAAAAAGTCATCGATATCTTCTTCTGCTTCCTTGAAGTCTTTGAAGGCATTGTATGGTAGCTTGTGGGCCAGGGCGATTGTGCTTCCCGGCGCCCTCTTCCCTTCTTCCTTCATCTGGGTTCATGGAGGTCACCCTCTGTCTATTGGCAAGGACATAGGCTTGCACCTCCAAAAAGGTCCTCCTGACAATCCACCTCCTTGTAGGTTACTTTAGAGCACTGTAGTCCATGGGTCTGTTGGCAGGGACATGGGATTCCGCCGCTTGCCACCAATTGAAGCGGGACCTGGGTAACAGATGGTTATCCCTTTTGATTAGAATAGGTCAGACACATTTCCCCAGTAACCGGATGGGACACAGTTGCAGGATACAACGTTTGACAATCTTTATTTGGGTACACAACTTTGCCTCCTGTTGCCTCCTCCTCCTCTACCACCTCCTCATCCATTCAGCATAACACCTTCAGCACAGCCAGGGGGAAACAACAGCAGGCTGTTTTTAAACTCATATGTTTGGGTGAAAAACCCCACACCACGCAGGAGCTGTGGACAGGCATGGAACAACAGACCGATGAGTGGTTGTTGCCCCTGAGCCTCAAGCCCGGTGGTGGTGTGCGATAATGGGCAAAATCTCATAGCAGCTCTGGGCCTCGCCAGTTTGACGCACATCCCTTGCCTGATGCATGTGCTGAAATTCCTGAAAAACTACCCAGATATATCAGAGCTGCTGCAAAAAGTGCGGGCCGTCTGCGTGCTTTCAGGGTTCTCACCCTGCTGCTGCTTGCCTGTCTGCGCTGCAGCGTAACTTCGGCCTTCCCGCCCACAGACTCATGAGACTGTGCGAGCAGCAGCAGGCGATAGTGGAGTTTCAGCTGCAGCACGCACGGGTCAGTCGCTCTGCGGAACAGAGTTTTTTGTTTTTTTTGTTTGTTTTTTTTAATATATGTCCCAATATTTTGGGGGCTACCCCAATTCCAAAAAATAAATAAATATAATATACAGTGTTGGCTACCTCCTCCTCTTCCACTGCTGCTTCCACCTCCTCGCCACTGTCATCGCCTCCTCAACCTATGGGTCACTTAGTATTAACTATGTACACAATAGCAGAGGCTTGTGAAGGCCTTTTCTTCATGCATCAGGACCGCAAGAAATGCACCGAAAGCCGCAAATGTTTCTTTTTTTTTTTATATGTCCCAATATTTTGGGGCATATAAATTAAAATAAAAAATATATATCTAAAAAACAGTGTTGGCTACCTCCTCCTCCTCCACCACCGCTTCCACCTACACCGCCACAGTCACTGCCTGCTCAACCTATGGGTCATTTAGTATAAACTATGTACACGATAGCAGAGGCTTGTGAAGGCCTTTTCTTCATGCATCTAGTGCCAGTGGCGTACACATGACCCATGGGGCCCCGGTGCGAAAATTGATCGGTGGGCCCCCCCGCGCTTACTCAGCACGGGTCGGGGCCGCAACACACGCCGATGGGCACCTGGTTGCAGGGCAGCGACACTGCGACCGCGGTATGCACACACACACTTAAAGGACCACTACAGACACCCAGATCACATCAGCTCAATGAAGTGGTCTGGGTGCCAGGTCCCTCTAGTTTTAACCCTGCAGCTGAAAACATAGCTATGTTTCACTGAGGGTTAATGCAGCCTCTGGTGGCTATCTCATTGACAGCCGCTAGAGGAGCTTCCGTAATTCTCACTGTGAAAATCACAGTGAGAAGACACTGAACGTCCATAGGAAAGCATTGAGTAATGCTTTCCTATGTGCGGTTTAAATGCAGTAAATGCTGAAGACACACACTCTCACGAACAGACGCATACACACTAGCTAACAGACACACACATTGACTGACAGAGACACACTCAGCGACAGACATACACACACTTAGAAAACATACACTTTCACTGACAAAAACACACTCACTAACAGACATCAAACACACTCACTGACACTCACTAGCAGACACACACTCACTAGCAGACACACTCACTGACACTAACACACACACTAACAATGACACTCACTAACACACACATACTAACAATAACACACACTAACACTAACAAACTTACACACACACACACACACTTTTTTTTTAAATTTAATCCCCCTAGCCTCCTTACATTTTGGAGAGCTAAGGGGATTCCCTGGGGTCCAGTGGTGCTGCTGGGTGGCCAGGCCGGCGCGCGAGGGAGCACTCTCCCCTGCGCGCGCGTGCGCCCGCCTACCTGCCAGGTTTCAGCAGGGCCAGCCTCGGGGGGCCCTGAGGTGGCTGGCTCCTGGGCCCCCCAGGAGAAGAGGCTGGCCCAGTGGGTACATACTGGGTCACAGGGGCAGCCGGGCCCCCTGGTGGGCTGGGCCCGGTCGCAGACACGACCGCGACGACCCCAGTATGTACGCCACTATCTAGTGCTGTTTTATGGCTCAGCTGTATTTTACATTTTTATGTTGTTTTAAGTGATTTCCCTATTCACTTTTGTTTGCAGGGCACTTGTCCTACTCTTACCCACATTTTACTTCCTTTTGCAGCGCTCTAGCCCTTTTCAGGACTTTTTAGAGGCATTTTTGTGGCCAAAAGTTCGGGTCCTCATTGACTTCAATGGGGTTCGGGCAGTGGTGTATCCTGGTTTTGTGCTGCCCTAGGCAGGACAAAACTCAGGCGCCCCCCTCCCCCCGCGCCACCCCCACCCAAACCTCCCCCCCGCCCCACCTTCTAAATACACACACACAGTCAGACACAAACACACACACAGTCAGACACAAACACACACACAGTCAGACACAAACACAGTCAGACACACACACACAGTCAGACACAAACACACACATTAACTTTTTTTTAAATTTAAATCCCCCCCCAACCTCCTTACCTTTGGGAGTGCTGGGGGGGGGGTCTCTCTCCCTGGTGGTCCAGTGGCTGCAGGTCGGGCAGGTGGCGCTGGCAGGCGGGCGGCTGGCGAGGGAGCACTTCCTATGAGCTGACTGCTCAGCTCCCTCGCGTGCCGGCTGCAGAGTGAGGCTGGGAGCCGGAAGATGACGTCATCAACCCGGCTCCCAGCCTCACTCTGCGGCGCGCGAGGGAGCTGAGGAGAGAGCCCATAGGAAGTGCTCCCTCGCCAGCCGCCCGCCTGCTCGGGATGTCTGTTAGCCGCAAGGCTAACTAGGCATTTGCCCTGGGCATTTGGGGGGCGGTGTTTTTTGCCGCCCCCTGAAAAATGCCGCCCAAGGCAAATGCCTTGTTTGCCTCGCGGCTAATACGCCCCTGGGTTCGGGTTCGGAGTCAAGTTTGATCACGAACCCGGACTTTTTTTCAAAGTTCGGCCGAACCCGCCAGACCCGAACATCCAGGTGTCCGCTCAACTCTACTAATAAAGTTTTGTCATGCATAAATAGGGGCATAAATTCTCGGGATGAAAATATAGTTTTGCCTCTTTATAAATTGCTGGTAAGACCACACCTTGAATATGCTGTGCGATTTTGGGCACCTGTTCTAAAGAAGGATATCATGGTACTAGAAAAAGTGCAGAGACGAGCTACAATATTGATAAAAGGGATGGAACATTTTAGTTACATTTTAGTTACAAAGAAGTTACAAAGAAAGGTTAAAAAATTTAAATCTCTTTCGTTTGGAAAAATGGCGCCTCAGAGGGGATATGATTATACAAATATATTCGGGGCCAGTACAAACCATTATCTGGACATCTATTCATAAACAGGGCTATACATAGGACACGAGGTCACACATTTAGGCTGGAAGAAAGGAGATTTCATCTAAGGCAAAGAAAAGTTTTTTTTTACAGTAAGAGAAATAAGGATATGGAATTCTCTGCCTGAAGAGGTGGTTTTATCAGAGTCACTACAGATGTTTAAACAGCAATTGGATAAATACTTCCAAAAACATAACATACAGGGATATAATTTCTAATTAGTGGGGTAATAGCTGCTTGATCCAAGGAGACATCTGACTGCTATTTGGGGGTCAAAAATGATTTTTTTTTTTTCCTAGTTTGTTGAAGAAAGGTTTTTTTTTTTTGCCTTCTTTTGGATCAATAGCAAAATCATATGTGAGGAAGATGGAACTTGATGAACGCAAGTATCTTTTTCAGCTATGTAACTGTTAGATTGTGGGTGATAGGATGAAGAAAATGAAAGATGAACCCCCATCTCTGCACAGAAACCCTTCCAGAACCTAGAGATAAACTGACAAACCCCTATCCGAGACTATATCAACCAGTATGCCATGTAATCTAAAGACTTATTTGGCAAACATATTGGGTAGTTGAGCAGCAGAGGGGAGTTTCTTTAATGGAATAAATTGAGCCATCTTGAAAAAATGACAGTAACCATGAGAATTACCGTATTATTGTCAGAAGGAGGGAGATCAATAATAAAATCGATGGAAAGATGCTTCCAAGGTCCTGGTATGGAGAGAGGCATGAGAAGGCCCGTAGGTTCACGAGAGAGAGAGACTTGCATTTGGTGTAGACATTGCAACCCTGAACATAGTCTTGAATGTCTGACCTAGATGAGAGCCACCAGAACCTTCTAGAAATGTTCTTTACATGTCTTTTTTATACCAGCAGTTTTAGAATCATGAAATAAGCATAAGATCTCTTTTCTATCCTCCTCCTGAACAAATAATAGATCTACAGGTCTATCAAGAGGTGCCCGAGTCTGATACTGTTTAATTCTGTTGAGTAACCGAGGAAACAGCAAGAAGAGTAGCAGCAATAATGTTAGCTGGTGGGACAATGGTCTCAGGAATAGTGGACTTATATTCTAAAGGTTCAAATTGCCTAGAGATTGCGTCAACCTTACCATTACGATAACCTGGTCTGTATGTAATTGTGTATTGATATCGGGATAAAAACAAGGCCCATCTAGCTTGAGAGATTTTTGTGATGAGTAATAACCAATATAGGATATTTAGAACCTTCCACCAAGTGTCTCCATTCTTTAAAGGCCAACACTATGGCTAGAAGTTCCCTCTTCTCTACATCATAATTCTTTTCATAATCTGAGAGTTTCCTTGAGACAACAACAAGGGTGAAAAGGTTCCTTGGGATTTTTTCTCTGAGACAAGATTGCTCCTAGTTTCAGATGCATCTACCTCTAAAATAAAAAAGCAATGAAGGATCAGGATGAAGCAATAAAGGTGCATTAGAGAAAGCAGTTTTCAGAGTGTCGAAATTATTGATAGCCTTTGAGTTCCATATACAGGGATTAGCTCCTTTCTTGGTCAATTTGGTTATGGGACTTATTATAGAAGAGAAGTTGTTTTATATATTTTCTATAATAATTCGAGAACCCAATAAATCGTTGGACAGCCTTGAGACACTGAGAAAGTGGCCAGGACGTAATAGCCTCCAATTTGGAAGGGTTCATACTAAATCCTTTGTCAGATATGATATAGCCAAGAAATTGTACTGTGGACTGATCAAAAAGACACTTGTCAAGTTTACAGTCAACCCGATTTGAATTAATCTGTGTAACACCATCATAACATGCTGATGATGTGTTTTGAGATCTGATGAATGAATGAGGATGTCATCTAAGTAGACAACAGCACAAACAGGCAAGAGATCATGAAGAACATGATAAATCAGATCTTGAAATACTGCAGAGGCATTACATTACCCAAAAGGCATTATCAGATATTGATAATGCCCACTGCGAATATTAAAAGCTGTTTTCCTCTTGTGCCCTTCTTTGATTCTTAGTACGTTAAAAGCACCCCTTAGATCAAGTTTTGTAAAAACCTTAGACCCCTTAACATGATCAAATAACTTGGTTATGAGTGGAATGGATAAGCATTACGAACAAAATACAATAATCAATACAAGGTCTCAAGTCACCCTCTTTCTTGGAGACGAAAAGAATCCCGCCCCAGCAGGGGATGAGGATCTTCTAATGATACTTTTCTTTAAGGAATCCTGAATATATTCCTCCATGATTCTATTTTTGTTCTCTGAAAGAGGGTGGACACGACCCCTAGGGGGTATAGAACCCTTCAACAATTCTATAGCACAATCATATGAGCGATGTGGGAGTAGCTTATCAGCCTCCCTTTTCTTAAATACTTCCGCAAAATCAGCATATTGCGTAGGTACAGCTGTAGACAAAGGAGAGGCAGTTGGTACCTTCAAAGTACAAATAGGATGTACCTATTGAAGGCACTTACCGTTACATTCCTTCCCTCAGGATATTATGTCTACTTTTACCCAATCAATAGCAGGGTTGTGTCTTAGTAACCAATTGGATAAAAGGGAGAATGCAATATCTGAAATGTCAAGTTTTCTTTATGCAATGCCCCTATAGACATACATAGTTACTGAGTTTCATGTGTGACAAGAGGTTTGTCCAATTGTCTACCATCTATGGCTTTAATGGCCAAGGGTGTAGCCTTTTTTTTATCAGATTCAAGTTAGCATTAGTGGCAAAATCTTGGTCAATAAGATTGTCTGCTGCACCTGAATCTATCAAGGCTTCAGTGGTGATGGTGTTACCATTGACATATGAGATGACAGTAATAGTAAGTTTGGTGTTGGTATTGGAAGTAGAAGGGGATAATGTAAGAACAGTGACTGAGTCACACCACACAAAAACAAAAGTTTTAGACTTTAGAAAAACAGACTTTTCTAAAATTAGAATATGTGTAGAGGAGTCATTATCAGACTGGAGCAATTTAAATGGAGTCCAAGAGAAATGGGATTATTTAAAAGTCGCACTACTGAAGGCAACAGAAAATTGCATTAGGCTTGTCAGTAAAAGCAAAAAATTCAAGAAACCACTGTGACACGCCGCAGATGTGGCCAAAATAGTTAAAAACAAAAAGTTAGCATTTAGTAATTTATAAAAAACCTAGAGTGAGGAAGACAAAATGATCTATAAGATTAGGCAGAAAGAGGCTAAGCAAGTTATAAGAGCTTCCAAATCACACAAAGAAGAGTAAATAGCACAGTCAGTAAAAAAAGGGGACAAAACTTTTTTTAGATACATAAATGAGAAAAGAAAAGTAAAACAAGGATTACATAGATTAAAAACAAAAGAAGGAAGGTATGTAGAAGAGGATAAAGGTCTAGCTGACTGCCTCAATTAATATTTTTGTTCTGTATTTACAGGTGAAAATGAAGGAAAGTGACCTCAGTTAAAGGACCACTCTAGGCACCCAGACCACTTCAGCTTAATGAAGTGGTCTGGGTGCCTGGTCCAGCTAGGGTTAACCCATTTTTTTATAAACATAGCAGTTTCAGAGAAACTGCTATGTTTATGAATGGGTTAAGCCTTCCCCCATTCCCTCTAGTGGCTGTCTCATTTATAATCTTCTGGGATTTCTCCTGTTAACAATGAGTGTGCGTCAGTCACTGAGTGTGTGTGTGTGTCTGGGTCATTGTGTGTATGTCAGTGAGTGTGTGCATGTCTGTCAGTATGTCTTTGAGTGAGTCAGTGGTTGTGTGTGTCTGTCAGATTGTGTCAAATCAGTGAGTGTGTGCATGTCTGTCAAAGTGTGTGTTAGTCTTTAACAGGAAGAGGTGTAGCCTTAACAGTAAGGGGTGTGGCGGGTGGGGACCCTAAATAACAATAAGGGGGGGACCTAATGTCCTCCCCCCGGCCCCCACCGCTGCGCGGTGGGTAGGGGCCCTAATTAACAATAAGGGTTGGGATCTAATGTCCTCCCCCTGGCCCCCACCCCTGAGCAGGGTGGGGGACATAAATAAAAATTGGGGGAGGGACCTAATGTCCTCCCGTCCCCCCCAGCCCCCACCCCAGTGCGGCGGGTGAGGGCCCTAAATAATAAGGGGGGACCTAATGTCCTCCCCCCCGGCCCCCACCCCTGCACGGCAGGTGGGGCCCTAAATAACTATAAGGGGGGGGGACCTAAAGTCCTCCACCCTGGCCTCCACCCCGGCCCCCACCCCTGAGCGGTGGGTGGGGGCCATAAATAGAAATTTGCGCCCCCAGGTGACTAAGGGTCCCCAAACCCCTAGTCACCCCCCTCCCACCAAAAAAATTACCCCTACCCCTACTAAAAATAATGAGGGGGGACCCTTGTCTAAATATCTGTAAAAAAATAATAAAAAAAATAGACTTTCAGCCCCAAAAAGGCCAAATAATAATCCAGAATAACCGACGCACTTTAAAAAAAACAAAAAACAAAAAAAAACAAAAGAGTGAAAAACAAATCCTTCTTCACCCATGGAAGGCTCTGCACAGACTGAGCCCCACGCTGCAATTAGGCTCAGAGCACTCTGATTGGTGGGTTTAAGCCATCCCATCAGAGTGCTCTGACAGGTAAGGAATTTTCCCATTTTTACTCCCATTTTAAGGTCCCCCCTTATTGTTATTTAGGTCCCCCACCCACTGTGCAGGGGTGGGGGCTGGGGGAGAGGACACTGGCTGCTCACTGTTTACTAGACACGCCCTTACTTGCGGTATAGCGAGTAGGGACTGAATTTAGTAATACTAAGTAATCTTTACTTAGGTTTTTCAGCCTTTTGGTAGATAGCTCCCTAATACCATGTGAATTAGGGAGTTATCTACTAAGCGGCTGCTTATTTTGTTATTTTTAAGTGATTTCCCTATCCACATTTGTTTGCAGGGCACTTGTCCTACTCTTACCCCCATTTTACTTCCTTTTGCAGCCCTCTAGTCCTCTCCAGGAGTTTTTTAAAGCCATTTTTGTGCCCAAAAGTTCGGGTGCCCATTGACTTCAATGGGATTCGAGTTCGGGGTCAAGTTCAAGCCCAAACCCGGACTTTTTTTCAAAGTTCGGCCGAACCCGCTGGACCGGAGCATCCAGGTGTCCACGCAACTCTACTGGGAAGCCAAATTAAATATTTTATTGATTGTGGATATAATTGATCAGTTTCCATTTCCAATCATTACAGGTTCAGTATCTTGTCAAGTTTCATCTGCTTCAATATTCTTCACATTTCATTTTCACAACTGCTGCCTAACCTCTTTAAGCTGGGAAATAGTCTTTTAGCATTGCAGAATGGAACACAAATGTGACCCTACCTCAACTGTCCACTTCAAGAATGTGAACAAATTAAACATATTGTCTCCTGGGTTTCCTGGAACTAGATCCTGCATTTTCCATGCACCCTGAAATTCTATAGCTTCCTCAGTAGTGCTCAGGACCTGAATCGAACAATATTTTGGCTCAACAATAGAGAATTTTTTAAGCCAGTTAGTTGTTAATGCCCATGTGTATTTTCTGGACACAGAACATTAGACATGAATGCACATTCTCTCTATAAACATGCCGTCCTATGTCAGTCCCTTTAGTTGTCCTATCCTTCCTATCTGAGTCTACATTCCATATTTTACACAGTTAGCATTCACTCAGTTTATTTTTTTTAATATATGTTTGAAGGCCATTTGGCCTGAATTTGTGGGAGGAGTTATGATCCTATATAAACCCCAACCCCCTACTTACCTTTGCCGTGCAAGCTGTTTGTCTTCTCCATAGCAACCACCAGTTCCGGTCCGTTGTTTCCGCCAAAGTCAGTCTCCAGCAAGCAATCCATCGTCAGCAGCTCCTGCCTCCATTTTCCGTGCCCGTCCATGGCTTCTAACCGACTTCCCTACTCGCTACCCGGCTTCCGGTCACGAGACCGGCACATACTCGTAAGCATAAATTGGGAAATAGCGTTCCGCTACTTCCCATGTTCAGGCCTAAAAACGCGGGGATAGGCTCCCTTTATTACTTACCTATTCGTGAAATTACGCAAAAGACCTTATATACCAGTTCCTCATACTTGGACTGCATATGTTTTTAGGTTCTACTACTTTCCTCCAAGCAGTCTTCAAGAAGTGGTATCCCAATACCCAGTATTACGGTATCAGGTAAGAAGGTTTACCAGTTCTCTTTTTCCCTCGAGGCCTCATTCAGCCTCCATGGCCTCATTTAGCCCCCCACCTTCCAAAGTGGGTTGAAAACTTCAAACGGACCAGGTCTTAGATTCCTCACTACGATTGGAACATCAATTATTCAAACCTACACCACCTTGCTACTACTTATTTAACTGTACATTTCTTGTATATTGTTTCTACATTTCTTCACTCAGACCTGTGTCTAGACACACTTCACTAAGTTACACGGCATCAACTACCAACAAGACTACCTGGTTCCCTGCATTTCAGTTTCAGGTATTGTAAATCTTACTCACTTACTTTGATTAAGTTTCTTCTCAAGGCCTCACTTCGCCCTCATATCATGTAAATGTCACAATTATGGGAACCCCGGGGGGCTTGTCTCTACTTACGGACTACGTTCAGGTCTCTCATCGTACACGGGTTCATACATTACATTTCATTATTACACTTTACCCATATGTTTGACATTTTTACATTTGGCATACCAGAGGCACGCCTCAGGCCCTCTAGCATCTGCATTACCCTTAGGATATCTCCACCGGACCCATTCCCTGCGGAAGCAAATATATATCGAAATCCTCCTGAGCGTTGACCAAAGGAATAGGACAATACTCAAAGTATATACATACGTTAAATTATACCATTCTAAGAGACCAGCACCATCAGGCTAGTGAACTGGCATTGAGAGTTAGTTGCTGGCCTTAGCTACCCTAAGTAATACAATGGTCCCGCAAGGTCTACACCCCCACCTCATACACAGAGGTTCAGCCCCATGACCAAATCATAGTTAGCCACCTCACTCGCCCTTCTTTAGGGCTATAGCTATGGCTTCCCAAGTCACGGCCATACATTTTGAATCTCTTACGGTCACAGAGAGGCCAACATCCTGCCACCTTGTTCAAGTGGCCACAAAATTCCCTCGGCCCAAATCATAGGTAGAGCTTCTCTCCGCCACTTGGCACTAGCAGGGCTTCACCTGTCACTTGATCTAGTTAAATTCTTCACCTCGGCACTACCTAGCAGGCCAGTTCTCCGAAGGTCTCATCCCCACCTCTATGACACCTTACTTATTCAAATCATTATTTCTTTCAGAATATCACAAGAATCCATCCCAATAATCTGTCTACCGGTGGACGAAATACCCAACACGAAAGTCAGGCCTGGGTCTCCGAAGGAATCCCTCACCCCTTCTTTGTTCATTCCCTTCTTTGTTCATTCCATACATCCATACCCCTCATACAGCCCTATTTCTCCATCCAGCAGCCCAGGACTAACATTAAGCACTCTGCCTTCCACTACAATACCTCTACACATGGCCTCACTAAGCCTTCACTCCCTACCTTTACAGGCACTATGACAATTTCGGCCCCACAGTTGGGCAATTACATACGTAAAATTTCTAATATATGAGGGTCAAAGTAATACAACCTTTCATACTACATTCCAATATTACGCATGGCCTCTTTAGGCCCAGGCAAATCTTTTCCCCTCTCTCGGCACACACCCAAGAACCTGGTACTTATCACTATGCATTTAACATAGAGGCATTTGGAGATTCTGATGCTGGGTTTCTCATAGGGGTTTCAAACTGGCCTTATCGCCAACCCCACATGTACATTCGTATGCCCTAAAGTATTATCTACCTCTATTGACCCACTTACGTTGGACCACCTTCTGTCCACAGCAATCATATGCTGGTTTCAGATCGGTCCTTCCCGGCCTTCATGTTTCTCATCTTGGTGTACCAATTCCATCGGGTAGCCATTCACTATACCCATAATATGTTCGATCATAGACCCCACCAGACTCTTCCTCCTTTCCCAGCATCAACTCCCTCATTCACGCTGAGGAGTTCTCACTGCACTACGCAATTGACAATGCCATAAAAGCTATCACTTCAGCAGGTAGTAAGGCTTGGTTGAGCAAGACAGACTTATCCAACGCCTTTAATCTACTACCTATTCACCCTTCACTGTGGCACTTGAATGGTGTTAAAATGGAGGTATAAGTATTTCGCTACTTATCCTACGTTTGGCTCTAGGAACAGCCCTAAGTGTTTAACATCTTCACAGAAATCCTCTGCTGGCTGCCCCTTATATACTCAGGTGTCCATCAGTCATCCACCGTCTGGATGAATTTTTTGTTTTAACAGGTTCACAAACACAGTGAAAATCAGTGTTCAGACCATCACAGCCTCCTTTTCACGACACTCGGGGTCCCTCTGTCACCAGGCAGACACTTGGTCCCTCTGCCAAGCTCGCTTACTGTGGCATGATTTTGGAAACGGTGTTGGCCTGTTCCTTCAGAGTGTTGCGTGCACCAGGAGGGGACTACAGTCCTGATTGGGGTCCCTCTGCTTTGTGAGCTTATCATTACACAGGGTGGGTCTCTTGTCCCTGGGTTACTTAAACTTGCTCCACAAGGTGCCAACTCCTGCCCAACCATTCGGGACGATCCAGCCAGGGCAGTTTACACAATTGGAGTAGGTTTTTGGCCGCATGGATTGGGATCTCTTCGTTCATTCCCCCACTTTCAAAACACTCACTTTCAATTCACACAGATGCAGCAGCACACACAGGGTTCGCAGCCATTTTCGGCAACCACTGGGTGGGGAGGTCTGGCCCACTGTCACGGATGTCTTGCCGGCCTTTAGAGAGACCTCTACTTTATTAGAAATCTACCCCATCATGTTGGCCACCCTCACATGGGGTCTTCTTTGGACTGGCATTGATGTTAAATACTGCTCTGACAAGCGTTTCACAGGCTGATTTGGCAGGCAGCAACCTCTCAGTTCTTTCTAGTCTACATTTACATTCCTGGTGTCCACTACACAGCCACTGACGATCTTGCACGCTCTAAATTTAAGGGCTTCTTTCAGGCACTCCCTACGACCCTTTACATACCATCCAGCACACAATTACACCACTTAAGGGTACGAATGATTCACGCAGTTAAACGACTACTCTATCACTCACGCCGGGGCCTTGTATATTGTACATGTCACAAGTAGAGTTTGCTTGAATCAATACTTTTTTCAGTTAAATTATGGTATTTTTTTTTTTTTGCCTTTTGCTCCAAACCTACAAATCAAGCATCTTACTTAAACCTCCTATGCTGTCACACACTATCAGTCCTAATGCACTACTTCACCTCTAAACCTTCCATTAGAGTGAAGCTACATAATTGGCTTCTTTCGCTGCTCTCTCTGTCTCAAAGCGCTGCATCAGTAGCTTCAAGCTCTTACACCCCAGTCTACATCACTAAGTGATGGGGCTACAGGTAATCCTCAGCTCAGTTACAAATATACCTCAGAGTAAAAGCTCCTTACAAGCTTTCAGTACCCATGCTGTATTAACTTGCAATAAAGTGTGTTTTCTTTGAATCCTCTTTTGCCCTCTTTTACAGGATGACTCGTACGTTGGTTTCAGCACACCTCAACCAACTTTGCTTCTCCTTCTACATTCCATTACGTATTAGATAAATTCCGAGCACAAGTTGGAAGGCCATTTGGCCTGAATTTGTGGGAGGAGTTATGATCCTATATAAATCCTACCCCCCTACTTACCTTTGTCGTGCAAGCTGTTTGTCCCCACCCACCTACACCCATCTATATTAAACAATTCACCTCTGTGGGCCCTCTTGCAGGCCTACTCATACATTGGTTTCGGCACACCTCAACCAACTTTGCTTCTCCTTCTACATTCTATTACGTATTAGATAAATTCCGAGCATGTATATATATGTGTGTGTATATGTATGTATGTATGTATGTGTGTGTATATATATATATGTGTGTGTGTGTGTGTGTGTGTGTGTGTGTGTGTGTGTGTGTGTGTATATATATATATATATATATATATATATTAAAAAGTATTATTTAAAAAATAGTAATACTGATTACTTTTTGCAAATAAGAACTATTATTTAGAGCGCAATAAATATTTGCCGATTGTACGTAGAGTTGTTCAGGAAATATATTTAGATGACAATTGTCTACTCAAAACTACTTTTTAATATAATAACCCTTTCGTCAAGTATTAAAATGAATTATACCTTTTTTTTTTAATAAAGAATATGAAAGTACCGGTTAGCCATACACATGCACCTTGGGTCGGGCAGTGTTTAAATTCTGACTGTTCGTCTCTACGTTCTTCTCTTCATGTACAGAAACAGGAAGACAAACACTACAGGTGGATTAGACCCCACAATAAAAACATTGTAAAATTTCACAAAACTACTATGTTTACATTGCAGGGTTAAGAGGATAAGGTACTGCACATAGTCCATTTCATTCAGATGATGAAGTGACTATAGAGGTCCTTTAAAAGTGTTATAAATGACTTTAACTGAATTTCCATTTTATTATTTTGTGAAGAATAGTTAAAGGACCACTATAGGCACTCAGACCACTTCAGCTTAATGAAGTAGTCTGGGTGCCAGGTCCATCTAGTTTTAACCACTTTTTTGTGGTTTTAATGGGTTAATCCAGCCTCCAGTGGCTGTCTCTTGACAGCCGCTAGAGGTGCTTGCGTGACACCAGCGTCCATAGGAAAGCATTGTGAATGCTTTCCTATAGACTGGCTGGCTGAATGCGCGCGGCTCCTGCCGTGCATGCGCATTCAGCCAAAGAGGAGGTGAAGAGGGAGGAGAGGAGGAAAGCTCCCTGTCCGGTGCTGGAGAAAGAGGTAAGTTTAACCCCTTCCTGTCCCCAGAGCCCAGCGGGAAGGGGTCCCTGAGGGTGGGGGCACCCTCAGGGCACTATTGTTACATTGTCACAGTTTGAGGACATACTGTGAAACAATAACAGGAGCAAGTGAGCAGAGTTTTTTTATTATATAGATTTCACATACAGCAGCTGTATACGGTCTATAGAAAAAGAACAATGGTGGGACTCTTAAAGAGAAATACAATACTTCCAGGGTTTGGAGCACTTTTCAGATAAACAAACCAATGTGTCTATGGGATTGAGAGCTTGTTTTTTAGCTGCTATTTTCTCATGTCCCATTTAATAACAATCTAAACACCTTTAGCTTAATGCAGCAGTGTTTGTATATAGATCATGCCTCTGAAGTCTCAGTTCTCTGCCATTTGGGAGTTAAATCACTTTAGTGTCTGTTTCTGCAGCTCTAGCCACATCTCCCCAGGCTGTGACTGACACAGCCTGCATGGAAAAAGATGGTTAGATTTTCAATCAGATGTTAACTTGCTGTAGAAGTTTTTATCCCCTGCTCTGTAAATTGAACTTTAATCACACAGAGGACACTTCTGCATGCTCCAGAAGGCTATTAACAAAGCAGGAGAAATTATAGATTAAAAAGACTGCAACCAATGTGTAGAGTGATGACGTGGGATGTGCACGCGGACGTCCACATGGTGTTGAGCACAGGTGTGGTGCTATGAAGAGAGGTGGTAGTAATTGAGAGTGTACATGAAGACGGCAATTCGAAGCTTGGAGCAAGGGAAAAACAAGTACGAGAGACCGAGAGAGTTTGGGCAGAGTTGGAGAAGATTTATTCTTGCTTGCTGGAGAATAACTGGAGGGTCATGTTGCAGACCGCTCTGCTGCCGCATTTATTGGTGTGTTGGACTGCTGCCCCTGTTGGTGTGTTTATTTGCTACCCTGCTGGTGTATCAAGATACGGGTGAGGAGACCCGTGAGGCAGAGACGAAGCATCCTCCAAGCGACTGCAGCACGACAAAGCCCACGTGACCGGTGAGCAGAGGCATAATAAGAGAGCTCTCAGCCCGGGTCTAATAGAGCCCTTTGAAAATGCAAGGTGAAAAGTTGTCATAAATTTGCAGCTCCAAGCTAAAGGGATAAGCAATACCTAAGTACAGAGTCCACTATACCATATTACACAGAAGAATTATTTCAAAGAATAGGCATGCATAGAAAGTTTTAATAGAAAATTCAATATGCACAGGCACTCTTTTGTCCTTAAAGGACCACTCTAGGCACCCAGACCACTTCAGCTTAATGAAGTGGTCTGGGTGCCAGGTCCAGCTAGGGTTAACCCATTTTCTCATAATTATAGCAGTTTCAGAGAAATAATTATGAATGGGTTAAGCCTTCCCCCTAATCCTCTAGTGGCTGTCTCATTGATTTTCACAGTGAGAGCACGCCAGCGTCCATAGGAACGCATTGTAAATGCTTTCCTATGAGACCGGCTGAATGCGCGCGCAGCTCTTGCTGCGCGTGCACATTCAGCCGGCGGGGCGGGGCGGGGCGGATCGGAGGCGGAGAGGAGGAGGAGAGCTCTCCGCCCAGCACTGGAAAAAGGTAAGTTATTACCCCTTTCCCCCTTCCAGAGCTGGGTGGGAGGGAGACCCTGAGGGTGGGGGCACCCTCAGGGCACTATAGTGCCAGGAAAACAAGTATGTTTTCCTGGCACTATAGTGGTCCTTTAATGGTGCTGGGTATCAAGGTAGCCCACATTAAATACCCTAAATACATTTAAATTAATACATATGATACCACACTCAATTGTAGATATAAAGCAAAAAAACTATGTTTATTCTTCTGCCTATTATAAGTCACATATCTCTTAAACTCAGATTTAAAGAAATCCCAGAAGACATAAAACATTGAATTTTGAGAAATATATTAACAAATTTATGTCTCAGTATATAGAACCGCAAAATTGGCTCCATCTCAGATAATGTCACAAAATCTACAGATCAAATAATTCTGCAGACTCTAGACCGAGAGATGTCATTGTCAGATTTATTAATGGATCTATAATAGATAACTTAAAGAAACAAATTAGATCAAAACCTGATTTACAAAATGATAAATGTAAACATATTTTGTTTTTTTCCGAACTATCCTTAGCCACACAGCAAAAACTTGCAAATTTTAAAGAAATCACGAAAAAACTTAATTTACAGATGGGGATTCCCGACTAAGTTAATAATGCCATTTGGAGATCAATCTACCATCATGAACGATCCTATAAAAGGTCTATCTAGACTCAAAGATATAGGTTGTATGGAATAGTGGTATCTTTATAATGTCCAGTATTTACTCAGATATAACACTGTAAACTAAATAAAACTTGTGTATATATTACTAGATTGTTTTTTGCATTTTATTGATTAAGAGGGTATAGCTTACAAACTATTGAAGTGCTATTAATAAGATTGGGTAAATATATTTTTGGATTATTATTTCTATTTTGAAGCACTTTAATAATATAAATTTGACATACATGGTCGGATGTAATAATAATTATAATAACAGATCACTTTATAAAGCACAAAAGGGAATTTTGAAGAGAGCATAGACTCTATTAAATAGTATTGGAATGATGGGATAATTTGATAAGAAACTCAAGTGACAATGGGAAGTGGATTTAGCACATGAGCATTTGACACATTGATAATAGTTCAATTAACACTTATTTAAAACTAATTATAAACCACGCATGTAAGATTAACAAAATCTTGTGAGATTATATTAATAGTAATTAAGGATCGAATTATTCAACGGTGGGATTTGCATAGATCACTATGGTGAAATTATAGTTAATAATTTAAGATATGTAATTTATTCAAAGAATATATAAATTACAGTATATTTTATTGCAAATTGGTCTTCTATGCCTGTGCTAAGGTTAGGTCACATTAGTATGTGAATAAAATATTTACCATCAAATTTTAATAATGGTATGTAAACTTTAATATCACCACCTGCGTTTATATACCCCTGAATTAAGTAAGTGGATGAGTGAATTTCAGGGAAACCGCCAGATAAGATTTTTATTTTTTCATGTGTAAATTCATATCATGTTGTGCTAAGGAAAATTATGAGAATAGTATGAGTTCGCAGTCTGTGGAAAATAAATACAATTTTCGAAATAACACTTAATTATAAATGTCAATCAAAATAGCATCTATAAATTCAATTAAAAAAGGTATATTGTATAAGAAATTAATAGATGACAATATTGATGTATGACAATAGTCAAGATCAGTGGAAATTTTCCAGATACCCAATTGCTATATGTGCAAAATTAAGGGGTAAAAAAAGAGGGATGGCCATCATATGCTCTGTAAAAATTAAATTCAAAATAATATATAGAGAGAGATCCAAATAGTAGATATCTGATAGTTATTTGCAAAATAAACAAATAAGATTTACACTTTTAGTAAATGTATACGCTCCAAATGAATTTTCTCAAAGATTTTATAAAAAGTTATTTAGAAAAATTGATACAATTAAAAAAGGCATACTCCTTTTTGGTAGAGATTGGAATACTGTCGTAAATTAAAATTGGGATAGAAAACTAGATATATCATGTAAAGGATTGAAAATATATTTAAAAAAAAAAGAGCTGAATGACTCCTATGTGAGCAATGTACCGAAAAAAGCATTCTTAGAAAAGAAACACTGGAACTCAATCTGAATTCAGAAATTTGAAGGGAATTGCAGGTTTTAGGGCAAAACATCCAATTAAAAAACAAAAGCCTGAGTAAGTAAAAATGTCTGTAATTTAAAAGTTTAGTGTATAGATCCTAAAATACGAAATAGCTCCAAAGCTTTAAAAAAGTGTCTCTTTTTACTGGTGCCTGCTGTTAATAAGGAGTGGTCCTCAGAAAGTACAGAATAATTCAAATAAAAGTCACATAGATTTACACTCTGTCTAGAAATATGTGCTTGGCATGCTGTTAGTGTGTAATGGATTGCCAGGGTATGTAAAGCCACATTTGGGTTCTAGATGTGTTATTACAAGACTTGGCTGCCAGCTGGGATCATGGTCTATCCTTTTCTTACGTCACTAACCTAGCATATCTCCCAGATTCTTAGGACCGTTTGATCCAAACCTTGTGTTCCGCCTGCCAAGGTGACTACTAGATAAATTCAGACACTAGAATGTGAACCATTTTTATTTTGTCCCTAATGTAGAGCAGAAAATAATTTTATCTGCATATAACACAGATGAGCAGGACACGAGTAAGCAGCAGGAATTTTAACTTGGTTTCTATAGTTACCACATCACTTTTAGAATTCTGAACTGTTACACCTCACATGCCACAGCGATATAGGTGTCGAGTGCTGTTCCGATTCCCACCTTTATTGTATATGTAAATGTAGATTTTGACTTCAGAAGAAATGATAACCGCCAATGCCAAGTGGAGACTGCGGGGATAAAGAAAGACATATTAATTATAAAACACTAAATTTTAACTAGTACTGGATTTACTTACTTTAGTATGAGGTGCACTTGTGGTGCAATCAGCTGTAACATTCCAATGGTTTCCATGGTGACTGCTGCACAATTACAACATTTCACCAGAATAATGCTTTGTATATAAATCCCATTCACATACCTTGAGTTTAGTAAATAATAGCCAAAACATATTTCTTTATTTATTTATTGTATTGAAAAATGAGGGTGGAACGTAAGATATCTCACGAGGGGTAATAAAAGCATTAAGACTGTTAAATGGGAGTGTAGCTGTGTACCTGGGAGTCATTTACAAAAGGCAGTGCAATGGGTTAACTGGGCAGACTAGATGGGCCGAATGGTTCTTATCTGCCCTTACATTCTATGTTTCTATTTTTAACTGAAGGATTGGCTTCAATAAAAAGACTGTGGTATGCATAAGGCAAGCTGCCAAGACAGCTTATCAACTCTGCTTTTATAGCATTCAGATCATTTAAAACATACAGACACTATGGAGACACAAGGACTATGGAACAAAAATGAAAGTAAACTCTTATTGCATGCAGAGAGCACTGATCCACCCAAATAAGAAGGATTGTTCAATTATATGAAGGATTGTCCAGGTTATTATTATGTTATTATTTATATAGCGCCAACAAATTCCGCAGCGCTTTACAGTGAGTGGACGGAAAAACATTTAGTTGTAACCAGACAAGTTGAACACACAGGAATAGAGGGGTTGAGGTCCCTGTTCAATGAGCTTACATGCTAGAGGGAGTGGGGTAAAGTGACACAAAAAGTAAGGATATTATTAGACTAATGACCGTTGATGAGAGATCAGTCGGGAGCTATTAACAGTTTCACTGATACACTTTTATGAAGAAGTGGGTTTTTAATGATTTTTTTGAAGGAGTGGAGACTGGGTGAGCATCTAACGGAGGAGGGAAGTGAGTTCCATATGAACGGTGCAGCCCTGGAGAAGTCTTGAAGGTGAGCATCAGAGGGGAGAGTACGGACAGACGATAGACGTAAGTCTTCAGCAGATCGTAAGGGCCTAGATGGGCCATACTTGTGTAATAGGGAGGATAGATAGGTGGGAGCAGCATTATGCAGAGATTTGAAAGCAAGAATGAGAATTTTAAATTGAGCCCTATATCTTACAAGAAGGCAATGTAGGGGCTAACAGAAGTGTGAGGCATGGGAGGTGCAGGCAGACAGGAAGATAAGCCTTGCCGCCTTATTCATTATGGACTGTATCGGCGCAAGTTGGTAGCACATAAGACCACTGAGAAGTGGAATACAGTAGTCAAGGCAAGAAAGGACAGTGGAATGGACCAGCACCTTAGTCTAATCTGGCATTAAGAAGGGTCGGATGAGCGCAATATTTTTGAGATGGAAGCGGCAGGATTTGGATGAGATGAGGATGAGATGAAGCTGTTGAGGATCAACAGTTTTAAAAGCTGCAGAAAGGTCAAGGAGAATTAGGATAGAGTAGTGACCACGAGATTTTGTAGCGAGTAGATACTTTGGTACGTGCCGTTTCTACAGAGTGCTTAGTGCAGAAACCAGACTGAAGCGAGTCTAGCAGAGAGTTGGACTCAAGGAAGTCTGTCAATCTCACATACACAACTCTTTCTAGGATCTTGGACACAAAAGGCAGTAGTGAGATAGGACGGTAGTTGGACGGGGAGTTAGGGTCAAGGTTGGGCTTCTTTAGAATTGAGGTTATAGTTGCATGTTGGAAGGGCGATGGAAATATGCCACAGGAGAGAGAGAGATTGAGAATTTTAGAGAAGAAGAAGAAGACAGAGTACGGATGAGATGTGAGGGAATTGGATCTAGAGAGCAGGTGGTGGGGTGGGAGGACTGGAGCAGAGTAGAAACCTCTTCCAATGTAGCGGGTGCGAATGAACATAGAACAGCAGAGGGAGTGAAGTTAGGGGAAGTATTGTAAGGGGAAGAAGAAAGATGAGAGATCTCTTCTCTGATTGTTCAGATCTTGTCAGTGAAGTGAGTTGCAAAGTCTGAGGCGGTCAAGTTAGAAGGTGGAGGAGGAGCAATAGGGCGAAGAAGACAGTTAAATGTGTGAAATAGTCTTTTGTGTGCGCAGGAGAGTGTGGTTATGAGGGTATTGAAGTCATTAACTTTTGCAGAGGAAAGAGCCAAGCTGTATGAGACTGTCAAGGACAACACAGAAACAAATGACACTTTTTTTTTTTTAATATTTACGTTTTATTTTTCAATAAAGTATTGGGATGTGGGGTACAAAAGAGAAAAAGGGAGGGAGGGGGGTGGGGTACATCACAAAGTCGTTCAATATTCCATACAGCTGGTTTCAAGTTTACATACATCTTATTGGAAATTCTCAAGTTCTGTCTGTGGTGGTGACTAGGTAAGGTGAGACTTTGGCCCGGGAGAGGGTAAGGGGAGGGTTAATAACCAGGGGTGTTGACATGTCTTGTCGAACTTTGTTGGGATACAACCAGATGTGGTGTCACTTAAGCTTATGTTATTGGTGTGTGTCATCTACCTTGGGGAAGTGCGAACATGTTTTGCATGGGTGTTTGTTTCTATATATTTGTAGCGGGGCGGAGCCCACATTCATAACTGACAGTTGGGTGTTACGAGTAGTAGGAGGTTGCTTTATACTTGGTATTGGCATATGGTGCTTTAAGAAGGGCTTGGTCTACACAGTTTCGAGTAGGTTACGGTATTTGTCGTTGATTTGTATATATATTGGCCCATGGTGTCCAGGCTTCTCGTAGTACCTGTGATTGTCTGGGGGAGGTTGTGGCCATACGTTCATACGTATAGTATAGATGGATTTTATCCAGCAGTTGCTGTCTAGATGGACAGGTTGCTCTATACTTGGTATTGGCATATGGTGCTTTAAGAAGGGCTTGGGCTTGGTCTACACAGTTTCGAGTAGGTTACGGTATTTGTCGTTGATTTGTATATATATTGGCCCATGGTGTCCAGGCTTCTCGTAGTACCTGTGATTGTCTGGGGGAGGTTGTGGCCATACGTTCATACGTATAGTATAGATGGATTTTATCCAGCAGTTGCTGTCTAGATGGACAGGTGCCTTGTTTCCAGTTTGTCTCTATAAGGTTCCTGGCCGCCAATATGGTAAGTATTGCTACCTGTTTTAGAGGTTTGGGTAGGGGAGCGGGGAACAGTAAGAACAGGCAAACTGATGGGGTGAGAGCAATGTTCTTAACATTTAGTGATTTGAGGATGCTGTCCACATGTCGCCAAAGCGGTGTCAGTACAGGGCATTCCCACATTGTGCCTTCTGCGTTTTCGCATCTCCAGCACTCTGCTGTGACTGTGGGGTAGATTTTATGTAGTCTACTGGGTGTTAGGTACCACCTGAAAATAATTTTTTTGTGGGCTTCCACATGGGAGTAGCAGTTGGTAACCCCTTTGAGTGCATAAAGAGAGTGTAACCATACGTCTCCTGATGGGGAAGAGGTATATTCCGCTTGCCATTGTTTTTCGTAGGGAAAGGGTGCGGTGGTGGTATGTAGTAGTGAAGCATAGCATAAAGATAGGGACTTAGGTTTAGTGGGTGTCTGCCAGCATCTGTCATATATGATATCTAGGGGATGGTGGTCGTAGAGTGCGATGTCTGCTTGTGTGAGGATTTTATGGGCAGCAATACTTTTAAGTTGGAGGTATTGGAAAATGGAAGAGTTTGATAATCCATATTTCTTTTGGAGGTCTGGGAAGGGCATGAGCTGATGGTTGTGGTAAGTGTCCGCTATGTGTGTGATACCTTGTTTCTTCCAAGAGTTCCACGTCAATCCTGAGGCTAGGGAGCTTAGGTCCGCTATCGGGACTCTCGGATGAAATTTTTTAGTTTTAATCCTAGAGTGGTGTAGGGTGTCCCATTGGTTCATCGTGAGGACTGAGGTGTGGAACATGTGGGGTGTGTGTGGTCAGAATTGCGGGGGCGTCCATAGAATCGGTATCAGTGAACCCCCAGGTGCGGTGACGTGTTCCATATCTACCCATTGGAAGGTTCCTTTGGTGGCGTGAAGCTTAATTGCCGCCTCCAGGAGTGATGCTTTGTGGTATTTAGCTACATCTGGGAGGCCTAGGCCTCCTTGTTGTGGGCTCTGCTGGAGGAGTGAGATAGCTAGTCGTGGTCTACGCGCTTCCCACACAAAGGAGGAGATTATAGCCTGGAGGGGTTTGTAAAACTTTGGGCTGGCGTGAATAGGTAACATTCTAAATTTGTATAGTAGCTTTGGGAGTAGCATCATCTTAACTGAGTTTATCCTACCTAGCCAGGAGAGTTTCACTTTTTTCCATTGGTGGGTGTGTGTTGTGCAGAGTGATATTAAGGGTTTAAAGTTAAGATCAAACATTGTTGTGGGGGATTACCCCTAGGTAGGTGATATCACTAGTTCTCCAATCAAAGGGGAAGGCTTGTTTGAGTTGTGACTGCAGTGCACTCGGTAGGTTGATTGGGAGGGCTTGTGTTTTGCTCTGGTTAAGTTTGTAGTATGATAGTTGTCCAAATTGTTGTAGTAGTTGTATTAGTGCTGGTACTGATTTTTCCGGTTTTTCGACTGTGAGCAGAATGTCGTCCGCAAACATAGAGAGACAATACATGTGGTTATTTATGGGTATACCTGTGATTGAGTCATGGTGCCTGATTTTAGATGCTAAGGGTTCTAGTGATAAGATAAAGAGGAGCGGTGACAGGGGGCATCCTTGTCTGGTGCCATTGGTGATATGGAAGGGTCTGGATAGGAAGCCTGAGTTAGATACCTTCGCTTGTGGGTTATTGTAAAGGGCCATAATGCCTGCAATGAGGCCTTCTGGAAAACCAAATTTGCGGAGGACTTATTGCATATTTTCCCAATTGACCCTATCGAAGGCTTTTTCGGCATCAAGGGCTAAGAGTAGACCCTTCGCTTGGGATTTGTGCATGTGTGATAGTATATTTAGAATTTTCCATGTGTTGTCTGAGCCTTGTCTGCCTTTGATGAAACCAGACTGGTCATTGTGGATCAGTGTAGGTAAAATTCGGGATAACCTATTGGCCAAGAGTTTGGCGTACATTTTGACATCTGCATTAATAAGGGAGATCGGCCTAAAGTTCTGGCAACGTGTTGGCGGTTTACCTGGTTTGGGGAGTGTCGATATATGGGCTACCAGCATGTCTTTGGGTATTTGCCCTGAGGTGTAACAGGAATTGAAAAGGTTCGTCATGTGGGGTGTGAGAAGTTTAGTGTAAGTTTGGTAGTATAAATTGGAGATACCATCTGGTCCTGGGGCCTTTTGTTTGGGTAGGTCATGGATAATCTCTTCTACTTCACTTACTGTGAAAGGGGAGGTGAGAGTTGCTATATCTTCGTTCTGTAGTCTAGGGACATCTATGGATTGTAGGAAATCTATAATAGATTGTGGGAGGGTGGTACTGTTTGTGGGTCATCATTAAGATTGTATAGGGAGCTATAGTAGGATGCAAATTCGTTCTCTATGACTCGTGGATTGATTATTTTGCGATCTTTGGAATTCTGTATATGTGCTATTTTTGAAGTTTGCGACCTAGTTTTGAGTTGTGCGGTTAGTAGGGCCCCAGCTTTGTTTCCAGTGGCAAAGAATTTATGTTTGTATCTCTGCAATAGGTAGGTAGTTTTCTCTAGTTCTAATTGTTGAAGATCTTTGTGTAGTGCGGTTAGTTGTGCGTGTGTGTCTTTAGAGGGTTGTAGTTTATTTTTGTGTGTGAGATCTGCGATGTCCTGTATGAGTTTTGTATAGTGTAGTTTATGTTGTTTGTGTTGGTAACTGGTGTGACGAGACCAATCTCGCCACATTGCATTGGAGAAGCCTGGTTGCTCGCCTGCTGCCTTTGGACTATGGCCCCCTTTTAAAAGACTTTATTTTTGCCTGCAGAAAAGCTGTATTCGTGCTTTTCTGCCAGGGGCTCGGTAGATTTGTTTGAATGTGTTATCCCCCAGATAGGAATCCCATGGAGCCCATTCGTATGAAACTGACTGTAAAGACTTTAGCTCCATGGCGATTAAACTGTATTCGTGTGGTCTGAGCGCCATTCACTTAATAATGTGCGCTCGGACCTGAGCTATCTGGGGATTTATTACATGTCTGTGTTTTATGTAATAAATGTGACTTTATGTATTTTAAAGTGTTTTGTGTCTCTTTGCAACCATGTGCTTAATGGAGTCTTGTGTCTGTCCTGGGAGATAATTGAATTACTTATTTCCAGGATAGAAGACTCTGAAACTGGTTTGGGCCAGAAAGCCATGCTTCATTTAGTCACAAAGGACTTTTTACTAACTTTTGAACCCCTTGTCTGATTTGTGCCATTTTGGAATATGTTGTTCCCCTGAATGGATTGATTGAGAATATGTAATTTTATGTGAATGTGATGTATGGTTTTGGAGTTATGAAAGTTGGGTAGAAAGTATGTTTTAACTGTTTGTATAATTGAGTTTCCTCTCAGGATAAGGGGAGGGAATATGTGGGATGTAACTGTGATATGATTGGTTGTTTTAACCCTCCCTGTGGGTGGTCCTGTATTTGAAACACTGTAATAAAAACCAGGCTGGGTGTGCCAGCACCTCAGACCACTGCTTGACCCTCAACACGGAGCCTTGTCTCGCTCTTGGGGGGATTCACTGTATGCTGTTAGAGACTGATTGCCAGGAGTGTAAGCTGTTCGTCTGCTTTTCCTGTTCGTCTGCTAGCAGCTATTTGGGAGGTTCCAGTTCGGGAGTTGGAGTGCTATTTTGCATCCAGTTCGTGAGTTTTGGTGTTCTGCAGTAGCTGTGCCTGGATCTCTGGAAAGGGGGCCGATCGCCTAAACGGTTTTTACCCCTTGTGTGCAAAACGGTCCGTTACAATTGGTGGCAAGCGGCGGGATCGTTCCTACAGCCAGAAGGACAGCTACAGGAGACACCATTTCTTTGGATTTACAAGTTAAGGGCAACGCATGTCCCAGTACAGCGACCCTGACAGCACCAGGATGGAACCAGCAGTGGAGTACAGATACTCTGTACAGGAATTTGACCGTATGATGTGGTTGCGGCTGAACTTCTTCGGACCTAATCCAGCTGAGAAATCCGTGAAGTTCGTGAGGAGTCTAGTATTCAAGACTCTGCTGTACCGGGCAGAAGGTGACGGTCAGCTGCCACGGTGGGTGGACCTCCACCGGCAGCTACAGTTGCGGGACAGAGAGAGCCCAGTCTCCTCTCCCCAGCGGCAGTGTGATATGCAGGGAATTGGAAGCCCAGTCTCCATTCCCCAGCGGCAGTGTGATATGCCGGGAATTGGGAGCCCAGTCTCCATTCCCCAGCGGCAGTGTAAAGTGCAGGGAGAGGAGAGCAGCGTCCTCCCTCCCCAGCGGCAGGCTGAGTTACAGGGGGCAGAGGTAGTTGTTCCTGCCCCCAGCAGCAGAGTGATATGCCGGGAAGGCAGTGTAAAGTGCAGGGAGAGGAGAACAGCGTCCTCCCTCCCCAGCGGCAGGCTGAGATACAGGGGGCAGAGGTAGTTGTTCCTTCCCCCCAGCAGCAGCGTGATTTTTTGGGAATTGGGAGCCCAGTCTCCATTCCCCTGCGGCCGAGTGATGTGCCGGGAATTGGGAGCCCAGTCTCCATTCCCCAGCGGGAGATACAGCAGGGAATTGGGAGCCCAGTCTCCATTCCCCAGCGGCAGAGTGTCCTACCGAGAATAGAGAGCCCAGTCTCCTTTCCCCAGCAGCAGGACACTGTATTGGGAGCAGAGACAGTCGGTCTCCCTCCACAGAGGATGAAAGTATGTATGGGAGAGGAGCTTGCTACCACCTCTCCCCAGCTGCGGATCATTAATGGGCAGGGAATAGAGAGCTCAGTCTCCTTTCCCCAGCGGCAGAGTGTTCTATCGGGAGAGGAGCCTGTTACCCCCTCCCCCCAGCAACATCTTAGAGTATCCAAAGGGGAGACAGTCGGTCTCCCCCTCCGGCAGCAGAGCTGTGCAACAAAAGGGGAGACAGTCGGTCTCCAGCAGCAGAGCGGTGTATCTAAAGGGGAGACAGTCGGTCTCCAGCAGCAGAGCTGTGTGTCTAAAGGGGAGACAGTCGGTCTCCAGCAGCAGAGTGGTGTAGTTAAAGGGGAGACAGTCGGTCTCCCCCTCCAACAACCAGGCTTCAACCAGGCTACCCTCCCCAGTAGCGCTGGCAACAGGGCAGAGTGCCGCTGGTCTCTGCCCACGCAGCAACCCACCAAGTCAGCGTACCCGTACCCAGCACAGCCGTGGTGAGGCACCTGGACATGGACAAGCTTCTCCTTTACCCAGGTGTAGTAACCATTTATTGTGGGTGGGCTGTGCTGTTGATTATTTGTTGTGGGTGGGCTGCTGGACTAACAAGGGCACTGACCGGCAGGAGGTCAGATACCCTGTTAGTCTGTTTGGAAAAGGGGAGAGATGTGACGAGACCAATCTCGCCACATTGCATTGGAGAAGCCTGGTTGCTCGCCTGCTGCCTTTGGACTATGGCCCCCTTTTAAAAGACTTTATTTTTGCCTGCAGAAAAGCTGTATTCGTGCTTTTCTGCCTGGGGTTCAGTAGATTTGTTTGAATGTGTTATACCCCAGATAGGAATCCCATGGAGCCCATTCGTATGAAACTGACTGTAAAGACTTTAGCTCCATGGCGATTAAACTGTATTCGTGTGGTCTGAGCGCCATTCACTTAATAATGTGCGCTCGGACCTGAGCTATCTGGGGATATGTTACATGTCTGTGTTTTATGTAATAAATGTGACTTTATGTATTTTAAAGTGTTTTGTGTCTTTTTGCAACCATGTGCTTAATGGAGTCTTGTGTCTGTCCTGGGAGATAATTGAATTACTTATCTCCAGGATAGAAGACTCTGAAACTGGTTTGGGCCAGAAAGCCATGCTTCATTTAGTCACAAAGGACTTTTTACTAACTTTTGAACCCCTTGTCTGATTTGTGCCATTTTTGAATATGTTGTTCCTCTGAATGGATTGATTGAGAATATGTAATTTTATGTGAATGTGATGTATGGTTTTGGAGTTATGAAAGTTGGGTAGAAAGTATGTTTTAACTGTTTGTATAATTGAGTTTCCTCTCAGGATAAGGGGAGGGAATATGTGGGATGTAACTGTGATATGATTGGTTGTTTTATCCCTCCCTGTGGGTGGTCCTGTATTTGAAACACTGTAATAAAAACCAGGCTGGGTGTGCCAGCACCTCAGACCACTGCTTGACCCTCAACACGGAGCCTTGTCTCGTTCTTGGGGGGATTCACTGTATGCTGTTAGAGACTGATTGCCAGGAGTGTAAGCTGTTCGTCTGCTTTTCCTGTTCGTCTGCTAGCAGCTATTTGGGAGGTTCCAGTTCGGGAGTTGGAGTGCTATTTTGTATCCAGTTCGTGAGTTTTGGTGTTCTGCAGTAGCTGTGCCTGGATCTCTGGAAAGGGGGCCGATCGCCTAAACGGTTTTTACCCCTTGTGTGCAAAACGGTCCGTTACAACTGGCTATTCTAATAATCGTGCCTCTGATGACTGCCTTGTGCGCTTGCCATAATATCTCTATACTTGTGTCTTCTGTTGTGTTTTCTCGGAAGTATGCTTCTATGTCACGCTGTATGTTGGCTGCTGTGTCTTGGTTTGCGAGCAAGGTGTCATTTAGTCTCCAGGTGCCTTTTCCTTTGGATGTGTATTGTTCTTGGATGGTTAGTGTTATAGGAGCGTGGTCTGACCATGTTAGTAGGCCTATTTCTGCTGTCTGGATTTTGTCTATGTATTTGGTAGGTATCAAGAATCTGTCTATCCTAGTGTATGTATTGTGTACTGCAGAGTGGAATGTATAGTCCCTGTCAGTGGGATGAAGTATTCTCCATGGGTCTACGAAGTCGTGCTTGAGGATGGTGTGTGCAATCTTAGAGGTGAGGGTTGTTAATTGTTTGGTCGTTTTTGCATGGACTGAATGGCGTGCAGATGTGTCTATGGAGGCATTCAGCAGGAAGTTGGTGTCTCCACCAATTATGGTATCACCGAAACAGTATAATGAGAGTAAGCTAAATATTTTAACTATAAACTCATGTTGGTTGTCATTTGGTCCATAGATGTTGACCAGTGTATATGGGTTGTTGTTGATATAACACTGAATGATTAAATATCTACCATGTTTGTCGCCAATTTTTTTCACCAAAGTAAAGGATGCATCTTTGCTTATTAGAGTGGTTACTCCCCGTTTTTTCGATTTATAGCATGAGTGAAAATCATGGGGGTATAGGGCAGAGTTGAATTTGGGTCTATTACCCCACTTGAAGTGGGTTTCTTGGTAGAAAGCTATTTGGGCTTTCGATTTTTTGGCTTCTTCTAGTGCTAGTCATCGTTTGTGGGGTGTGTTCAGGCCTTTTGTGTTTAATGATACAATTGTGAGGGTCATTTTACAGGTTTTGGGAAGTCTGCTACGTAGGTCATTGTTTTTTTAATCTTATTGCTCCATTTCCTGTCTGACATATAGTTGAACATCTTGTTGTACTTTATAAGTTGTGTTGTGGGGTTTTATGGGTACGGCCATATTGTGTTTTGGTGAAATTGACCTGTGTTTAAATAGTGTCGCTGTCTTTGAGGGTGGAGGCGTTGTGGGCTTTAATTGCATACAACATCAAGGTTGTAGGTTGTGGTAGGGTGTGACACTCGTGGCACAATGTTAACATACAAAGACATAGACATGATAAACAGTATAACAATTTGAACTATATACATAGTGCCGTCGGAGGTGGTACTGGGGGGTACAAACGGCATAGAGGAGGCCATTGTTGGCCTGGTGGGGGGTCAAAGGATTAACCTGCAAGAGACTCTAGTTATGGGTGTAGAGACTCTGTGTAGCGT
Source organism: Pelobates cultripes (assembly GCA_933207985.1). NCBI lineage: Eukaryota > Metazoa > Chordata > Amphibia > Anura > Pelobatidae > Pelobates > Pelobates cultripes. The sequence goes on along the minus strand of OW240924.1, from coordinate 9,112,596 downwards.
GAATGAGTAGCTTGTGTGCTACCCGTGAGTGGCCATGTGGAGTTGCCAAGTTGTGTGTTGGGGGGTTAGCAAACTGTTGTCCCCATCTTGTTACAGTAGAATAAAGGTGTAATTTAAGTCGAATTCAAATTGTAGAGAATTGGTAACAAGCCTGTCATGCATTGTGCTGCAAAGTCACTTAGCTTTATTCCAGTCTCTGGATATCTGTGCAGGGGAGCGTCTTGGTGGATTTTGCATCTCGTCCTTGGTTGGTGTCGGTTGAGGTATATTCCACTCTTTGAGCATGCGGTGTCCTTCCTCTACTGTGAGGATGTGTTTTTCAACGCCATTCCGTCTAATCATCAGCCGGGCTGGAAAACCCCATCTGTAGATAATATTGGCATTTCTCAAAGCTTTTCTCAAAGCTTGGTGCCAGTGATTTTCTCTTGAGGAGGGTGGCCGCAGAAAGATCCGTGAAAATCTTTATTTTTGCATATTTGCCTGGCAGTTCGGGAAGGAGTCATGAGGCCCTCATGATTTTGTCTTTGGAAGTGAAATAGTGGAATTTAGCTATAGTGTCTCGTGGAAGGGACGCAGGCAGGTTCTTAGGCCTCGGGAGGCGGTGAATTCTGTCCAGTAGGAGTTCAGGTGGTGTCAGTTCTGGGGACAGGGCTTGAAAGAGGTCTGCTGCAAAGTTTGGCAGGTCTTGTGGGGGTATGTCTTCAGGTATACCTCTTATGCGTACGTTGCTCCTCCTGTCCCTGTCCTCATGGTCAGTTACTTTGTTCGTTAAAAAGTCAAGTTTGGCGGTGATATCAGTATATGCATCAGCCAATGTGTTATGTGCGCTTATAATTTCGTCTGTTTTATCTTCCAGGTGCGCAGTACACTCACCTATTGCATGGATGTCGGCTTTGATGTCTCTTGCCAGTTTATTAAACTCCATTTGCATGGAACTTTTGAGTTCTGCCAGCATTCTCTGGATAGAGGAGTCAGTGGCTGGTGCAGAAGCATGTGTGGAGATGGATGTATTATCGCTGCCATCTGAGCACGACGCCGGCGAGGGCGGGTTATCGGCGCCATCTTGGATTTTTTTGCTCGGCGAGGTAAGTGCCGATATTAGCAGGTCTGACGGTTTTTGTTTGGGTTTTTTTGTTGCACGGTGTGCCATGATCTTCAGCCACCCAAGGGAGCTTGTGTTTAAATTTTATAACGCTGGTATATTCGCTGTGTATAGTCTCATGTGCAGGAGCTCGCGGCTTACACGTCCGTCTTGGTTCGTCGCGTGGCCATGCCCCCCCCAAATGACACATTTTAATTATGGACAAATCCCTTATCATTAAAATGAGAAAGACACAAATAAAAGAGTTATGCTTCAGAAAGAGGATTAGCCCAAATTCGTTATGTGTTAGTGGATCTATAGAGCAGTTTTACGGGGCATTGGTCAAGTAGAGTTGCACTAAGTAACTTTATGGCCAGCTGGATTAATTTCAGGCTTTTTTTTAAAGATCAAAATAAATGGTCAATGGAAAATACATTTTTGGCATGAGACAGTTGTTAGATTAACATAATTATAAATTATATATATTTGAAGAATGTTTTCCCACTATAGCTCTACCAGACTCCATCTGTAATGTCTATTAAAAGGCGTGGCCGATGTTGACTCTATCTGAATTCTAAAATACTTATCTCAGCGTTTGCAAATTCAGATTTATTTTAACATACACCTCCACTGGATGAGGTTTCATAATACAAAAAAAAAGAAAACTACTTTAATAAACTACACATTCAGATATGCAAACTGCCTTATAAGGCAAAGCAGGGCATTTGATGCATATTAACCCCGTTCCAACAGTCCTCTGCTGCACCAGAATACGGTTTGTTTTGCTCGTTTAACACAGCTGTGCAGCATGCAGCCTCCATTTCCCTATAATACTGTTTGTTTGCTGATGAATGCTATCACCATAGAACTCAAAGGTTAACCAACAATGAAATGAAAACAGATGTTAGCAAAACATGCATACCAACACAAAGTCAGTGTATCTGAGAAAGGCCCCTTAATTTGCATGAAATGCTTTGTCTATACTAGTCTAGATGGTAATTGTGACTGCCAGGGTCTAGTTTTCTAATACAATATTTTAAACTGAGCCCCAAACACACAGAAATAAAAAGCATACTATAACACACTGTTCAGATCTCATTACACAACAGATTGTTTTTAGGGTCATGCATCAAACAGGTTCCAAATTCCAGGTGTATGCAATAAAAAGATGCCACAGGCATTACGCACTGTGGCATATATGTGTGGTGGCAATAGAGGGTTAATTAAATAAAAAAAAAAGGAATTTAGTAGTTCAATTAAAGTTTAGTTTTAGTGCATGACTCCTAAGCAGTTGTTGGGCAGAGTGGGACAAGTAACTGGGCAGTTTTAAGTGACTCAGCTGTTGCTGGGCGACAGGAGCTGTGAGGATTGGTGGCTGGCAGTGAGCCAGCAAAGCGCGGGAAAACAGGTAAGGATAAATTGAGCTGAGCAGGTTTATTCCCTGTCGGCTGTTATTGACAGGACGGGAGAAGCTCGGACGGACCCCCAGCACCTCACCTGCTCCAGCCGCAGCATGTCTTCAGAGTATTTGATGTCCTGCGTTGCTGAGATCCTGCACTCGCCTGGAGGGGAATCCTGGATAAAGAACTGCCTCATCTCGACACCAGGGGCTTCCAGCACTGTAAGGGAGCCCTTGGTAAAAGCATCCTACCCGGAAGGGAGTTCCCGTCGTCTGGCGGAGGTTCCGACCGGAGGCATGTCGTGCTCAGCCGGAAAGAGACGTGTTCAAGTGTGGTACAGCCGCGGAAGAGCACCACCTGCTGGATGAAAAGGAGAATGCAGGCAGGTCAAGAAGTTGGCTCCAGAGATGCAAGAATCAGCTCCTGGGAAGAAAAGAAGATGTAAGAAACGCCTGCCCACTTCCCCTGGGCCTATGGTGGGTCAGGGCAGAGTCGAGGGCCGGGCTAAAGACAGCATATCAAGAATGGAAGACAGTTCGGATGAAGGGAGCGCATGTTATCTGGACGACATGCCAATCATGGAAGAAATAGAAGAGCAAGGCAGAGCTGGGATGTCAGGTGGTGAGTATAAACGAAATAAAAATGATATTTTTCGTACTGCAATTAATAAAATCATTCACCTTATAAACTTTCTTTGTCACATTGGAGGAAAAAGTGGTTGCTTTAGATGGCACTGTGGAATCTGTAGTTTTGCATACTATACATGTTTTGCATTTAAAAAAAACTTTAATTTGGGGGAACAGAGATATGGATAGTTTTTTATTAGTTTCTCTGGTAAAAATTTTAGTTAGAATAGTTTTAAAATTGGGAGCTCCTCTAAAAACTACATTAGGATGTTTAGGTAAAATTTTGTTGAGAATGTCATCCTCTTTTAGGATATGTTTTTTATTATCCTTTTTATGTTTCCACTTTTGTTGTTAAAATTAAAGATAATAGGCAGAGGCATAGGTCCTTCTGCGTTTTTTGTTTTATAGGTTAAAAGTTGATCTCTATCTTTTTGTTGGATGTTGTTAATTGTGTCTGTTAAAACTAGATCTGAGTAATTTTTTTTAATAAATTTTTTTTTTTTTTTAATTCTGCTTGTTCATTAAAATCATTTATTTCCGAACAGTTTCTCCGGAGACGTAGAAATTGGCTCTTAGGAGCACTGTCCAGCCAGGGTTGATAATGGCAACTGGATTTGTCTATGGCAGTGTTGACACAAACTTTCTTAAAAAACTTCTTAGTGTGTATTTACAAATGTGAAGTAGGCTGAACTTGATGGACGCAAGTCTCCTTTCAGCTATGTAACTATGTATTTGTCCTTTCTTAATAAAAATTTTGAGATCTAAAAAGTTGATGTGTTCCTTACTGTATTCGTGAGTTAAAATTATACCTTTATTGTTTAGATTCAAATGATTAATAAAAGAGATAAGATGGTCTTCTGGGCCATCCCAGATAAAAAAACAGGTTGTCTATATATCTAAAATATGAGACCAAGTTTGCATGATCGCCAAAGATTGCTTCAGACTCCCAATGGGCCATAAATAAATTGGCATAACTGAGGGCAAACTTGGTCCCCATAGCTGTGCCTCTTTCCTGTAAGTAAAAAGAATTTAAAAACCAGAAATAGTTGTTTTTTAAAATAATGTTAATACCTTCTAAGATAAAATCTATTTGTTTGTCAGCTATTTTTCCTTCTTCTATTAAAATCTCCTTAGTTGCTTGGCAACCGATGTTGTGGGGTATGATTGTGTATAAGGATTGAACATCGCATGTAACTAGTATAAAACTAGATTTCCATTTAAAATTACTTAAAAAGTTTAATAATGCCATAGAGTCTTGGAGATAAGATTTCATTAACTTAACAGATAGTTGGAGGAGAGTGTCTGTAAAAAAGAAGCTCTGCCATGTGAAAGTTCACCGTTTTCACCTATTATATAAAAGAAAAAATATAGAAGGGAGAATATATTGATTTACTGTCACTATTGCCTTCAGCAAAAGACTTTCACAGGGCAGAAAATGACAAAGACGAAGAAAAGCATATATTAATCTTGCGTAATTTTAATAACTGGCTTCAAGCCTTTTGTATCTTCTCATCTGTAATGGGAGAGAAGAAGCCTAAGTTATGCAGCGGGCTATTCCAACATGTTGACATCATACTAGAGGCACTAATAAATTTTTGGGTCTGGCATGGTTTAGCTATGATGAACTCTTTAGACAAAAGCTGGCCGTCCACCCTTCCCTAAAATGGGGAATGAAGGATGTTGGTCTGTGGCTGAACCTGATGCTGCCTCAAAGAATGGCAATAAAAGCGCCTACTGCTGTCGGCATGTCTAATACATTAGGAACAATAAAGAAAGGCTTATGTTGGGCTTTTAACGAAAGACATTGTAAGTGGCCCAATACATGCAGGTTTAAGTATGAATGCTCTTATTGTGCGGGTAATCATTCTGCCTTTCTGTGTTTTAAAAGAATGGCGGCAGGGCCCGGCCAAGGAAGAGACCAAGTTCATAAAGGCATGGACTCCAGTACAGCTGGAAAGGTTGCTGACGTACCTTCAGATGTATCCAAACAAGGAGAGAGCTATGTTTTTGCTGAAAGGTTTTGAGGAAGGTTTTCTGATTCCAAGGTTTTATGGTTCAGGTTGTTTAGTAGTTAATAATTTAAAGTCGGTTTTGTAGGATGTTGAGCCTGTCAAAAAGAAGTTGCAAAAAGAGTTGGATTTAGGCAGAATAGCAGGGCCTTTTGATGAACCCCCTTTTGATGAATTTCGCCTTTCTCCGCTGGGTTTAATTCCAAAAAAAGAGCCTGGGTCATTCAGGATAATTCACCATTTGTCTTACCCCTCTGGTGCGTCATTAAATGACGAATTCGATAAGGATACTTGCTCAGTGTCACGTATTCATCCGCTTATAAAAATGTGGTTAATGACATTTACTGTCCACACAGGAAAAGTTGTGCCGAGCAGCAACCTAATCCACAGAAGGGTTAATGCTGAGCAGCAATTATGCAAATGAAACCTGGTAACTGACTTTGGGGTCAAAGGCCGGTTACAGCCTATCAGAACTAAAGGAGGGGTATTTAGGCACATTTCTCATCCTGCTCAGTGCCCTGTCGTGGTTTCCCTTGTGGTTGTCCGAGAGCGCGTTCCTGTTATTAGTTTTCTACCTGTTTTTTTACGTTGGCTTTGTTTATTGACTTCTCTATTTTCTGGTATCCTGACTCATGGCTTTCCTCATCGCTGCATCCCTTTCTGTGTTCCCTGACCTCGGCTAGTATTTTTGACTATTCTATGTACGTTAAATCCGGCCATTCTAAGGACCGGTAATACGTTACTTATTTGTCATCCGTGCTATACAGTTCTATGTGCTGGATCAAACAGTAATCCTGACATTACGACAGGGCCCTGAGACAGAGAGAAAGCCAGGGAACACCATTGCATTCTTGTGGCTACTTCTCCAGAAAGATGTCTCCTGCTGAGCGCAACTACGATATTGGCAATAGAGAACTGTTGGCCATTATTCTTGCCCTCAAGGAGTGGCGACATCTTTTGGAGGGTTCCCCTGTTGATCATAACCGACCACAAAAACCTGGCATATATAGGGAATGCCAAACGTTTATCTTCCAAACAGGATAGATGGTCACTGTTCCTTTCACGTTTTAACTTCCTCATTACTTATAGACCTGGTTCTAAAAATACCAAGGCTGATGCCTTGTCCAGGCAATTTGATAATGAGTCAGCTCCGGAACAGGTGACATCTCCTATTATTCCACCAGAGTGTATTATTGCTACTACTGTTCTCTCACTGTCTTCTCCACTGCTTGGCACCATACTGGAGGCCCAGCCTCAGGCGCCCAGTGGTAAACCGTGTGATAAACTGTTCGTTCCCCTATGGGAAAGGGTTAATATCATGAAAGTGTTCCATGACAATATAACTGCTGGACACCCGGGCATCAATAAGTCCACTGCTGCGATCACTAGATAATTTTGGTGGGATTCACTCAGGAAAGATGTAAAGGAGTATGTGCAGGCATGTTCTGTGTGTGCAGTTTCTAAGGTGACTCATGCACTTCCTTGTGGCCTGTTGCAGCCTCTTCCTGTTCCTGAGATTCTATGGTCCCACTTATCCATGGACTTTATTGTTGAGCTTCCTAGCTCTGCTGGGTTCACTACTATTCTCATGGTTGTAGACCAATTTTCTAAAATGGCTCACTTCATTCCTCTCAAGAAGTTGCCATCTTCGCAAGAATTGGTCCTAATTTTCATACGTGAAATTGTCCGTTTGCATGGCATACCTCACAATATTGTGTCTGATATGGGCTCTCAGTTTGTGTCCAGGTTCTGGAGGGCGTTCAGTAAACAATTGGGGATTGATCTCTCCTTCTCCTCCTCCTACCATCCACAGACCAGTGGTACAGCTGAGAGGGCTAACCAGTCATTAGTTTATTTGCGTTGTTTTATTAATAGCACACAGGACAATTGGTCCCAACTACTCCCGTGGGCCGAGTTAACAGATCCATCTAATAAACCACTCAATACATTTGTATTATCTTTATATGTTTTTATTATTTTTTAGAAAAGTATGTATACATTTTAATAGTTCTTTAAATAAATATACATTTTTTATTCACCATTGAGTTGCATCC
>OW240924.1:9077154-9092208 GCA_933207985.1 Pelobates cultripes | reverse complement strand
CATGTATAGATAACCCTAAATGCGTACTTTCTCTTATCCCTCTTATCACTCTTCCGTCCACTCATGCACTTTACAGAGTCACAAATCAAGCACTTACTGGACAATGGGGCTCCCTCGTTGGAGCCCTCCCACCCCAGTTTTGTTTACACAAATACCCCCTGGTCCCTATGGGTCAATTCTGCCTTTCCCAGGCAAGCATACATACATACATACATGCAACAACATGCAAGTTTTCAATTGCAATACAATTATTAAAAATAAGAGAATAGTATGCACAAAATCATAGCAGACATGTTAAATAGACACAATAAAACCAAACACATTCAATAGCTAATCATAGGTCAACATTTAAACACTGGTCTCCATCTGATATTCTATCTGTGATTCAATGTCCACCCCTGGTTTCTGCTATATCTGAAAAAGGTAAGAAAACAGATCAGGATTACTTTTCCTTGTCACTTATAGCGTATACTGCCAAATCCTTTACTTAGCATATATACACACATATAAATACATTCCTTAAACTTTTCATTGTATAAACAATTTGTTCAACAAGGTAACTTTCTTAATTTTCTACTTGGCTCTTAAAATAAACAATCAGCTAATGGCTGCTTTCTGCATCTTCCTTGCAATTCAGGAGCACACAAAACAAATTTCTAGCCAACTTAAACATGTTTAATAACTCTCCACCCTTTGGATAAATTATAGAGGAGTGAACCACAACACCTCTTCCGCCTCTGATGAAAGACTATAGGTCAATATGTCTCAAAGTGCAACACTTCTGACAGCTATGAGTGACTCCCTATTAATTTTTAGCCTTTCCACGGACATGCTTGCACCTCGTGGCTAAGGGCCTGCACAACTAACCACCCTGTGATGGCAGTGGCTTTCCGCATGGGGGTGACCGCCCCCGCAAAATTATAGAGTTGCAAACATACAGCAACCTCTTTTCCGGCTCGATTAAAGGTTATGGGCCAATATGTCTGCAATTTAACCAGTGCACTCACGTATCACTTATTGTATATTTCCTGGTCTCTCAGGAATTTCTATTAAATAGCTTATCCCCTTCTCTATGGTCATGATAGGCCACCCTACCACTAGTGTAGTACGTCCTTATTTTATATATTTCCTGGTCTCTCAGAGATTTTGCATATCCCTTTCCCAGAGCAATATATATAAACTATTACTAATAAGTTACAAAAGGCTACTTATAAGTAATACAGGATTTCAAATACAGGATAGAACTGCACAACAACTATTGGGTATGCTCTCCCTTCTCCGGACACGTATATTCATAGGATGGAAATATTAAAATCAGTTATATAGATGGCTTCTAAAAGAATATAAATCTCAATCTGAGCCCATACACTTACTTTGTTAAAAATGCTAACTTGTTAAAATATTCTAACCAGACCAAATAGGACAACAAGGAATTATTTTACCATTTTTTTTTTTTCTGTTCATTTGTTACCAGTTCCTGAACACATATCCTGTAATTTCTTAGTCCTGGATATGGAAGCTGAAAAACACTCCACAAATTGATTAGTTTAGGCAATTACATTTACAAAACAATGCATCCTTTACTATGCAGTTTATTTTCTCATACAGGTAAGACTACCCACCCCTAACAAGGACAAATTCTCCCCCAGCTGTAGCTGAAAAGCATGGTCTCTTACATCACCAACCATCCCCCAAACACGTGCTTCACTGTTTTGACTAGGATGTACACTACATGTTCACACAGCTGTTAAATAAAAAAATGGTCTTTCCTTCATGAGTCATAATTTTATATATATATATATATATATATATATATATATATCTCCATACTAAAATTCTATGTATACGCTCACAAATCTATTATTCGCTCAGTCTGCTTTACTAAACTTATCTTTTCTTCTACTAATTTAATCAGTTTAGTCCAAATATCTTTTCAACTAAACAAATCCTTGAATGCCAAACAAATGTAAATTTGTACACAAACAAACAAACCAGATCAAGTAACCAGCAATAAAAACCTGGTGAACAGGTTTAGTGAAAAGTCTTTTCCTATGCAAATGGTACTAGGCCTCAAGCAATTCACACCATGTGGTCAATGGTGGATTGAAACCCACAAAGTCAGACAAAAGTAAAATTGTTTTTTGTTTTATATATAAAAATGACCAAGGGTTGGTAAAACGTGACAAGCAACACAATAATTCATCACTATGTTCTACAACAAGAGATACCTTAAAAACAAATATCTAATCCCTATCTGCTATCTGCATTCATTCCATTAAAACCAAATCATCATTCATTTATTCATTTGTATACAGAAAGACAATTTACAGTATGATTTAAGCAAAATGCATAACATTTATATTTTCCCCAATATTCAAGCATAATCCTGCCAACTACACCATATGTTGTGGTCGTGACCTAAATATGAATATTAATCTCTTAATACATAATAATTAAGCAATACGGAACAACATTAATATTTTTATAATTCATGGTATTATGGTCGAATATGTGGATAGAAAATACACAAAACGTTGTAATATTAAATGTATATTTAATATAACTATAACAAATAAACAGATGCTAGCGGAATGTCAATTTACCACAATAATTATACAATACAATACTACACAAAACGCTATTGGTTGCTAAATATTATACAAAAGGCTATTACAAAATGTTACAATGGATTCATATTACTAAATGTTACAATGGATTCATATTACTTACAAGGCCCCAGCCAAAGGGCTGGGGCTAAGTCAGAGCTGGTACTACATGATCAGTCAGGTACAGGCAAAAAGAGACAGACTAGTGGTGCCCCCAAAGCATTACACTACATATGCTTTCTTTATGATGTAAAGTCATTAATTAATAAATACCATCACATTACCCTTACAATACTTCCCCTAACTTCACTCCCTCTGCTGTTCTATGTTCATTCGCACCCGCTACATTGGAAGAGGTTTCTGCTCTTCTCCAGTCCTCCCGCCCCACCACCTGCTCCCTAGATCCAATTCCCTTGCATCTCATCCGTACTCTGACTTCTTCTCCTTGTCCACCTCTCACTAAAATTCTCCATCTCTCTCTCTCCTCTGGTATATTTCCATTGCCCTTCAAACATGCAACTGTAACCCCAATTCTAAAGAAGCCCAATCTTGACCCTAACTCCCCATCCAACTATCGTCCTATCTCGCTACTGCCTTTTGCATCCAAGATCCTTGAAAAAAATTTGTATGCGAGATTGACAGACTTGCTCGAGTCCAACTCTCTGCTAGACCCGCTTCAGTCTGGTTTCCGCGCTAAGCACTCTGTGGAAACGGCACTGACCAAAGTATCCAATGATCTACTCGCTGCAAAATCTTGTGGTCACTACTCTATCCTAATTCTCCTTGACCTGTCTGCGGCTTTTGACACTGTTGATCATCAGCAGCTTCTTCTCATCCTCCGCAATATCGCACTACAAGATATTGCTCTCTCCTGGTGCTCCTCCTACCTCTCCCAGTGCTCTTTCAGTGTTTTTTTTCTCTGGCTCTGCTTCTTCTCCCCAACTCCTCTCTGTTGGTGTCCCCCAAGGTTCAGTCCTTGGTCCCCTACTGTTCTCCATCTATACTGCCTCCCTTGGTAAACAAATTAGCTCCTTTGGCTTCCAACATCATTTCTATGCAGATGACACGCAAATCTACCTGTCCTCTCCTGATCTCTCCCCATCCCTCTTGACTAGTGTCTCTGACTGCCTCTCTGCTATTTCTAACTGGATGGCTGTCAACTTCCTTAAACTAAACTTGACCAAAACTGAAATTCTGCTCTTTCCTCCCTCAAGTGTTGTTACTCCTGTGTCTGTCTGTAACGGAGTCTTACCTGATAGGGAGTCCAGCTCGCAGAGTTATACGCTCACCCTTGCAAAGTAGACACAGACCAGGGTGACCAGGTAAGACGCCACCTGGCCTGTGAGTCTGTGCACGGGGGCTTTCCAGGAAAAGTGCTCCAAGACTCAGTACAGCAGGGATAAGCAGAAGCGTGGTCAAGGGAAGCCAGAGGTCAGAGTAGTCCAGGAGGAAAGCCAAGGTCAGAAGCCGGAAAGACAAGAATCACTGGAACGCAGGTACGGAGTAACAGGAACCAAACAAGAGAACCAGAGTCAATGAACTGACACCCCTCCCAGGGTGAGGCAGGCTTTTATATCCTGTTGATTAGGATCAGATTCAGCTGGAGAGTTACTGACAGATCAGAGCCTTTGGTGAAGTCCAGCCCCCTGGTGCTGCAGGCAATACAAGAATAAACAGGGAGTTATCCAAAGTCCTGAAATGGCTCAGAGGAAGAACAGCAGGATATGGTCCAGAAGAACCACAGTTCAAATCCCCTATCGGGCGCTTCCAGAGCGACCACATCTGGCAGACTGGATGTCACGGCGTGGACCGTGACAGTACCCCCCCGTCAAGAACGCCCTCCGGGCGTGAACAGGCTCTTCCTGGAAATGGTACTCTTCATCTTCAGTATCAGTATCACTAAGATAGTCTTTGTAATCAAAGTCTACAGACTGGGACTTTATGGTACCAGTTTCGGGTGCTATAGGGGAGGCATTTGCAGCTTTCAAAGCCTTTTCGAATATTTCTAGATCTTGTTTACACACAACTGTGCCATTTGAGGCATAGGTGCAGTCAGGAGGCAGAACTGTTTTGGCAAGGCAGGAAGTGGTGATGGTGCTTGCTTGAACAGAAGTGTTATCAGGAAGTGGTCCAAATTTTTCTAGAGCAAGAGGTGAAGTTTCCACAGAGGTACTGGTAACATTAACAGTATTAGTTTGGGTACCCTTTTGTGTCACAGGACGGGGACAGGGCTGGCAGTGTCCAGGCTGTCTTGCTGGGATGACAGGGTAAGTCCATATGGCACCAGACAGAAGGGGTCTTGGCCTAGGTGGACGAGTCGGGCAAAGCAATATGAAATGCCCTCTTTTCCCACAGTATAGACATAGACCATGGGCTCTCCTGCGGTCCTTTTCCTTAGGGGACAATCTAGTCCTGGTGAAGCCAATCTCCATGGGTTCCTCCATGTCGACTGGAGTTTCACTGCTAGCTCGAGTGTAAACAGGGTTACAAGGCGGGTCCTTGAAAGTGGGTTCATGCTGCAACAAAATGGGATTTTTGTATCCATAAAACAATTCCTCTTCTCTAGGCAACCGGGTTCTGCGAGGACCTGAAATGGGTTTGGAAGTTGCTTTTCTTGCTGCAAAACACTGAGAATCCATTGCGGACATAAACAACTCCCAGGAGTCCAAGACAGTACTTCCCTCCTGCAACTTCTGGTGTGCCCACGCCTTAATTCGCCCGGTACATAGGTTAATAGCGGAGCGTACTTTGATAAAGTCGGTGGCGTAGGTTCTCGATTTCAGGGCAAATAGTAGCTCACAATCCGTCTTGAACATCGGAAAAGTATAACGGGAACCGTCGAACCTGTCAGGCATAAAGACATACGGTTCTGGGTATACATGTTCCGGGACTGGAAGCGTTGCTCCTTTAAATGCCAATGAATGTCTCTGTAAATCTGTAACATTCTGGGACAGGTTGGAGACTTGCTCGGCCAGGGAGGTGAGTAATTTGTATAACTCTGCAGACTCCATGGTCAGTTCATCTGTAACGGAGTCTTACCTGATAGGGAGTCCAGCTCGCAGAGTTATACGCTCACCCTTGCAAAGTAGACACAGACCAGGGTGACCAGGTAAGACGCCACCTGGCCTGTTAGTCTGTGCACGGGGGCTTTCCAGGAAAGGTGCTCCAAGACTCAGTACAGCAGGGATAAGCAGAAGCGTGGTCAAGGGAAGCCAAAATCAGGGAAGCCAGAGGTCAGAGTAGTCCAGGAGGAAAGCCAAGGTCAGAAGCCGGAAATAGACAAGAATCACTGGAACGCAGGTACAGAGTAACAGGAACCAAACAAGAGAACCAGAGTCAATGAACTGACACCCCTCCCAGGGTGAGGCAGGCTTTTATATCCTGTTACTTAGGATCAGATTCAGCTGGAGAGTAACTGACAGATCAGAGCCTTTGGTGAAGTCCAGCCCCCTGGTGCTGCAGGCAATACAAGAATAAACAGGGAGTTATCCAAAGTCCTGAAATGGCTCAGAGGAAGAACAGCAGGATATGGTCCAGAAGAACCACAGTTCAAATCCCCTATCGGGCGCTTCCAGAGCGACCACGTCTGGCAGACTGGATGTCACGGCGTGGACCGTGACACTGTCTCCCTCCAAGTCAACAGTGCTACCATCAGCTCCACCACGCAGGCTCGCTGCCTAGGTGCTCTCTTTGACTCCGACCTCTCCTTCAAGCCTCATGTTCAATCTATCGCCAAATCCTGTAATTTCTATCTCAAAAAACATTGCGTGCATCCGCCCCTACTTAACGCCAAATGTGACTAAGGTGTTGGTCCATTCCACTGTCCTTTCTCGCCTTGACTACTGTAATCCGCTTCTCAGTGGTCTTACGTGCTCCCAACATGCGCCGTTACAGTCCATAATGAATGCGGCGGCGAGGCTCATCTTCCTGTCCGCCTGCACCTCCCATGCCTCACCCTTCTGTCAGTCCCTACATTGGGAGCTCAATTTAAAATTCTGGTTCTTGCTTTCAAATCTCTACATAATGCTGCTCCCACCTACCTTTCCTTCCTTATACACAAGTATGTCCCATCTAGGCCCTTACGATCTGCTGAAGACTTACGTCTATCTTCTGTCCGTACTCCCACCTCTGATGCTCGCCTTCAAGATTTCTCGAGGGCTGCACTGTTCCTGTGGAACTCGCTTCCCTCCTCCATTAGATGCTCACCCAGTCTCCACTCCTTCAAAAAATCATTAAAAACACACTTCTTCATAAAAGCGTATGAATTAAACTGTTAATAGCTCCTGACTGATTCCTCTTCTGCAACTGTCACTAGTCTAATACTATAATTACCTTTTTGTGTCATTTTACCCCACTCCCTCTAGCATGTTAGCTCATTGAGCAGGGCCCTCAACCCCTCTGTTCCTGTGTGTCCAACTTGTCTGGTTACAACTGCATGTTTGTTTGTCCACCCATTGTAAAGTGCTGCGGAATTTGACGGTGCTCTATAAATATCATAATAATAATAATAATAATAATAATAATAATAATCTCAAATGTCTTCTGTTCATGAGAGTCTTTAAAATTCCCTTTAGGAACTTTAATCTTGGCTATGTTGTCTGTCAGTATGTCTACCAGTACGTGTGTGTGTCAATATGTCTGTCAGTATATATGTGTGTGTGTGTCAGTGTGTGTGTCTGTGAATATGTGTGTTTGTGTCAGTATGTCTGTCCATGTATATGTCTGTGTAAGTATGTATGTGAAAGGTGTGATTGCATGCTGGGTAGGGGGGTCTAGGGGCTTAAGAAAATGCTTTACCCAGAGTCCTAGTGATATTATAGACGGCCCGGGCTCTATCTGCAGCTCTGCTGGGTTCTCCTCTCGTGAGCTCGTAGCATTGCCGCAGTTATCACGGCAATGCTCTGTTCTAGCACGAGTGAACTCTAGCCCCAGGAGCTAGAGTTTACTCCCCACTATGAACACCAGGGCTTCTCCACCGGACTACCAGGGCTTCACAATCAATATTCCACCTCCCTGGGCAAATGTAAAAAAGGAGGGGGGATATAAAGAATATTTACTTTAATTATAAAAAAAGATTTTAATTAGCCCCCTCCACAACACAAAATAACTCCCTACACATGCTTTCAGTGCCCACACTGCCCCCATATACACTTTGCCCCACACATATACTGCCCCCCCTGCACCCCTATGCACACACTGCCACACACACACACACACTCTTTCTCTCTCTTTTTCTCTCTTTCTCTCTCCTGTTCCTATCCCCTACTACAGGCCCTATCCCAGCAAACCCCAGGTAAGTTTTCAAACTGTTCTTAAACGGTTTGACCAGGCCCAGACTGGCCACTGGCACACCTGGCAAATGCCCTGTGGGCCACGGTGGCCATGGGCCGGCCCTGCTGTTTTCCATGACGTGCTGATGGGGAGATCAAAGATCTCCCTCACCGGCCCACTTAAATAGACATGCGGCTGTGGAGGGAGAGGAGGACCCGGCGGAGCTCCTCTCGCGAGATCCGGAGCGTTGCCATGGCAACTAGGACCATCAGGGATGGTGTGAGAGTGCCGGTCCCCCCCCCCTCTCTCTCTCTCTCTGTCTCCCAAGCACCACCGTGCCTGTCCCACCCCCTCCCAGGCTAAAGGTAAGAAGTGGATATAATGCCTGCTTAGTTTTTTTTATTTGTTTGTTTTTTTACCCCCTCAACACACAATCCCTTCTAACATTTACACACAGCACCCTCACAAACATCACACTCAGCACTTTCACACACACCACCCACAGCACCCTCACACAAATCACCCACATCACACACAGCACCTCACAAATCACACACAGCACGCTCAAAAAATAACACATCACCCTCACACACCGCACCCTCACACACATCCCACGCAGCACCCCTCACACACAGCACAGCCCACCTCACACCCACTGCACCCTTCACATACACGCAGAACTCCCAACACAGTGCACCACACACACACACACAATACTTCCAAACATATTTATATAATATTTATGTATACAGCACCCCTAAACATATTACATGCCAGGCACACACTAGATCCCTTACCCAACTCTGGATCATCTACACACATTACATCCCTATATACACTCTGAATCTGTTATATACACACACTCACTAGATCTCCTATACACATTTTGAGTCCTTCAAACACACACTAGACATTATATATATATCACAAATAATGGCACTCACCCTTCCTGATGTAATGAATAGTAAAGTGCCCTGGTGCAATCTTATGCTGATAAATAATTATATTGACGAAAGATGCACTCTTCGGTCTTTTTAAGAATATTAACGGTCTTTAATCCATCAAAGGTTTACAGGTTGTTTGATCAATGTTTCGACCCGTTCGGGTCTTCCTCAGGATCTACAAACATTACATCACCTATACACACATACACACACACTATAGCCTGTATGCACACACTTACTACATCCTCTATACACACATTCTCTACAGCCCCTATCCACATATGCATTACATTACACCAAAAACACAACATGACTAAAACCGACCTTATTACTCAATACCACACCACGACCAGCTCACTCTGCACACACGCAATACCAAAAGCAGGCTCCAAACACATGCACAATACTCTTTCCTGGCCCTTTTGTCTCCTGGTATCCATTTATAGAGACACCAGTCCGACCCTGGGTTTGACTACTTACTCTGGTAATGCAAAAATATATACAGTACTGGCACTCTATCTACCAAGGTGCTGGTATTGGGACACACATTCCAGAAATACACCCATTCCAGAGTAACCCCTATGTACAGGTTTTATAGTGTTTTTGAAAGTTACAGGGTCAAATAAATGAGTCAAATATTTTTACATTGAAAATTGGCGGATTGGTTACGTTGCCTTTGAGAGCGTACGGTAGCCCAGGAATGTTAATTACCCCCATGATGGCATACCATTTGCAAATGAAGACAACCCAAGATATGGCCAATGGGGTATATCCAGTCTTTTTTAGTAGCCGCTTAGTCACAAACACTGGCCAAAATTAGGATTCAATTTAGTTTTTATTTTTTTATTTTTTCCACACACAAACAAATATGAACACTAATTTTGGCCAGTGTTTGCGACTAAGTGGCTACTAAAAAAGACTGGACATACCCCATATTAAATACCCTGGGTTGTCTACTTTAAAAAAAATATGTACATGTGGGGTGTTATTCAGAGATTTATGACAGATAATAGTGTTACAATGTCACTATTGATACATTTTAAAAATGTATGTTTTGAAACCGCAATATCCTACTTGTACTTATAGGTATTTTTAAACTCAGGACAAAATTTTGAATCTATTTAGCAGTTTTTTTTTCATTAGCTTTTGTAGATAAGCAAAAGATTTTTCAAGTAAAAGTAAAAAACAGTAAATGAGAGAGCGGAAAATTACAGCTAAACACAAACACCACAAAAGTGTAAAAAATGGCCTGGTCGCAAATGTACAACATCGCAAAAACAGTCCGGTCCTTAAGGGGTTAAACACATTCTAGAACTAATCTTTCTCTGATAAGACGAGATTTTGATACATGTTCTTGTTAATATTTATAATGTGAGTTGATGTGGAATGTTCATATCTATAGGGAAATATGAAGAATTTAAGGAATGTGTTTTTGTTGGAAGATTTGGAGGTTATTTACAGAAACACACTAATATCAAAGGCATGTAGGCAACATTGCTTTAGGGTGCGCTCTTCCTCTAAAACTTTTCTTTAAAAAATACTACTATAAAATACTTTGCACTAGAGACCAGGTAATAGTAAGAACGAGCTAACCCATACTAATACCCAGAGAGATTTAAGCAAGGGATAACAGAGACAGTTTTATTTCTTCTGCATGCTTGTAGCTAGCATTTTAAAGCTACTGATAGGCTGCCAGATGAGAGGTATGTGATTGTCCCATTCATCATTAAAGGACCACTCTAGGTACCCAGACCACTTCAGCTGAATGAAGTGTTCTGGGTGCCTGGTCCAGCTAGGATTAACCCTTTTTTTCTGTAAACATAGCAGTTTCAGAGAAGACAAAACACCCAGATGTTTATGTTTTTAATAAAAGAAGACAAAACACCCAGTCTAAAACGCTTCAAATTTTGCAACAAACTAGGAAAAAAATCCTTCTTGACCCCAAAATAGCAGTCAGGTATCTTCTTGGATCAAGCAGCTATTACCCCACTAATTAGAAATTATATCCCTGTATGTTATGTTTTTGGAAGTATTTATCCAATTGCTGTTTAAACATCTGTATGGACTCGGACAAAACCACCTCTTCAGGCAGAGAATTCCATATCCGGATTGTTCATACTGTAAAAAAAAAAAACGTTTCTTTGCCTTAGATGAAATCTCCTTTCTTCCAGCCTAAATATGGTAACCTTGTTTATGAATAGTTTTCCAGATAATGGTTTGTACTGGCCTCGAATAAATTCATATAATGCTATTATATCCCCTCTGAGGCACCGTTTTTCCAAACTAAAGAGATTGAAGTTTATTTAACTTTTCTTCGTAACTAAAATGCTCCATTCCTTTTATCATTCTCACTTATCATTTGTAACAGTTAAATGAACATAATTTATAGCGTTAGAAATGCTAACATGTATTCGGAACGCTGTAGTGTTAAACCTATTTGGATTATTGGCCTCGCACGGAACTAAAAAAAAAAGAAAAGTTTTACTCCCTTGACATGCCAGTATCACGACAAACTTTCACGTCCACAGCAGAGATCATCAGTCTAAAAGATCTTAGCAAACTGCGGCAGACCGCCTGGCACCCCGACTGGCCAATCGATGTTCCTAGTGCTCACCGGGGACTTCAAGTACTCCACCAGATACCATCAGCAATTTGGTCCCAACATCCAGCATTACAGCTAGGTTGGGAACTCGAAACTTCTATTATTACTCTGGGTTATGCCCTAATACCCTTCAACAAACTCCAGTGAAGGACTTTTTTGGTCTTCCACTGCTGTTGTATTCTTTCTATTAGGTTGGGAACTCGCCGTCCTCCACCCACCCTCGACCCAAGACCAGGATCCAGCTTCCAGTGGGTCAACCTCTCCTACTCCAGAGAGCATAGCAGGAACAGCTCTTATAAGAGCTAGTGATTATAATCCCAGGGGAGTATAGTGATATAGAAATCCCCAGGGTAGTTGCAGTCATTTCCCCCACACATGAGAAGAGACTCTATGTTGAGGGTAAGCAGGAACTGATTTATTGGTCGCCACACTGGCCTTTTATGGAAGTCCCCATGCAAGGGGTACTCCCAAATGGACCTTGTAGGGAACTACAGTATAAAGTCACAAACCAATGACAGCGTTCAAATGCATGAAACTCCCCTATATAAATGGATAAACCCTCCGCTGTGCCTGGGAGATAATTGGATCAGGACTAATCTAATCTAATCATCTCCAAGTACAGAAAACTATTCTTGGAGCTTGTTCCCCTCATCCAGATGAACAATCCCACCGAACAGTGCCCTTCTAATGGGTATAGAAGCAAACGCAGGCGATGATAGAAGTCCATTGGTGTTCGGGAGTTTCTGTGATTCATGCCCAAACACCGCTGCCTGCGTTCATGCAAACAAGATGGCTGCCACCTTGTGTTTGTCCATAGGAATTGCGGCCATCCAGATGAACAATTATAACACTGTGGTGAGAAACGTTCCAAGTTGTTAATAGGTGTTAACAAGCTCCCGGGTGGTCCCTGGTTTCGTGCAGTTGTTTGGCAGTCGTAAGGGACAATGTTAAAATAGGAGGGGAATGCAAACTACCAAACAGAATAGCAGAATAGCCAAGAAGGCATGAACAAGGTCTTTTATGAGCCTTTGTGCATGGCCCATAGTCCATGAGGTAGGAGGCTGGCAAACAGGCCCCATCCAAGAACACATGGCAAGGTTACTTTCGCCACACCAACCTAATTCATTCCCCCAGGAAAGCATTGGGTAGCCAGTATGCATGTGTGGATAATTGCAATACTGCCCCGATCAGTAGCTCCTCATAGATATAAATGGAGCCCTACAGGCGCGTTCAGTGTCTCCATACAATCGTCACAGGATCATCCCAGGAATTCCCCCTAGTACCTGTCAGAGTTCCATTCACTAGAGGAAGGATCAGGCTTCAGGGATCACAGAAAATACTGCTTTTTTCCAGAAAAGGCATCATTTACAGTGCTGAGGCTGCAGGGGCAGTGTATATGGCCACTTCTGCTTAATGTAAGGGTTCTGGTGCTTGTAGTGTCCTTTAAGATATAACAATTGTATGATGCAGTGCCCTTCGCCACTTGTGCCTGGAGAGGACTAATTGCCAGCATCCTGCCTTGTGACTATGGGCCTTGGAAGATTTGGCCCTTTAAAAACGTTGTTTGGGCATGCTGAACTTTATTGTACTTTTTCTGCCCCTTTAAATTGTGTTGGAGCAAGTTTGCAACTTTCAATTGGCACTTCAGATTCAGCCAAAGTGCCGAAGTAGTTAAAGTGGCTACCGTTCGTGGCAGTGGCCATTTTAATTCGGCTGATGTTTTACCTTCTCCAGACTTCAACTCATGCGACAATTCGAACACTGTTCGACAATTCATTCGACAATTCGAATGGTTGCCGTTCACCTATTTGAACTATAGTTAACAGGGGAAATAGACCGACCGCACAGCCTGATTCTCTGGAACTGTTTTGGGCATGAAAATGTGCGTGCGGTTGGTCAAAATATGACTTCCAGCTATCTCCCGATCACTGGACCAATTCTAACGAATTTTGGATATGTTGTTCCCATAATTATGCTGGTTATAAAAATTTTTTGTTTTATTAAGATTGGATGTATATTTTTAAAGTTATAAAAATGGTATAAAAACTGTATTTTCCTGCCTGTAATAATTACATTAACCCATTGTGTTCAGTAATTATATCACAGGCAGAGGGGAGGATTTTTGCTGCAATGAATGGAAGTGTTTAACTGTGTGTTGGTTTATGATTGGTTGTTCCACAAGGCCAACGTGGGTGGTAACCCTGTGGAGAAATGTTTATATAAGAGCAATAAAGCCTCAGTGCATTCAGTTCCTGCTTAACCCTCAATCTAGAGTCCTGTCTCTTATTGGGGGGGATTGCTATATCACTACAAGGGATTGCTATGCTCTGCATTCTCCCTTGGATAATCACTTCTAAGCTCTTTTAAGAGCCTGGAGCCTTGTCGTAGGTCCAGGGTGGGTAGGAGAGGGCAAGAACCCAAATAA
The DNA here is from genome assembly GCA_933207985.1 of Pelobates cultripes. Classification (NCBI taxonomy): domain Eukaryota; kingdom Metazoa; phylum Chordata; class Amphibia; order Anura; family Pelobatidae; genus Pelobates; species Pelobates cultripes. The sequence continues at coordinate 9,078,360 of OW240924.1, read as the reverse complement.
GCTACGGTAGTTTGTGGGGTCTGCGGTGCTTGTGGTGTCTGGCGGAGCGTTTGGAGCCCTCGGGAAGCGCTAGGAGCAGTAACAGAGGTACCCAGTCTGGGTGCCAGGTGGTCCGTTACAAATTGCAGTAATAAATATAGCACATTAAGTAGATCTGACATTGTAGAGTAGAGCTGACAAAACTTTACTAACCTTTGTTGTCCTTCAAGAGACACTATAGTCACCAAAACAACTTTAGCTTAACGAAGCAGTTTTGGTGTATAGATATTGCCCCTGCAGTCTCACTACTCAATTCACTGCCATGTAGTAGTTAAATAACTTTGTTTAGGCAGCTCTAGTAACACCTCCCTGCATGTGACTTACACAGCCTTTCTTAACACTTCCTCACAGGCCTCTAATGTTTAAACCTTATAGCTTTATAGAACTGCCTGTTTAGTTTAGAATGTCTTATCTCCTGCTTTGCTAATAGCTTGCTAGACCATTCATGGGCCTCCTGTGTGTGATCAAAGTTAAATTTACAAAGCAGGAGATTTTAAAAACCCTATAAAGTAAGTTAACATCTGGTGAAAAAACAACAACATTTTTTTCATGCAGGATGGTGTGGCTAGGGCTGCAAAAACAGATACAAAAGTGATTTAACTCCTAAATGGCAGAGAATTGAGCTGTGAGACTGCAGAGGCATGATCTCTATACCAAAACTGCTTCATTAAGCTGAAGTTCGTTTGGTGACTATAGTAAATCCCAGAGTCTCCACAGATCAGATGAGTTATACGTAACCAATATATATAAATGGGAAATATCCTATTAGGGGAAAAATGGCACAACATAGTGCAAAACTGTGTATTCATATAAATTAAATAATTGAAAAATGGCCACTCACAATTGTCAGAGGTAAAATAAGCCTTCAATGTGTTTTGTAGATGCAGGTCTGTTGGAGATCTTGATTTTACCTCTGACAATTGTGAGTGGCCGTTTGTCATATATTTAATTTATATTAATACACAGTTTTATAGAGTGGCAGGAAATTTGGGAAGCTAACAATACCTCATCTGTATGTGTAACCTTACAGGAGCAATCAGTGAAAACAATGGTCAGCTGGTATACCATTCCTGTTAAATTATACCATATGAGGAAGACTCCAACCGATATGTGCTGGAGGGGTTGCGGGATGAAAGGGACATATTTACACATGTGGTGGGAGTGTCC
>OW240924.1:9057374-9070229 GCA_933207985.1 Pelobates cultripes | reverse complement strand
TCACATTACCCCGATCCTATCATGCAATATGCTGATTACTCTCAATTACATTACACAGGTTCCTGGTGACATTATGTACCCAGCTCCAATCAATCCTGGCCAAACGGTGTTCTTATGCATTTAGTCCCATCAATCCCAGCCTGATGGGACCCTCCTGTCCCAATCACATCAATCCAGCCAGCATATGTTGTTTTCATATCCCAGTCGCATGAATCAAAGTGAGATGGTACCCTTCCCTAGTCACATCAATCCCAGCCAGATGGTGCCCTCTCAGTCCTTCCCCCCACCCCCCCAGTCATAACAACCATATCCCCCATTCCTGGTGGCCTAGCGGTGCAGCCCCTGAGGTCCTGCCTGGCAGTATGCTCCTTCACTAGGCCCCTCACACAGAGCACAGACATGGGGCGGCTGTGAAGGTTGGGGGCACTGATAACGGCGATGGGAAGACCCCCTGCAAACTGCCGGTGTATACATCATGATTAATGTGACTTAGCTATAACAATCCCAGCAAAAGAGGCCTTAGGTTTAACTTAATCATTGACAAATATACAAATAAAACTTTCTGTATCTGGAGAGAAATGTATAATTCTGAATTCATAAAATGATAAAACAATTTATTACAAATATGATAAAAGCATGAATAACTAGACAGTTAACTGGCCGGTTATTGGATGCTGTTATGTGAATACGCACCGTATACAGTGAGATTAAATGATGCGTAATGTATTACTCTGTTTGTAAGAATTATTGTCGCTGTGTATATCCCGCTGTCCTCTATTCTCAGATCTCGGATGGTTAATCCAGTCATGTTATTAGATAGTTTGAGGCGGTTATTAAGCTGACCGTTATAGACCCTAAAACGTGAGTTTGAGAACTTTGCAATTCTGATTTCTTCTCCAATGGTTTGAAATCCCCAGGAGATGTTGCCTACAGGATGTGTCAGACTGAAATCACAGGACAGACGGACAGACTGATATAAAAGGCCGGACACCGGGAGAGGGACATCACGCTGAGCTATATGGAGATAAAATAATATAAAATATAAACAATTTAATAAACCCGATATATCCTAATTTTGTATTACTACATTGTGGAGTAAATGACATGACTAGGACTCAGATACATATTAATAAAATGAAAATCACTTTAGGGGAGCAGCACCTCATTGTCAATAAACTGTGAATAAACCTGAACTGAACATGAATTGTATCATCACAACATATAGTTCATGGCAGATCTAGCTCACATTTGTAGATCTAACATTTTGTATTTTCATTTCTCTTTTTAATGTAATTAACATCAATAAATCCTATTTTATTCCCTGCGTTGAATGTCATGGGATAATGTTTACTAGTCACAGTCCTGCTTTCCCCAGGCCAGAGTAATAGAGTGAAGAGTTGAGTCAGTCCGGCCCTTCAGGAGAAACCCAGCCTGCCGGGGTAAGTCTTCTATCCCTCCCATCAGTCACTGTATCAGATCCTCTGTCCCAATATAGAGAGTTTACTGACCTGATCCCAGGAGGAATGCTGCCAGTAACATACAGGGGATCCATGCAGCTGGATGCAGCATAATGTCTGTAACAGGCTGGAGATACAGTAACTGTAATTAGAGATACACTGAGAAACCATCACAACCACAGGTGCTGGGTCTGGCCATGTCTCTTTACGTGGCAGGATGGGGGACGCAGTCACGGAAGGTGCTGTGCAGGATGTCAGTAACCAAAACTGATTAATATAAGGCACCCAAGAAACTCCTTTTACAAAGAAACATTTAATTTGCAAAAAATGCAGAATCTATTGGACCCTTAGCTCCATCCTCTCATCTCCCTCTTCCCAGAGAAAGAGACCAGATAGCAGATACAGTACAGCTGTACGTTCCCCTATAACTCATTATGACACCCATTGCTTCCCATGGGAGGTGTATAGCAACGCTCACATAGACAGTTTGTGTTAATTAAAAATGAATGAGAAGCACTGACACAGTGAATGAAAACCCTGTACGTTTATAATGTTCATAACGGAAAATCACACTTCCTCAAAAGATATTGGAGATCTGAAATAAAAGAAGGACCATTTAACTTTCATTATTTCTAATTGATTGTATTTTTAAAGCAGGAGGTGAACAGCTGAACCCATGTTGGGCTGTCCATTTAAAGGAATAATTGCTCTATTTTTTCAAACACGGTCACATTTAGTGAATATATTTTCTAATCAAATAAAAGTCTATCATGAAATAGAGTTTGAATAGATAAACACATACTGGGTCTCTGGATAATATTAATAAATCGGAGCCCCTCAGACCACACGTATTATTCTGTGAATTAAACGGACACTATAGGCACCCAGACCACTTAGTCTCAATGAAGTGGTTGTGGTGCAAGGGTTCTGTCATCTTAGCTCTGTAATGTAAATCATTGTCATTATGTAGAGTTAAAACACCTCTAATAGCCATCTTACTGACAGTCACTAGAGACGCTTCCACACTGAGAACAGAGGCAGACTCGGCTCTCGCAGGAAACCTTCTATATTCCTTCTTACAAAGTGTATTAGATTGGAGGAGCAGAGAGCTCACTGTGTAAACACTTCTCATTCCCAATGCTCCCACGCTGTACTGTATCCCTAAAAGAATGGAGAGTCAATACTGCCATCTTGTGGCTGATTATGATTATTATATTTTTATTTCTTTATTGCATTTGTCTTCAGTTATTATTATTATTATTATTATTATTATTATTATTATTATTATTTGTGGCAAAGATGCCTCTGCCACAATCTCCTGGAGGAGCCTGCTGGCTAGCCTCCTGCCCAAGGACTATGGGTCATGTAAAAGACCTGTCAAAAGACTTTGTGGTTTCCCTGTATTGTTCGGGAATCGAGCAAAGCCACAAACTGCGAACCACCTCTGTGCTTTTTAACCCCTACTGACCTCTCCTGACACCTCAATCACCAGGGATTCTAAGTGAGGGGTTTCCATGGATTTGTGGGGTACTTTTGGGGTGTTGTGAAATTGTGTGTTTTTCTGTACCTGGAGATAATTGAGTTTGTACAGTTCCTGACTCAATTATCTCTCAGACACAGAGGAGGAGTATGTTGAATGTATTGCTTGTCTGTGCCTCTCTCCCTTCCCCTTTTTCCTGTCCTATTGTTTCCCCAGCAAGGTGTTGTCCCAGGGACACTGCCAGACCAGTTTAAACTAGCTGCCCTATCCCTCCTCAATCTTCCATCAGCCCTTGCTATTATCTGACCCCACCCCATAGTGCGCTATGCAGCCTATTGTATGTAAATGAGGCTGTTGGGGGTTTAAATGTGCCTATAAATTGTGAGTGCTTGCCTGCGTTAAACAGAACTACTTAAGTCTTGGCTAATGTGTGGGGGGGACTGCTATACTGGCTATAAGTATTTACTACATAGCTATAATCTCTGTAGGAGAGCTTTGACCACTGGGAGCTGGATCCAGAACCCTGGTCCAGGGTGGGAAGAGATGGCGAGACCCCATCCAAGCTGCAGTGGCTAGGGGCTGAAAGTGCATGTCTTATCATCTTCCTCATCTAGAGCCAAAATAACTGTTATCTTTCCACTTCAAAAAAGCTCTCTCCTTTGATCTTCCGATTATAGACCTATATCCCCTCTCAAAATCAGCAATCCACTTTACTGTTCTCTATGGTGGTATAATGATCAATGTCTGTTATGTTAAGATTTGTATATTCTCTCTCTCTTACTATTAGTCTCAATGTACATTATCGTTCTAGATGGTAAACTCACGGGATTTCTTGCATAGAGCCTTTGAAGCCCATGATCCTTGTTCTCTGCTCACTTTGTATCACTGTTTCTAATTACATATGTTTCTGTCTGTATCTTCACGCATGTCCATTCTGTGTAATTTGTACAGCACTCTGGATAAGAATGCTCTATAAGAACAGCTTTATAAAATAAATACATACAAAATCTCCTGTTTTGCTGACCCCAAAACCTGTTTTGTAAGGCAAGGGATGATTTGTTAATCACCAATCGGATATCAGGAAGCTGATGTAAGACACTCCTATCTTCTTGTTTACTTATATAATGATGAAACAGGTGGATTTATTTTGGTTTTATTGATTTTTAGTTAAATATAAAGAATCCTTTTTTGATGTTTATTGATATCTGTTTGCTGAAATAGAACTTTTCAATTTCTCTCATAAAATATTCCCCAGGACATTCCGTCACATTTTATGGTATTTCTGAAGCTATAAGTTCTACAATAAAACAGAAATGTAAATGTCGGCCATTTTGTCCAGTTCTGGCGGTATACGCCCTGTCTGATACAATCAGTGCTCAGAGTGTTGGTCTTTATATTATATAGGTAAATCCTGGGCAGAGTCAGATATGTAATATTTATGTATAAACCATCCATTATCAGACTCCCACTGCAGGGAAAGTGACAAAATAACATTCAATACAATAGATTTTTAAAACTCTTTATTTGTGTTGATGATTTGTAATTACACAAAACTCTGTGAATCTCTTTCCATCTTTCCTATAGAGACGCCATCTTTCTGTATCTTATAATAGAGCTGTCACCTCCAATAAAAGCAGTGAATAAACCATGAAATCACTAAGAACTTGTTTGAAGCTTTTATTTGTGTCTCGAGATTCCCTGTTTTCTTTAAATTGTCCTGTATTTGAAAGATTTAACTAATGATGTCTTAATCCAGTTCAGTCCTGGCACAGCCGCAGCACGCATTGCATTGTGGTAAGAGACAGAGAAACATGGCTTCTGTTTTTTCTCCTCCCTGACTCTCAGTTATATTTATATCCATGGCGCCCGTATACATTGAGTTCCCAGGCCCTCGGATAGATTGAGTTCCCTGACGCCCAGTTACATTGAGTTCCCTGGCCCTCGAATAGATTGAGTTCCCTGGTGCCCTGTTACATTGAGTTCCCTGGCGCCCGGTTATATTGAGTTCCCTGTCCCTCGGATAAATAGAGTTCCCTGGCACCTGGTTACATTGAGTTCCCTGGCCCTCGGATATATTGGTTTCCCTGGCGCTTGGTTACATTGAGTTCCCTGGCACCCGGTTACATTGAGTTCCCTGGCGCCCGGTTACATTGAGTTCCCTGGCGCCCGGTTACATTGAGTTCCCTGGCGCCCGGTTACATTGAGTTCCCTGGCGCCCAGTTACATTGAGTTCCCTGGCGCAGTTACATTGAGTTCCCTGGCCCTCGGATAAATAGAGTTCCCTGGCACCTGGTTACATTGAGTTCCCTGGCCCTCGGATATATTGGGTTCCCTGGCGCTTGGTTACATTGAGTTCCCTGGTGCCCGGTTACATTGAGTTCCCTGGTGCCTGGTTACGTTGGGATCCCTGGCCCCCTGTTACATTGGGTTCCCTTGCGCCTGGTTACATTGAGCTACCTGGCTCCCGGTTAATTTGAGCTACCACAAAATTCAGCTCCAGAGCACAAACTGAAAATATTGGGGGCTCAATGTGTGCTAGCTCAGGTAGCTGTGAATAACTTGAACCATCTGTTCTCTCACAGATCTAAATCCACAAACACGTGTTACCGTCACTACTGGTCCAATGCGTGATGCATAATACATGCTGAGTGTGAGTGATGGAGCTGGTTGGTCTGAGGAACATGTTGAGTGTCAGTTGTCTCATGGCAAGAAGTCTCTCACTCTTTGACGACACAGATGGAGGAAGTTCCTGTGGATACATCAGTCACAGCTCCTATAATACATAGCGATGAGTCCTCACATTGTTAATTGTGCTTTATATTTAAACAACCGGGGGGGGGGGGAGAACAGTTCTAATGTCTGACGATATCCAGGTGATAAACTCAGATCTTCTGCTAATTAATCATACATAAATTAATTCATTTATTGTCTCATTTTGAGAGATGGAGAAACAGCAGAAATCTGTCCGCAGGAGCAGAATAGAGCGAGGGATGGAGACTGCAGGAATCACAGACAAGAGGTGAGATTGAAGCGGTCTGTAACAAACATACATTTATATTTACTGTATATTATAATACAAAACTTTTTAATTATTACGTATTATATCATAACTTTGTAAAATTGATAAAAGTATAACTTTGTAACTATTGTAATAAAAATGATCCCCATGTTAACAAGTAAAGTGATCGCCATTATTTTATTTTTCCTATAAGGAGGATACTTAAAAATGAGGGACGGGATTCTGTTGGCTTTGGCTATTTATTTATTTTTTTACTCTAATCCACCAGTTATTTGTCTTGTAACTCATATCAAATCAGTGCCCCATCAATGTCCCCCACCGTACAATGCATAGACTGTTTTTTGTTTGTATGGTGACATATTTACATTTAACCCTCTGCCTGTTTAGATATAAAATGTCTGAGCCACATGTACAGGTGGGGATAGTTATATCTTCTCAAAAAGCCGGTATCAGCAAGTTTAGGCCTTATTTCAGTAAGTCACACCAAAAAAATATATAAGTGGTGCTCTAGTATACCTGAGTAATAATATTGAAGATGGGTGTACGTGATAAAACACTTTACATAAATCTGTGAACAATATATAACAATATATAACACAATCATAGTGCAGATAGTGCAAACAATAGTTATAAAATGTGGATGAAATATTTCCAACTCACAAGGAGAGAGCCAATAGGTCACCGGCTCTAGTGTAAAGCGCCCTTGGATCCTTAAAAATACTGAACACTACATTACTTCTTAAGTATTTTGATCACTTGGTCAGATCTAGTTTTATTTGGTTTGTATTAATACATTTATTCATTTATCAACATCTTCTAAGTTTTCCTGTCTATCCCTGCCGACCACCACTTGGGTTCTGAAGACACGGAAGAGGGCTGTGGATCTCCCTTAAAGATCCAAGGATACATAAAATTTTGGGTTCGCGAACGGCGAACGCGAACTTCCGCCCTAAATACTAAAAAGGGGGGGACCTAAGGTTCTCCCCCCTTGTCCCCCACCCCTGAGTGGTGGGTGGGGGCCCTAAATACTAAAGAGGGGGGGGACCTAAGGTCCTCCCCCCTGGCCCCCACCCCTGAGCGGCAGGTGGGGGCCCTAAACACAAATTGGGGAGTTACTAATGTCCTCCCCTCTGGCCCCCATCCCTGAGGGGTGGGTGGGGGCCCTAAACAAAAATTAGGGGGGGACCTAATGTCCTCCCCCCTGGCCCCCACCCCTGAGCGGTGGGTGGGAGCCCTAAACACAAATTGGGGGGGGACCTAATGTCCTCCCTCTCTGGCCCCCACTCCTGAGCGGTGGGTGGGGGCCCTAAACACAAATTGGGGGGGGACCTAATGTCCTCCCCCCTGGCCACCACCCCTGAGCGGCGGGTGGGGGCCCTAAACTAAAATAAGGGGGGGGACCTAATATCCTCCCCCCTGGCCCCCACCCCTGAGCGGCGGGTGGGGGCCCTAAACTAAAATAAGGGGGGGGACCTAATGTCCTCCCCCCTGGCCCCCACCCCTGAGCGGCGGGTGGGGGCCCTAAACAAAATAAAGCCTTGCCCCACCCTGCAATTAGGCTCAGAGCACTCTGATCGGTGGATTTCAAACTAACCAATCAGAGTGCTCTGACAGATAAATGAAGAGACTGACAGGTAAGTCTCTACATTTACCTGTCACAACACTCTGATTGGTTGGTTTGAAATCCAGCCAATCAGAGTGCTCTGTGTCATTTTACAAAGCGTGGGAAAGTTCTTTGGAATTTTCCCACGCTGTGTAAAATGACACAGAGCACTCTGATTGGCTGGATTTCAAACCAACCAATCAGAGTGCTGTGACAGGTAAATGTAGAGACTTACCTGTCAGTCTCTTCATTTACCTGTCAGAGCACTCTGATTGGTTGGTTTGAAATCCACCAATCAGAGTGCTCTGAGCCTAATTGCAGGGCGGGGCAAGGCTTTATAAGCCTTCCCCCGCCCTGCAGAGCTCAGTCTGCGCGGAGCCCTCCATGGGTGAAGATGGATTTTTTTTTTGCACCCTTTTTTTTTTTTTGCGTCGGTTATTATGGTTTTTTATTCAGCCTTTTTTTGGGCTGAAAAAAGAAGATTTTAGAAGAAAGAAAACATTGAATGGTAAGTTTTAATTTTTTTTTACAGGTACTTAATTAAAGGTCCCCCCTCATTATTTTTAGGGTGAGGGGGAGTAGGTAGGGGGATACTTTTTTGGGGGGTAGGGGGTGACTAGGGGTTTGGGGACCCCTAGTCACCTGGGGGGGACATTTTTTTAGGTCCCCCACCCGCTGCTCAGGGGTGGGGGCTGGGGGGGAGGACATTAGGTCCCCCCCCTTATTTTTGTTTAGGGCCCCCAACCACCGCTCAGGGGTGGGGGCCAGGGGGGAGGACATTAGGTCTCCCCCCTTATTTTTGTTTAGGGCCCCCACCCACCGCTCAGGAGTGGGGCCAGCGGGGGAGGACATTAGGTCCCCCCCCCAATTTGTGTTTAGGGCCCCCACCCGCCGCTCAGGGGTGGGGGCCAGGCGGGAGGACCTTAGGTCAAACAGTTCGGGACATCACTAGCTCTCTCCTTGTGTGTTGGAAATATTTTATCCACATTTTATAACTATTGTTTGCACTATCTGCACTATGATTGTGTTATATATTGTTCACAGATTTATGGAAAGTGTTCTATCAGGTATACCCATCTTCAATATTATTACTCAGGTATACTAGAGCTCCACTTATATTATTTTTTTGTGTGTCTGATTTCAATGTGGGGGTTAAGGGAGTTCCTCTCATTAGTGTTGAGACTACCTTATCCATTGTATTCTTTTGTACACCTTTCTATATTTACATTATTTCAGTAAGTGGTTAAGCCCAGTTCGGCCATCTTGGGTCTCAGTTATGATATGCTGCCTGGTTGTGCAGATAGAGACTGCTCCCCTAAACAGACTGCATTGCTCTGACACAGAGCGAGCCTCAAACTGCACTGAGAACTCCCTCTACATCTCTATCAGCTCTAAGATAATGTGATCTTATATTACTCGTTCCTCGCACACTTCAAGTTTATTAGCAACTTTTCCACTGTTTTTTCTACCGGCCAAAGATTACAAATGAAGAGGAGAAATAAAATATTGTTTTTATGTTTCAATCTTTTTTTAATTAAATTTTTATAGCAATATTAATAGACAAAACAACATCAAGGGGTAGGAACCATACAGAAAAAAAAAGGAATCCTGTCCCTATTAAACATACCTCGGTATATTGACCTACTTCAATTTACAACAGAGATAAACCTTCTAGTACAAAATGGTATAATAATAATATCTCAAAAAAGGAATATCAAAGTCCGAGAGCGGCCTTGAAACCTATATAGATAAGACAGACAATAACAAAAACAAACTGGTCAAATATATTGCAGAGAAATAGAAGGTCAAAAAATTCCAACATTACAATAGCTAATATCAGATATGTGGCCAAGGAACCCATATGATATTGTCCACAACAGTATTATCGGGTAGTCCTAAGGTGGTCATAAAAAGTAACCCAAATGCCTTAAACTCATTAAAGCTCTTTAGTTTTCTCAACAAGACTGGAATAAAACATCCAAATATTAAGATTGGAATATTCTCTCATATGAATCAGCCCCTTTTCCATCTCAACTTGATATAAAAGTTGGGTTTTAACTTGATCTCTAGTAGGAATGTCAATGTTTTTTCAGGATCTAGCAATTAATATTTTGGTAGCCATTAAACAATGTATAATCACAATGTCGAGATGATCTTTTATTTCAAAACCCATAAGATGGAATAGGGCAATTTCCGGTTTATGTTCCAGATGTAAACCTCCAATCCTATATATAAATTCAAATGTAATATTCCAGAGAGACTTAATTCTAGGGCAGGTCCACCATATATGGAACATAGAACCATCTGGGTGTAGACACCGCCAACAATTAGATGGATTAGTAATAGATATTTTAGCAAGTCTAGTCGGTACCAAGTACCATCTATACAATATTTTAGTAAAAGTCTCTAGAATATTCTGACAGTGAATGTTTTTTTTAGTCCTCATAAAGTATATACACCAATTATTAAATGGAATAGGTATTGCTAGGTCAGTTTCCCATTTGGTTAAAGCTTTGGGGATAACTGGAGTCCCCTTAGTTTTTATTAGTCCTACTGCAATAGAGAATATATTTTTAACCTTACACCCGGAAAAAATTATCCTAAACAATTTACCAAAACGGCCGTCTAGCTCTAATATGTTATCTTTTATATAGCTCTTAATACGAAGGAAGTTAAATAATTCTCTAGAAGGTATATCTAACCAATTTTTCAGAACTTCAAAGCTTTTCAATTGATGATCATTATTAAGATCTTTTATCTTGTAATTAGAATCTTTAAACCAGTTTGTCAGATTTATCTCTAACATAAAACATTCTAACGACCTTAGACTGAGGTTCTCATATAGTTTTTTTATTAATATTCAGCTTTTTCTTTATAATAGTCCATTATTTTAATGTCTGTGATAGAGACAAAGTTAAATGAGAAGTAATCTCACACAAATGCTTATTCTGACTTGCCTCTCTCCATAAGAGAAGTTGAGATTATCTAGACCGACTCTGGCTGCCTCAATTTATACCAAGCTTGGTCTATAAAATTACTTAGTTGTAGATTACTAGCGTGGACCAGCATACTGGCCTGATAGATTTGATTAACTAGGGGGTAACCAAACCCCCCCCCTGCCTGCTGGGCCTTCCTTGATAAAGTATATGTATTAATTCTTGGTCTCTTCCCTCTCCAAATATAAGCTGTAATGCTGTTTTGCAGCATATTCAACCAGTAGCTTGAAATCGAGAGAGGTAGCATACTGAATAGGTATGCCCATTTAGGAATTATATAGGCTTTAATAGTATTTATCCTTCCCCACCAGGAGATGTCATGCACTCTCCATTCTTTTAATAACATATTAGTCTCTTTTAACAATTTCAGAAAATTAATTTCCATAGTCTGTCTTATATCTGCAGTTATAATCACCCCTAAATATATAAACTATTTTTTCGTCCATTTAAAATCAAAATCTTTCTTTAAAGAAATTAGATTAACTTTTTGTATATTAATGGGCATAGCTATTGTTTTATTCGTATTCAGACTATAATTTGAAACACTACTATAGTTGTTGAATTCTTGCATTAAATGAGAAAGCGAGACCAGTGGATCCGTAATAGAGATTAAGATATCGTCAGCATATTAACATATCTTCCATTCGTCAAGTTGAGTTCCTAATCCTTTGATCCAAACATTTTGTCTGATATTATTTGAGAAAATAGAAATATTGTTTCATGTTTCCTCTTCTCTGTCTGCTCTCAATATGCTGAATGCCAGGTACAAAGGACAGAACTTCTAACAATGACTGACAGGAAGCTAAGATGGAGGCGCCCAGTTGCAGGATAAAGAGCTGTGAGCTTCTATATTTAATATTTTCACACCTAACAATATATAGCTAAATATAGCAATAAGCATGTGATATAAAAAAAAAACCTCCTGTAAATTGACAGTTCCCTTTAATGTTAGCTAAATCTGTAAAAAGTTAGTAATGATCCCAGAGGGAGCAGTGCGCCTGTTCAAGTGTGTATTTCCGGGCAAAACCATCAATTTGCTAATATACTATTGGTTGGTATCTGTAGCAGCACCTGTTATTAGCGATGGTTTGCTACATCTTAGCAACATGTTGTGAAATGTTATGGTATTTTATATCTGCTAGAAGTCACCAGTTGCTTATAGTGACAGTTTATGGCAACTAATTAGAACTTTGACTGTGTTCGGTATTTTGTTCGGTCCTATACTACCGAACTAGACTGACCGCAAGCCCTGATTTTCTGGAACTGTTTTGGGCATGGGACCATGCAGGCGGCCGGTCAAAATTAAGACTTCCAGGAAACTGATGGACTCCTGAACTGATCTGAGTGATTTTTGCATATGTTGGTCACCCAGATCAGGGCGATGAGGGGATGTAACTTTTGTGGGGATTTTGTGTGTTTTAAGGTATTTTGGAGTTTTGTAAAAAAGTGTGTTTTTTGTGTCTGGAGATAATTGAGTTTAGTATAGTGCTTGACTCAATTATCTCCCAGGCATAGGGGAGGGATTGACCTAATTTGTATGGGAGTGTCCTGAACCTGAGAGCCAATGTAATTGTGTGTTTGTTTTTACTGGGGTTTACTCTCAGGTCCAGGGGGGCAGTGCCCCTTGCATGGGGACTGTCATAAAAGGCCAGCTGTGGCTACCATTAAACTGATTTGTTTTACCCTTTATGAAGTCTAGGCTCATGTTTGGGGGATTGGAGAGCTATATTCACACTCTGGGGATTGCTATAATCACTATACTCCCTTGGATCACAACGATTGCTCTTGTAAAAGCAGCCTGCCTCACTCCCTGGACTAGGAGAGGTCGAGGGCGGGTGAATTACAGCGAGGCCCCAACCAAGCTGCAGCAAGTTGTGGGGTTTACGGTGGTTATGGTGTTCTAGTGCAGTGCTTATGGTGCTTGCAAGTACTAGGAAGCAGCGATTGACAGAAATACCTGGTCGGGGTGCAAGGTGGTCCGTCACACTACCAATTAGACATTAATGACTGGAAGCCATCTTCCTGTACGCAACACAGAAGGGAGACAAAAATAAATATGTACATATATTTCCAAATTTGTGTGTTTGGGTGTGTCTGGGAGTGTGATCTTTCTGCAATGTGTCTTAGAAAGCATGTGGCTAGCACTGTGTGTTGTGGTACTGCATATCTGTGTGTGTGTGTGTGTGTGTGTGTGTGTGTGTGTGTGTGTGCAGGGGCGTATTAGCCGCGAGGCAAACAAGGCATTTGCCTTGGGCGGCATTTTTCAGGGGGCAGCAAAAAATGCCACCCCCAAATGCCTT
>OW240924.1:9026685-9057274 GCA_933207985.1 Pelobates cultripes | reverse complement strand
GTTAGCCTCGCGGCTAACTGACTGGGCGGCGCTGGGCAGGCGGCTGGCGAGGGAGCTCTTCCTCTGAGCGGTCCGCTCAGCTCCCTCGCACGCCGCAGAGTGAGGCTGGGAGCCGGAAGATGACGTCATCTTCCAGCTCCCAGCCTCACTTTGCGGCGCGCGAGGGAGCTGAGCAGACCGCTCAGGGGAAGAGCTCCCTCGCCTGCCCAGCCCAGCCGGCAACCACTGGACCACCAGGGAGGTAATGAACCCCCCTTCCCCCCAGCACTCCCAAAGGTAAGGAGGGGGGGGTAGCAAGTGAATGCGTATCTGTCAGTGAATGTATGTGTGTGTGTGTGTATTTAGAAGGCGGTTGAAGGGAGGGGGGGTTGGCGCGGGGGGGGCGCCTGAGTTTTGTCCTGCCTAGGGCAGCACAAAACCAGGATACACCACTGTGTGTGTGTTTGTCAGTATGAATCTATGTGTATATCTGTTTGTCAGTGTGTAACTGTGTGTGTGCCTGTGAATCTGTATCGGTGTGTGTGTTTGGCAATGTTTAGGAACATGTGTGAGTGATTATCTGTGTGTACATGTGTGTGAATGCGTAACTGTGTCTGTCTGTGTGTATGTGTGTGCCTGTATACATGTCTGGGAGAAAACTCCTGGTGTGGGGGACAGACAGAGAGGTTTGTAAAGGCACTCTTCATCATTCATTGCATTTTTTATATCTTACAGTTTCCTCAAGTATGAGGAATGATTGACTGATTCAAAATGGCCGTCTAGATAACACTAACTTCCAGAGAGTGATTATGGTGTTAAATGACAGGAGAGATGTTAGTAAATACAGACATTACCTTTCCTTCCATTTCTCCATGTGATACAAGCTAATACTGTTAACAGGAAGTAAATACAGACCAAGGGCAGCTTAAAGGACCACTATAGTGCCAGGAAAACATACTCGTTTTCCTGGCACTATAGTGCCCTGAGGGTGCCCCCACCCTCAGGGACCCCCTCCCGCCCGGCTCTGGAAGGAGGAAAGGGTTAAAAACGTACCTTTTTCCAGCCTGGCCAGAGCTCTGCCTCCTCCCTCCTCCTCTCTCCTCCCGGGCTGAATGCGACGCGCACGCAAGAGCGCGCGCAAGCATCCCGCAGTACATAGAAAGCATTTTACAATGTTTATGGACGCTGAAGTGTCAAAAGAAAGTCACGGATGCCTGGTGTCAGACAACAGCAGCCAGAGAAATAGGGCTTCTATTCGATAAAACATAGCAGTTTCTCTGAAACTGCTATGTTTATAAAAAAATGGGTTAACCCTAGAAGGACCTGGCACCCAGACCACTTCATTAAGCTGAAGTGGTCTGGGTGCCTAGAGTGGTCCTTTAATAATAAGATAATAATAGAGATCTGAAAGGAATAAAACAAACACCAATCAATGATTGTTAAAATGACTCTTAGTTTCCTTTCAATTCATTGTATACGTTCAAATTTGTTTTCACTGCAGTTCTATCAGGCTCTCTGTATAAATGAAGGATTCTGGGACTTGTTTATCAATATAAACCGAACACAATATTTCTCACCTTTCCTAACTGGTTCTTGTTTATTTTGTAACTCAGGTCAGATTTCCTGAGTATAAACAGATACATTTTTCTTGTCCGCAGGGTTCTGCACCAAACACATCTATTTCTTTTTGAGATGCACTCAAATAATCTGATGTGCATCTGGCTGATTGTATCTAGCATTTTCACAATAAACTTCCCTCTTCCATTCCTGCATTAGTTTAATTAATATTTCGGAGTCACTCACTTTTTTCAGACCCTTTTTTTCTGTTTCCAAAATCAGGACAGATATCCTGAGTATAAACAGACACATTTTTCTTGTCCGCAGGGTTTTGTACCAAACACAGCAATTGTGAGTTACGTGACTGCGGCTGCAGAGAGATCCGGACTGTGCGCCCATTATTATACACTGTGTGATTAAAGGGACAGTACTCAGTGTCTGTGTGTCTGCACTGCCAGCTGACGGACAGTGTGGAGGTGATTGTAGGAATGGAGCAATGGAGAGTAAAATTACACCAGTCGGTTGAGTTTATCTCCGGTTCTGTCTTTATCTCCAGGGCAGGAACAGGGTCTGTAATAATAAACAAACAGTTCAGTTTATAAAAACTTTAATTTAATATATACATATGGATAGTTGTACTGTGTGATATGTATAGAGCAGCGTTTCCCAAACCAGTCCTCAAGACCCACCAACAGTCCAAGTTTTGTCAGAATCTCCATTGGAATAAAACAGGAAAATACATAAATCCTGGATTGTTGGTGGTCCACGAGGACTGGTTTGAGAAACACTAATATAGAGCATTAAAGGAATGTTGTTACGGAGCCTGGAGGTCCCTGAATACATCTTAAGGGATTAAACCATTTATGAACAGTTTATACCTAAATAAGTGCAGACAGCAACTCTTCTCCAAGTCCCTGTATTTCATCCTCTGCCCATAAATCGGAAGGCTCAGACTCTGTCCCAGTGATTGACTGAGAGCATTAGCTGATGGTCTTAGCTTATCACTGGCCTATTATTGAGAAAGATGTGGAAGAAACTGCTTATCTGTCTCATGTATTTTTCCTCAATTGGAAGCCAGTGATAGGCTGAGAGTGTCCGCACACTGTCCGAGCATTCCCATGAGTCCAGGGAAAGAGGAGGAAGATGATTGGCCAAATGGACAGATGTTTAACCCCTTATGGTAAGAGAGCACCCAGGATCTTCAGGCACTATAAAAATATCCTTGAGATGAAGTTGTTGTGGTGTTCGGAGTGTTCCTTTATTGAAGAGTGTAAAAGCTGAGTGCAGAGTATGAATGCAGACTGTGGTGGAGAATGCAGCGTATGAATGTGTACATTAATAAAGAAAACTGAAAAATTCAGTTCAGCAAAATCAGTTTGTACAAAAAATAAACTATAGTTTGGGTAGTCCAATAGTGGTCCATGTGACGGATCACCTCCGAAAATGTAATTTCATGAAAATAATTTGCATGAAAGAAGAGCTAACCCTCTACTGCAGGTCCTATCACAGGAGAGCTAACAGAGGTCCCTGCTTAGTAACATCCAGCCTTTAGTGTTAGTAGTGGAGGCAGGGAGCAGAGCCCAGGAAAAAAGAGCTATCCCTCTATTGCAGGTCCTATCACAGGAGAGCTAACAGAGGTCCCTGCTTAGTAACATCCAGCATCTAGTATTAATAGTGGAGGCAGGGAGTAGAGCCCAGGAAAAAAGAGCTTACCCTCTACTGCAGGTCCTATCACAGGAGAGCTAACAGAGGTCCCTGCTTAATAACATCCAGCTTCTAGTGTTAGTAGTGGAGGCGGGGAGCAGAGCCCAGGATAGAAGCGGTTTGACAACTTAAAATGGGCAAGGAACTCCTGGCATCATAAACACTGCAGCAAATTGTAGTGGTTATGGTGCTTGGGGTGTTTCTTTAATCAATAAATTCTAAAAAATATACATTTATTAACAGAAAAATCCAAACAAATGAGGAATCATCCAACCCAAGGGTAAAAAAGTCTTCAGAAGATACCTGTATCAACACAGCAGTTCTCAGAGAAAGCAGAGGATGGTCAGGGTGAGAGGAAATCCTAACGTTTAATGCTACACACTGAGATCTAAACTTACAGTATGTTCTTACATCCATTTATTAATACAGATTATTGATATTTAATGACTGGATCTAACAGGTCAGTATTCACCCTAAAGTTCTGAGTTTCCTAAATAAATGGCCCTCATTGTGAATACGCACCATATACAGTGAGATTAAATGATAACTGATGTTTTACTCTGTTTGTAAGAATTATCGTCGCTGCGAATATCCCGCTGTCCTCTCTTCTCAGGTCTCGGATTAGTAATTCTGTTGTGTTGTTAGATGGTTCAAGGCGGTTGGTAAACTGACTCTCGTAGATCTTAGAATTATAATTACTGAAAAACAGAATTCTCAATGGTTTTCCATTGGTTTGAAATGTCCACACAATATCTTCTACAGGATGCGTCAGATATAAATCCTGGGACAGACGGACAGACTGATCTACAAGGCCGGACACCTGGACAGGGACATCTTGTGCTGCAGAGAAAATAAAGATAAAATGATCTGAACAATTCTATAAATTCCAAATATTTCCAAGTGATACATTTCATTTAACTGATATTTGTTACCTATTACCCTAATACACTGTATATATTGTTAACCCAACAATTATAACAAACTGTCAGGACCCTCTTTGTATCAAACTTCATGTACCCGGATAGATTTCTCCCAATCTCTAAAACAGACAATTTACACAATAAGACAATAAATTCTAAAAACAAATAAAATAGAAAAAATAAATAACTTGAGTTGAAAAACCTAAAACATATTCAACGTGTTTTGTTTATTATATTTAGCACCTTCCTCTGGGCAGGAGATCATGTCCGGTAAGTTATGAATGTACTGAACGGTTAGTAGAACCGGAATCACGGGTTATAGTGATTTTGTAATTATTTGCAGTTATTCCGTGTAGTTATTTATGGTGAATAATGCGTCACTCTCCCATTACTGGGTATGAAATGCACCTTTTAAAGATGGATTCAACCTTTCACCTCATTTTAAAGCAGCTCTGACACTTTTCGAGTTCACAAATTATAATTTTTTTAGAGTGTCTGCTGGTTGCTCTCAGCTCTCTGGCATTAGTAGTGGAGGCAGGGAGCAGCAGACCTGCGGTTAGAAGACAAGTTGTTAAAAAAAAATGGTTTAACACTTACAATGTGAGGGGCACCAGGACATTCCTGATACCATAACTACAACAGTGAGCTGAAGTAGATATAATGCTCGGAGGGTTTCTTTAATTTTCACAAATGCAATAACTAATAATAATGCAATAAAATGAGGGCAGTGTGCATTTCTTGTTTTTCGTTTTGCCATATAACTTATTTTTGGAGCAACATGTAAATTCACTGCCTGAGTTTGTCTTAAAGGGATAGTGTCACTAATATTAAATCTTTGTTTTGTTTTTGTACTTTGCTGAGTATAACAGCATGACTGAGACTTAAATGCATAATATTAAAATGCAGTGCAGTGCAGTGCCTCATTCTGGGGTTTATACCATTAACAGTGAATTAAAGTGAATTGAACATAAATTATTAAAGTGAATTAAACATAAATTATATAATTACATATAGTTCATGACAAGTTGGTAATGACTGCAGAAATATCACATCACATCATATCACTCTCTTTTCCATTTGAAATATAATTAACAGGAATAAATCCTATTTTATTTCCTGCATTAAAGGACCACTATAGTGCCAGGAAAACATACTCGTTTTCCTGGCACTATAGTGCCCTAAGGGTGCCCCCACCCTCAGGGACCCCCTCCCGCCCGGCTCTGGAAGGGGGAAAGGGGTAAAAACTTACCTTTTTCCAGCGCTGGGCGGAGAGCTCTCCTCCTCCTCTCCGCCTCCGTTACGCCCCGCTGGCTGAATGCGCACGCGCGGCAAGAGCTGCGCGCGCATTCAGCCGGTCTCATAGGAAAGCATTTACAATGCTTTCCTATGGACGCTGGCGTGCTCTCACTGTGATTTTCACAGTGAGAAGCACGCAAGCGCCTCTAGTGGCTGCCAATGAGACAGCCACTAGAGGATTAGGGGGAAGGCTTAACCCATTCATAATTATAGCAGTTTCTCTGAAACTGCTATAATTATGAAAAAATGGGTTAACCCTAGAAGGACCTGGCACCCAGACCACTTCATTAAGCTGAAGTGGTCTGGGTGCCTAGAGTGGTCCTTTAAATGTCATGGGATAATGTTTACTAGTAGCCGTCCTGCTTTCCCCAGGCCAGAGAATTGGAGTGAAGAACTGTGTCAGTCTGGCCCTTTAAACACTGCCTGTTAATTAAAGGGACACTATAGTCACCAGAACAACTCTAGCTTAATGAAGCAGGGGTTAGTATGTAGATAATGCCCCTGCAGCCTCACTACTCAATTCTCTGCCATTTAGGAGTTAAATCACTTTGTTTATGAACCCTAGTCACACCTCCCTGCATGTGACTTGCACGCATTGATAAACACTTCCTGTAAAGAGTCATCTAAAGTTTATCCTTCCTTTATTGCAAGTTCTGTTTCATTTAGATTTCCTTATCCCCTGCTATGTTAATAGCTTGCTAAACCCTGCAAGAGCCTCCTGTGTGTGATTAAAGTTCAATTTAGGGATTGAGATACAATTATTTAAGGTAAATTACATCTGTTTGAAAGTGAAACCAGTTTTTTTTTCTTTTTATGCAGCTTGTGTCAATCAGAGCCAGGGGAGGTGTGGCAAGGGCTGCATAAACAGAAACAAAGTGATTTAACTCCTAAATGGCAGTGAATTGAGCAGTGAGACCTGAGAAGCATGATCTATACACTAAAACTGCTCCATTAAGCTAATGTTGTTTAGGTGACTATAGTGTCCCTTTAAACCCAGGTTTAAAGCTGCAGTTATCTTCCCTGTGCACCCCCACAGCCCGGTGGAAATCCTGGCATGGACTCTCTTCCAGCTGCTGGATCAGCTCCCACCTTGCTCTCTGGATCCTCTGCCCCATAGATCCCTAACAGAACTTACAGGTCATAACATGCAGAGTAACTGCCCCTTCTTGGGGCTTTTACCTTCCTCAGGGAGGAGAAACCCAGCCTGCCGTGGTACGTCTTCTATCCCTCCCATCAGTCACTGTATCAGATCCTCTGTGCGTCCCAATATAGAGAGTTTACTGACCTGATCCCAGGAGGAATGCTGCCAGTAACATACAGGGGATCCATGCAGCTGGATGCAGCATAATGTCTGTAACAGGCTGGAGATACAGTAACTGCAATTAGAGATACACTGAGAAACCATCACAACCACAGGTGCTGGGTCTGGCCGTGTCTCTGTATGTGGCAGGATGGGGGACGCAGTTACGGAAGGTACTGTGCAGGATGTCAGTAACCAAAACTGACCAATATAAAACTCAAGGCACCTAAGAAAGTCTTATTACAAAGAAACATTGAATTGGCAAAAAATGCAGAATCTATTGGACCCTTAGCTCCATCCTCTCATCTCCCTCTTCCCAGAGAAAGAGACCAGATAGCAGATACAGTACAGCTGTACGTTCCCCTATAGTCCCTTTCTGACACATGAGATCTGTACAGCAATGCTCACATAGACACAGTTAATGAGAAGCACTAACACAGTGAATGAAAACCCTGTACATTTATAATCTTTATAGAGGAAAATCCCGCTTCCTTGAGAGATCCTGGAGATCTGAAATAAAAGGACAGTTTTACTTTTGGAATTTCTAATTTATTGTAAAGGCATGATCTACGTGTGGTTGAGAAAGAGAGGGGCAAGGCGGTGGGAATTCTTTCCTTAGCTTTTCAATCTTGTCAGTAAAGTAGCACGCAAAGCTATTGGCTGTAGGGTTGGTTTGGGTGGTGGCCACATCAGGTCAATGAAGGCAGTTAAAGGTATTAAAAAGATGCCTGGTATTTGCTCAAGTGATACATTTAATTTAACTGATATATGTTACCTATTACCCTAATACACTGGATATATTGTAACCCCAACAATTATAACAAACTGTCAGGACCCTCTTTGTGTCAAACTCCCTGTACCCGGATAGATTTCTCCCAATCTCTAAAACAGACAATTTACACAATAAGACAATAAATTCTAAAAACAAATAAAATAGAAGAAATAAATAACTTGTGTTGTAAAACCTAAAACATATTCAACGTATTTTGTCCGTTATATAGCACCTTCCTCTGGGCAGGAGATCATGTCCGGTAAGTTATGAATGTACTGAACGGTTAGTAGATCCGGAATCGCTGGTTATAGTGATTTTGTAATTATTTGCAGTTATTCTGTGTAGTTATTTATGGTGAATAATGCGTCACTCTCCCATTACTGGGTATGAAATGCACCTTTTAAAGATGGATTCAACCTTTCACCTCATTTTAAAGCAGCTCTGTCACTTTTCGAGTTCACAAATTATAATGTCTGCTGATTGCTCTCAGCTCTCTGGCATTAGTACTGGAGGCAGGGAGCAGCAGACCCGCGGTTAGAAGACAAGTTGTTAAAAAAAAATGGTTTAACACTTACAATGTGAGGGGCACCAGGACATTCCTGATACCATAACTACAACAGGGAGCTGAAGTAGATATAATGCTCGGAGGGTTTCTTTAATTTTCACAAATGCAATAACTAATAATAATGCAATAAACTGAGGGCAGTGTGCATTTCTTGTTTTTCGTTTTGCCATATAATTATTTTTGAAGCAACATGTAAATTCACTGCCTGTGTTTGTCTTAAAGGGATAGTGTCACTAATATTAAATCTTTGTTTTGTTTTAGTACTTTGCTGAGTAAAACAGCATGACTGAGACTTAAATGCATAATATTAAAATGCAGTGCAGTGCAGTGCAGTGCCTCATTCTGAGGTTTATACCATTAACAGTGAATTAAAGTGAATTAAACATAAATTATATAATTACATATAGTTCATGACAAGTTGGTAATGACTGCAGAAATATCACATCACATCATATCACTCTCTTTTCCATTTGAAATATAATTAACAGGAATAAATCCTATTTTATTTCCTGCATTAAATGTCATGAGATAATGTTTACTAGTAGCCGTCCTGCTTTCCCCAGGCCAGAGAATTGGAGTGAAGAACTGTGTCAGTCTGGCCCTTTAAACACTGCCTGTTAATTAAAGGGACACTATAGTCACCAGAACAACTCTAGCTTAATGAAGCAGGGGTTAGTGTATAGATAATGCCCCTGCAGCCTCACTACTCAATTCTCTGCCATTTAGGAGTTAAATCACTTTGTTTATGAACCCTAGTCACACCTCCCTGCATGTGACTTGCATGCCTTGATAAACACTTCCTGTAAAGTTTATCCTTCCTTGCAAGTTCTGTTTCATTTAGATTTTCTTATCCCCTGCTATGTTAATAGGTTGTTAAACCCTGCAAGAGCCTCCTGTATGGGATTAAAGTTCAATTTAGGGATTGAGATACAATTATTTAAGGTAAATTACATCTGTTTGAAAGTGAAACCAGTTTTTCTTTTTATGCAGGTTGTGTCAATCAGAGCCAGGGGAGGTGTGGCAAGGGCTGCATAAATAGAAACAAAGTGATTTAACTCCTAAATGGCAGTGAATTGAGCAGTGAAACATGAGAAGCATGATCTATACACTAAAACTGCTCCATTAAGCTAATGTTGTTTAGGTGACTATAGTGTCCCTTTAAATCCAGGTAAGCTGCAGTTATCTTCCCTGTGCACCCCCACAGCCCGATGGAAATCCTGGCATGGACTCTCTTCCAGCTGCTGGATCAGCTCCCACCCTCCTCTCTGGATCCTCTGCCCCATAGATCCCTAACAGGACTTACAGGTCATAATATGCAGAGTAACTGCCCCTTCCTGGGGCTTTTACCTTCCTCAGGGAGGAGAAACCCAGCCTGCCAGGGTAAGTCTTCTATCCCTCCCATCAGTCACTGTATCAGATCCTCTGTCCCAATATAGAGAGTTTACTGACCTGATCCCAGGAGGAATGCTGCCAGTAAAATACAGGGGATCCATGCAGCTGGATGCAGCATAATGTCTGTAACAGATTGCAATTATAGATACACTGAGAAACCATCACAACCACAGGTGCTGGGTCTGGCCATGTCTCTGTATGTGGCAGGATGGGGGACGCAGTCACGGAAGGTGCTGTGCAGGATGTCAGTAACCAAAACTGACCAATATGAAACTCAAGGCGCCTAAGAAAGTCTTATTACAAAGAAACATTGAATTTGCAAAAAATGCAGAATCTATTGGACCCTTCGCTCCATCCTCTCATCTCCCTCTTCCCAGAGAAAGAGACCAGATAGCAGATACAGTACAGCTGTACGTTCCCCTATAGTCCCTTTCTGACACATGAGATCTGTACAGCAATGCTCACATAGACACAGTTAATGAGAAGCACTAACACAGTGAATGAAAACCCTGTACATTTATAATCTTTATAGAGGAAAATCCCGCTTCCTTGAGAGATCCTGGAGATCTGAAATAAAAGGACAGTTTTACTTTTGGAATTTCTAATTTATTGTAAAGGCATGATCTACGTGTGGTTGAGAAAGAGAGGGGCAAGGCGGTGGGAATTCTTTCCTTAGCTTTTCAATCTTGTCAGTAAAGTAGCACGCAAAGCTATTGGCTGTAAGGTTGGTTTGGGTGGTGGCCACATCAGATCAATGAAGGGAGTTAAAGGTATTAAAAAGATGCCTGGTATTGCTGGGGCATGAGTCAATGAGGGAGGAA
Source organism: Pelobates cultripes (assembly GCA_933207985.1). NCBI lineage: Eukaryota > Metazoa > Chordata > Amphibia > Anura > Pelobatidae > Pelobates > Pelobates cultripes. Next base: position 9,046,968 of record OW240924.1, on the reverse strand, counting down.
AAGTATGACTGTTTGGCAAGGGCAAGGGCTGTGCTGTATGAATTTGTAGTGGAGGAAGTCAGACTGGGTGCGTGACTTCCTCCAGCAGCGCTCAGTAGAACGGGAGCATCTCTGCAGGTTACATCTTGATTTAGTGTGCCACAGTTAGGGGCATGTTCTCCTCAAGGTGCATGTTTGGAGCGGGGCTGCAGCATCTAGGGCAGAGGTGAGGGTGGTGTTATATGAGGAGATAGCCAGTGAAGGACAGGAGAAAGCAGGGATAGATAGAAGTTTGGAATCAATATTAGCTGATAGCTGCTGGAGATCAATATAATTCAGATTCCTTTGAGGGGGTTTAGGATGAGGATGATGGGGTAGGGGGCTATTGAGAGCTTTTGAGAGCAAATGATAAGAGGTGGTGATCTGAGAGGGGAAACGGAGTGTTGCAGAGATTAAAGATTGTCCAATCATGAGAGAAAATAAGATCAAGGGTATTGCCAGTTACATGGATGGGGGCTTAGCCCACTGTGATAGCCCAAGGGAGGAGGTCATTGAAAATAGTTTTGAGGCTACTGATGACGAGGGTGGGTTAATGGGAATATTGAAGTCCCCAAGAATTAAGGATGGAAAATTAGAGGAGAGGAAGTAGTGAAGCAAAGCAGCAAAGTGGTTTTAGAAAGAGGAGAGGAGAGAACCAGGCGGATGATAGATAACAGCAATTTTAGCAGAGATGGGTTTGAAAATGTAAACACTCATTCCCAATGCTCCCACTCTGTACTGTATTCTTAAAATAATGGAGAGTCAATATATGATGTGCCCACACTGCCATCTTGTGGCTGATTGTGTTTATTATATTTTCATTACTTTATTGCATTTGTCTTCATTTCCTATTATTATTATTATTAGCATTTAAATAATTAAACGAACCTATGATGTAGCACTTTACCATATTCATAATGCTACATATACAATTCTATATTTTTTATATTGTTACATCAATGTATTATGTTTTTCCTTTGTTTATAATTAGATTACTGTGAGGCTTGTTTTACTGTCTACAAACTAACAATTCAACATCTCTGGCAATGATCTCATCATCACTGGATCCCACCATACCACCTCCACTACCAATCCAATACCTCACATATATATATGCCTGGATAAATCTCGGTCAGATTTCAATCATTAGGAATCTTAGTTAACTAAAGAATATATGGTTATAAAAATACCATTCCTGCAGGTGGAATAAAGATAACAATATATTAATGATAAATTTGTCAGATGTTAGCATGCCACATTTATACAGATGTGTTGATTTGCTCTGATATAAGATAGAGAATGTTATTTAAGGAAGTAAAATTCGGCTAATGTAAAATAGGGTAGATTATTCTTATTGGATGGTTCCAGGAATGGTTAATGATCTGGTATGAACATTGCTTTAATTAAAAATTGCAACATAATAGGATATCTGGCCTATGGGGATTGCAGCCACCATTGGAAGAGTTAATCAGTGTGACCTAACTGTCATCTGAAGTTTTCATTGCTTCTTTCTGCACTGTTGTATTCGTTGTTTTCTGTGTGAAGTTGGTTTCTAAGTGAAGTGCCCTATCATAAATCTTGTTAGGTTATTGACAGCTGGTTGCTCAGCCGCTGTATTGTGTTAAACCATTGCCATATTGTATGCCTATGTTATACTAAATATTCACTGCTTGTCACGCATGTTACATATTATTATTTTTATTATTATTGTCACAATAAATTATATTTTTATAAAGAAATTGTGATCACTGTGTGAGGTAAAATCATCTGATGGCTTGCTCTAGGATCTAAGAGAATTAATATTGTGAGTAATTCTTAGCTTTATATTGTTCATTTCGGGGTACAGTGCCAAGATATCAATTTTGATATAATAAAAATTATTACATTGATTTTGATAGTTTTTATGAAAATATTATTTTAATATTTATCACTCCATAAATATCCTCACAAAGCCCATGATCCTTGTTCTCTGCTCACTTTGCATCACTGTTTCTAATTACATATCTTTCTGTCTGTATATTGACCCATGTCCGTTCTATGTAATTTGTACAGTGCTCTGGATAAGAATGCTCTATAAGAACAGCTTTATAAAATAAATACATACAAAATCTCCTGTTTTACTGACCCCAAAACCTGTTTTGAAAAACAGGCGTTGGTATTTTAAACACTTCGACCAATTGGAGATCAGGAAGCAGATCACGTCAGGTAAGACACTCCTATCTTGTTTACTTATAGAATGATGAAACTTGAGGATTTTTTTGGTTTTACAATAAATGTTACTGCCAATAACAGCACTGAATGAACCGTAAAATCATGAGAACTTGTTTAAAGCCTTTTTTTCCCCCCTGTGATTCCCTGTTTTATTTAAATTGTTCTGTATTTGAAAGATTTGACTAATTATGTCTCAACCCAGTTCAGTCCTGGCTCAGCTTTAGTAACAACCAAACTGGACAGTTCACTGATTGGCTAATTTTCACTACATTTTGGTTCATGCAAATAATATTTCCCAAATCGTTTCTCAAATCGACACGTGCATTAGACCTCCCCATAGTAAAGCGTTATACACGGCGTGAGGATGTCCAGCATCGTTTTAAAACACTTTTCTTGTTCTGTGAACACGGAAGTCCCTCTAGATCATATTATATCTATTCAAAGTATTTGGTCCCAATCATATGTAGATACTCTCTTTCTTCTTTCTTGTGTTTCGTGGTGCCTCTTATTAGCCTGTTCTCTATGTTCTATACAGAGCGCACACAGTTGCGTTCCAGCTTAGAATGCATTAAAAGCAGCCGCCAGACAGGAACCAGAAGTGACGCTTGATTGACATATGCGTCCCAGCGTGACACGCACACAACGCAAATATACTTCAGGTGGAATCCGTCTCTTCATTTTAAGCAGGATATTTAAATGGAGACTGTCAACAGAGGAAGAACATCCCTGAGGGAGTCCATAGGGTGAAACGCGTAGGATACAGATGCTGGGAACTTACATTGCTGCATTATACCTGTTCCACTTTGAAGTGGAGATATGCCTTTTTAACCTGTTATCTTATAAGTGCAATTGTAATACATTTTTAAAATTATATATAATTTTTTAATAATTTTTCATATTTTTATTTCTATCTGCACTATCTTTTGGTCTCTTTCTAGCCCAAAGTGTAAGATTAATTTTTACCTACTATACTGAAGACTTCACCTGATTAAGGGTGATGTGCCTGACATTCATTTACCTCTTGTGAGTTTTCCTCATTATCATTGCGTGTCTTCTCTATAATATACATTGATCACACTATGTTCAGTTTGTATTTTTTATAGACACTGCAAACTGCGTTCCCATACTATAAGGTTGTATTATTCTTTTGTTATTTACACCTTGGGAAGTCACCATCCATTCCTGTGCATTCCTACCTATTTGTATCACCAAAAAACAACAGAGGAAATTTTCAGATTTATCAGGTATCTATCCCTTTAAACCCTCAATTTCCATGAGTGAAGCGCTTCAGTGTAAATTTAGAAGTTGTGAATATATATATGTAGTGCCAAAAAGCACTTACCATCTATACAATGCTCGTATTCCCGTGTATATATGTAGGGAAGAGAAAAACAAATATATACAAATAATAGTGCAATATGTCTAGAAAATCAATTATTTAATTATATATGTGAGTTAGAATGTAAATTAACTCACATTTTTTAGAGCCTTTTACAGTGGTAAGGCTCTAAACTTCCAAACGTCTGTGTCTTTCGGGTAGACCACACAACCCCTCTCTCTCAATGATGGAAAGTCTGTTTTTCTCCAGAGTGTGTTAAAATAAAATAAAACAGAGAAAAAACGTCCAAACTAAGTGTAGTATTTAAAATAACTTTACACTTCTAAATTTACACTGAAGCGCTTCACTCATGGAAATTGAGGGTTTAAAGGGATAGATACCTGATAAATCTGAAAATTTCCTCTGTTGTTTTTTGGTGATTTCTATGTATGTTGGGTTTTTAGGAGTACCCATAGAGTGTATAGCAGCTAAATTCACTTTAACATTATAATTCTATAGCGCCACCTTTCCACAACCTGTGTGTGCACATACCTATTTGTATGTTTCACTTTTTTCTGGTGTTCCAGAGGGCACACTGTTTAGTAGGTTTGCCATAAATTTGTTTTTAATGGTTGTCTCTGACTAAATTGTGTTCGTACGAAAACGAATGTGCATGTCTAATATAGTTACCACTCTAACATCTTCTTTTTCCTTTTCTGTTCAGTTCCTTCTGATCCATAGGAACTGTCCTTTTGGGAAGCCTTTAGGCCACAAGAGGTGATGACTTCAGTCAATGTCAATAATGGTGTTGACATCAACTTTATTAAAATGAGTGCATGTATTTAAGTATTAACTCTCAAGAGTTAAGAAACTTGCTGGTTGCTAATATTATAAGTATGTTTGATGCCCCACATATTTGAATTTTATTTATTTATTAAGGTCATTCCTCTTTCCCTTCCAAAACTGATCCCCATAGCGATACACTTACATTGAAGGGAAAAGTCTATCTTACACTAAAAATAATAGTTATTAAAACCATTTGTATTCTATCCAATAAATACAAAATTTAGTCTTGAGTGTATCCATGAGATTCTCTTAAAAATGTCCAGCTGCTTCACATTCATTCTTATCATTAATTATTGTGTATAAGACAGGGGCATCACCAAATAATATGAGGCGTAGATCTTAACCAATGGTTGTAAATAGAGTTGAGCAAACCCGGACTGTAAAGTTCTGGTTTGTACCAAACATTACGTTTTTTGGACCCCGGACGCGAACACGAACATTTCACTGTATGTTCGGGTTGGAGTTCGGCGATTTAATGGCGCATTTTGAAAGGCTGCGGGGCAGCCAATCAACAAGCATTTGACTCGTGTGTCCTTAGAAGCCATCACAGCCAGGCCTACTAATGGCCAGTGCAGCATGTGATCCAGCCTCTATATAAGCTGGTTTATTAGTATTATTAAATTATGCCCCTACTTGCTATAAATGTAGAGACCAACCTGTCAGAGCACTCTGATTGGTTGGCTTGAAATCCACCAATCAGAGTGCTCTGTGTCATTTTACACAGCATGGGAAAGTTCTTTGGAATTTTCCCACGCTGTGTAATTTGACTCATAACACTCTGGTGGCTTAAGTAACCAATCAGAGTGGTATGAGTCAAATTACACAGTGTGGGAAAATTCCAAAGAACTTTCCCACGCTGTGTAAAACGACACAGAGCATTCTAATTGGTGAATTTTAAGTCAACCAATCAGAGTGCTGTGACAGGTAAATGTAGAGACCTGTCAGTCTCTTCATTTACCTGTCAGAGCACTCTGATTCGATGGCTTAAATCCACCAATCAGAGTGCTCTGAGCCTAATTTCAGGGCGGGGCAAGGCTTTATAAGCCTTCCCCCGCCCTTCAGAGCTCAGTCTGCGCGGAGCCTTCCATGGGTGAAGATGTATTTTATTTTTTTTTGCACTCTTTTTTTTTTTTTTTAAGTGCGTCGGTTATTATGGATTTTTAATTGGCCTTTTTTGGGACTGAAAAAAGAAGAGTTTAGAAGAAAGTAGACATCAAATGATAAATTTTTCAGGTATTTAGATAAGGTTCCCCCCTCATTATTTTTAGGATGGGGGTAGGTAGGGCTTTTTTTTTGTGGGTTGGAGGGGGGTGACTAGGGGTTTGGGGACCCCTAGTCACCTGGAGGGGGTTAACTTTTTATTTAGGGCCCCCACCCGCTGCTCAGGGGTGGAGGCCAGGGGAGAGGACAATAGGTCCCCAAAATTTTTTATTTATAGCCCCCACCCACCACACAGGGGTGGGAGCCGGGGGGAGGATATTAGGTCCCACCTCCAATTTTTATTTATGGCCCCCACCCACCGCTCAGGGGAGGGGCCGGGGGGGAAGACAGTAGGTCCCCCCCCACATTCTTATTTATGGCCCCCACCCACTGCTCAGGGGTGGGGGCCAGGGGGAGGACAGTAGGTGCCCCCCCTTATTGTTATTTAGGGCCCCCACCCGCCGTGCAGGGGTGGGGGCTGGGGGGAGGACGGTAGTGTCCCACCCTAGCATTCTTATTTATGGCCCCCACACACTTCTCAGAGGTGGGGGCCGGGGGAGCTTAGTAGGTCGTCCCCCCCCCAATTTTTATTTATGGCCCCCACCCACCGCTCAGGGGTAGGGGCCGGGGGGAGGACAGTATGTACCCCCCCCACATTCTTATTTATGGCCTCCACCCACCGCTTAGGGGTGGGGGCCGGGGGGGAGGACAGTAGGTCCCCCCCTTATTGTTATTAAGGGCTCCCACCCACAACTCAGGGGTGGGGGCCAGGGGAGAGGACAGTAGGTCCCGCCTCCACATTCTTATTTAGGGCCCCCACCCGTCGCACAGGGGTGGGGGGCCACAGGCTGCTCACTGCTTACTAAACATGCCCTTACTCGCGGTATAGCGAGTAGAGGCTGAATTTACTAATACTAAGTAATCTTTACTTAGAACTAGTAAATTTGGCTGAAAGACCAATTTAGGTCTTTCAGCCTTTTGGTAGATAGCTCCCTAATATAGTGGGAATTAGGGAGTTATCTAATAAGCGGCTGCAAGATGCAGCCGCGGCAATGTATAGGATCGGATTATTTTTAATTTTTATGTTATTTTAAATGATTTCCCTATCCACATTTGTTTGCAGGCCACTTCTCCTACTCTTACCCCCATTTTACTTCCTTTTGCAGCCCTCTAGCCCTTTCCAGGACTTTTTTAGAGCCATTTTTGTGCCCAAAAGTTCGATCCTGAACCCGGACTTTTTTCCGAAGTTCGGCCGAACCCGCCAGACCCGAACATCCAGGTGTCTGCTCAACTCTAGTTGCAAATCAATGTTGATATTTAAGGAAAGGGAAGATCAAAATACATTTATCAGAGATGATGAGCCAACCTGGGGTGTTCGTAGAGTCCTTATAACTTAGGTAGAATATATATAACAGGGATTTCTGGGTTCAACTTTAAAAATTTATATTCTATTTTTTTTTTTTTATTCTGTATACCTTTTGGATGGTCTTCATTCCCCCAAAAAAGAATTAACATTATTTCATCTCATTAGTGGGGTTTTATTTAATATTAAATATGTGTACCTATCGTGACATTGTCTTGAAATGTTAGTAATGTTGGGATCTTGTGGGTTTAATTACAATCCTCTCATCTTTACTTTGAAAATCCATTTCACAAGTCAAACACAGCCCTGGCCAATAGATTGAATCAGTGCATCTCTATGAGGAAAGTTCAGTGCCTGCATGCAGTTGGTGGAGACACTGAATGGAAGCACCTCTAGCAGCCATCTGAGTGGGCGGTGAAGGTATCCCTAGGCTGTAATGTAAAGACTGCATTTTCTCTGAAACAAACTGTGTTTACTGCAAAAAGTCTGAAGGGAATGATTCTACTCACCAGAACAAATACAATAAGCTGTAGTTGTTCTGGTGACCATGGTGTCCCTTTAAACACAATATCTAAGCAGGGACACTCTAAGCAACATTTTTTGCTGTGTCTCTTTAAATGTAGAAAATAACACTGCTGCTGCTGTGTCTAACTGAGTGCCTCAATCATGGCTCCCTGTATTGGCTGTTCTGGATTTAACTGGGTTTAAAAATAAATGAAACATCTCGTGGAAGAATAGGTTAACACATGTTATAGGTGATTTTGAAAAGTTTATTCACTGATGTAATTAACAGGGAAGTAAATATTCTCTTTTACTATAATGACTTGGTAGTGAATGCAGGTATCCCATGGATTATATTTGTACACAAATACATTGATTATCCATTAACGCCAACATAACGTGCGTCATTACACAGTTTGAGTATAGAGTAATGTAACGTATAAACAGTTACAGCTACAACGAGCGTTAAGACCTAAACTTTATACAAAATTACTAACAATAAACGCAGACTGGCGAGGGTGGTGCACATGAGCTTATATACGAGAAGGGTCAAAATCTGACTTTTTTTCCAACACGTTTTTCCAACACTTTCAAATTGAAAGGTTTTCTGTGACAGCAATGCAGCTCTTGCATTCTTCCTTTACTTGGACAAGGTATTTAAATATTTAATTGCAAATGCACCTTTATTTTCTTCCAAATAATATTGCTCTATAATTTATTTATTTTTTATTCCACTCATAACAAGCAAATAATTGGGGGGAATAAAACGTGGCAGAGAGTCTGATTAGTTTGGTGTATTACAGAAAATGTGGAAATGTTATTTTGAGTTGTTGGTAAGCAATGATTTAGGGAGGTTATAAGATATTGTAACTGCGGCTCTATCAGTAAAGTGACAAGCACAGGTTTGTGTGAGTGGCAATATGTCGAAATAGAATGGTGAAGAAAAATGAAGGGGACATCGTTTTATTTTAAACTATAAAGGAAATGTTTAGCTATAGGCAGAGCAAATGGAATGAGCTTAATGGGAAATAAAGAAAGAATACAGGAAATAAAACATAGGAAAAAACAACCAACCAAAATTCATGTTATATCAACGTATTAATAAATGTAATACAAAAAGACTGCATACATGTTATATACTTTTTTCTACATATTTGTTTCTGTAAAATATACCATATAAGAGTTGTGGTTCCTGTATTTCTCGCTTTATGTAAAGAATATTAAATGTGATGTTTTTATTTAATCCACGTTTCACTCGGAGGACTCCAGACACACTCGCCATTATTACGATGATTAAATACCAGTTCTGAATACGTGACTCTGTTCTGAAAATGAAACCAAGAGAAGATCAGTCCACGTGAAACAATATCCACAGGTCGGTCCCTAACATGACTCCAATTCAGGAATATTTTGGATAAATGTCCATACTTTGTATCCATTCATTTAAACCAGGGAATTCAAAAAAGGGACATCAGTGTTTAGGGGATCTAGGCCCACCTCCCAAACACTAACATTCAATGATAAACAAATTAATATAAATCAACAATTCTTTCTTTACCTTATAGATAGCAAAAGGCAAGTCAGTACTCGTATACATATATAAAAATATATTTTCTATATTTATTTTGATATTTATTTTATTTTGTTATCTGATAAAGTATATATACTTACCTTTATATCCTGACCTGGTATTCTCCATTTTTAGCTGTAAGTGAAAAGGGCGTTCCCATATTTTGACGAATGGTATAGAAACTTGGAGTCTTTTATGGGCTCCAAGTAAACGTGAGCATACTAAATACACAGCAATTTTATATTATACATTTTAACCCCTTAAGGACGCAGCTTCAGAAGCTGGACATACCCTTAAAGGACCACTATAGTGCCAGGAAAACATACTCGTTTTCCTGGCACTATAGTGCCCTGAGGGTGCCCCCACCCTCAGGGTCCCCCTCCCGCCCGGCTCTGGAAGGGGAAAGGGGTAAAAACTTACCTTTTTCCAGCGCTGGGCGGAGAGCTCTCCTCCTCCTCTCCGCCTCCGTTACGCCCCGCCGGCTGAATGCGCACGCGCGGCAAGAGCTGCGCGCGCATTCAGCCGGTCTCATAGGAAAGCATTTACAATGCTTTCCTATGGACGCTGGCGTGCTCTCACTGCGATTTTCACAGTGAGAAGCACGCAAGCGCCTCTAGTGGCTGTCAATGAGACAGCCACTAGAGGATTAGGGGGAAGGCTTAACCCATTCATAATTATAGCAGTTTCTCTGAAACTGCTATAATTATGACAAAATGGGTTAACCCTAGAAGGACCTGGCACCCAGACCACTTCATTAAGCTGAAGTGGTCTGGGTGCCTAGAGTGGTCCTTTAAGGACTCAAGCTATTTTTGCATTTTTTGCTGTTTGTGTTCAACTGCAATTTGCATCGCTCTCATTTATTGAATCAACACATATTATATATCGTTTTTTAAAGGACAAGATGGGCTTTACTTTGATGTGACTTATACATATATAAAATCTAATTTATTATTAAAAAACATTAAAAAAAGGAAAAAAAAAGAAACAATATATATATTTTTCACAGTTTTGGCAATAATAGTGTGTGTATAATATGTCCAGCTTAGGAAAAGTAATTCAAAATAAATTCATTTAGGTTTCTTGTTTTTCAAAGTGCATAATATGTAAAGGATTTCAGCTTATTTTAAAAGTTACAGGTCACAAAATACAAGGAGTAATATAAAATTTAAATGTGAAAAAAAATTTAGAAGTTGGTATGTTTGACTTGTAAGTTTGACAGCTGTCACAGAAAACAAAATTGCTACACAAAAGTATATATTTAAATAAAGAAGACATCACAGGCTATTTATTTAAGGGTATTTTGACACTTTTTACATAGCCTTTTTCCCACCAATCTCTGCTACATAATGTAGTAAAATTGTGTTTTTTCTGTTTTTTGAAATACACACATGTAACAAGGTTTTTTAAATGTGTATTTTGTAAAGCTGCTGTGTGCTATTCCTGGTCAAAATCCCATTTTGTGTTCAGCAACATCTGCTGAGTACAACAATACCCCCATTGTATGTCTTTGCCACTATTTTGGGAAGCTACAATGAAATATAAGAGGCCAGACTACTTCAGTTTCTACAGTTAGAAAATTCAAAGATGGATTTAATGGACCTATGTCTTATTTTGGGGCATTATAGTAGTTTGGTTGTTCAAATGACCACACAAAGGCCTTCCATTTGTGAAAGTAGACACTCCATGGTATCTCATATGGCATATATTTTGCCTTAACGGTTCACCATTTATTCACCATTATATGTCAAAATTTGTGTTAAAAAATATTTTCCGCATTTTTTCCTTAAGCATTACATTTGTGCTGGGCATTTTGTATATTTGATATGTTCCACTATGGTCAAACACCCCTAATTATGCTCAGCTTAATCTTATGAGTAAAACAATACCCCCAATGTATGTCTTTGACACTATTTGGTGACGCTACAGTGCCATAAAGGAGACCTGACCATTTCAGTTTTTAGAGTAGAATTTTCAGAGACGAATTTGCAGGGCTTATGTTTCAATTTGGGCCATTATAGCAGTTTGACTGTTTCAATAACCGCAAAAAGGCCTACCATTTGTGAAAGTAGACACTCCAGGGTATCTCATATGGCATATATTGTGCCTTAACATGTCGCCATTTTTTCGCCATTATATGTCAAAGTTTGTGGTAAAAAAATATTTTTTGCAGTTTTTCCTTAAGCATTACATTTGTGCTGGGCATTTTGTATATTTGATATGTTCCACTATGATCAAACACCCCTAATTATACTCAGCTAAGTCTTCTGAGTAAAACAATACCCCCAATGTATGTCTTTTACTCTATTTGGTGTCACTACAGTGCCATAAAGGAGACCTGACCATTTCAGTTTTTAGAGTAGAATTTTGAGAGACGGATTTGCAGGGCTTATGTTTCAGTTTGGGCCATTATAGCAGTTTGACTGTTTCAAAAACCGCAAAAAGGCCTACCATTTGTGAAAGTAGACATTCCAGAGTATCTCACATGGCATATATTGTGCCTTAACATGTCCCCATTTTTTCACCATGATATGTCAAAGGTTGTGGTAAAAAAATATTTTTTGCATTTTTAATTTATGCGTTACATTTGTGCTGGGCATTTTGTATATTTGATATGTTCCAATATGATCAAACACCCCTAATTATGCTGAGCTATCTCCTGTGAGAAAAACGATACCCCCAATGTATGCCTTTAGTCGTATTTCCTGATGCTACACTTCCATATAGGAGACCTGACCATTTCAGTTTTTACAGTATTTTATAGGTTTATGACTCATTTTGGGTTCTAATAGCAGGTTGCTTATTCAAACTTTCCCCACAAAGGCCTACCATTTTTTAAAGAAGACACCCCAGGGTATTTCAAAAGGCCCATTTTGAACCTTAGGGTGGGATCATTTTTTCGCTAGTGAGTACCAAGTCTAGTAGTAGTAAGCATTTTCTCTGCCTTTTTGACACATACTTTGAGATTTTACTGCATAGTTTACAATCCTTAGGTGTGCTACGGCAGTATAACGCTTCATATGTCACTCAGCTATGTCGTCTGAGTACAGCAATACCCCTGTGTGTACCTTTCTCAGGTATATGTGGATGTTGAAGGGGCAAATTTGAGACTCTGCCATTTCAGGTTTGTTTCAAACTTTGAATTTGCATGCTGGGTCCATGTCCCATTTTGGGTCAAACTCTGAGGCACTGTCTGTAACCTCTGAATCCGCTGTCAGAATTCTCTAACTGTACTTCCAAAGCATTTTAAACTTTTTACACAAGAACTTTAACAAAACAATGTTATTTTATTTTTTTGTTGTTTTTTTTTATTTGTATTTCTACCCCTAGCATACGCACTAAACTCCCCAATTTCCCAGGAACTATCATCCACCCCAATTAACTAAATAAAAGGTAAAAAAAAAATTGTATTGAGAATTTATTGGCTCTGAGTATGAAATAATTTAAAACAGTTCCCAATACAAAGGCCAGGCTGAGAGGGACAATCAGGGCAGTAGAAACTGGTCTCCGTTCGAATGCCTCTCTGGTAACACAGCCTGCACCTTTTCTGGGGGGTCTTTTTTTGGGGGGTTGGTGGTATCCGAAAGCAGAAGTGACCTGTCTGAATATCTCTGCTGCTAGGCCCTGCTGATGGCTCCCCACTGTGGCACTCAGTGAGCAGCACAGAAATGAGCTGAAACTGAAATGTAAGAAAAGTACATTTCAGCTGAGGATTTGCCTTTTTGAAAAGGATGAATGCATTGTGAGTAGCCATTTGCATTAAATAAATGCCCACTTTCTTATACCAGGCCCTGGTCTTTCTCATTATCAGATATGGCTGCAGCAGTTGATCAGACAGGTCAACTCCCCCATGTGTTTATTGTATTGCTTAATGCAGACAGGCAGCCGTCTTGTTTCCTGTCTGCCACGAACTGCGACCCTGCGTGTGTGTTCACTGTGCATGGTAGTCAGTATGAACACCTCCTTTTTGTCTCTGTATTTTAGAGCCAGCAGTTCGTCCTGGCATAGAGCAGCCGTTTCCCCCTTTTTAATTTTTTTCTCTGCCAGAGCCTTGGGGAAGCCAGTGCGTGTCTTGCGGATAGTGCCGCAGACCACAGTCTCAAAACAATATAGCATTTTTTTGGAGGGGTATGCTATTGTAGTAATTATCAAGGTAGAGGTGGTACCCCTTGTTCAGTAGCGGGTTCATTAGATCCCAAACTATTTTTCCGCTAGTCCCAACTACATCAGGGCAACCTGGGGGATCCCGGTGGCTATCTTTACCTTCATATATTCTGAAGGTATAAACATACCCACTGCTACTTTCACATAACTTGTATAGCTTGATGCCATACCGGGATCTTTTAGCTGGGATGTATTGCTTAAACCCCAGTCTACCCTTGTATTTCATTAGGGACTCGTCAATACATATATTCTTTTGGGGAGTATAAATTATGCCAAATTCTTTATTAAAATGGTTAATTAGGGGGCGGATTTTATAGAGTTTGTCATACTGCGGATGATCTTTGGGGTGGCACTTCGAATTATCATTGAAGTGCAGAAAACGCAGTACTGTTTCGTATCTGGGCCTACTCATGGTCTGAGAGAAAATGGGAGTATTGCATACTGGGTTTTGGACCAGTACATTCAGATGCTGGGCTTTTTTATAATTCCAATTAGCATGGTTAGTGCCCAGAACTGTTTTAACTCTGGCACACTGGTGGGGTACCAGCTCCCTTTTGTGGCAAGGTGACTTGTTGCATTTTGTGCCAGATACTGCGCTGCATACATATTTGTTTGTGTAGCTATCTGCCCTAAAAAATCATCCCCAAGGAACAGCTCCATAAAATCCGGGGAGTTATAGCTGGTCACGTCTCCCTGAATACCAGGAGTCGCAGAGAACAGAGGGATGTCGGGGACAAAATTGTTAGGGGGCACCCAGATATCAGCGCCAGGAGCAGTGCCAGGGGTATCGTCACTTTCTTCATCTGTGTCTGGCACATAGTCACCCTCTGCACTCTCTGAGGCAGTGTCGGTTGCCTCTGAGTCGGCTGCTAATATATCATATGCCTCCTCGGCACTAAACTTTCTAAGCACAGTGAAAGCTTAAAATTAACTTTAACTAAATAACGTATTTTTTTGTTTTGTTTTTTTTACTTTTTTTATACTTTTTTTTGTTTTCTGAATTTTTTTAATACTTTTTTAAAAAAAATTTAAAACTCTTAAAAACTTTCTAAAACTTCTAAAAACTTTTTAAAAAATGAACCCCTGTGGGTAAAAACAGGAATCAGATCACCGTGCTTACACCTAGCGAAGCAGAAATGCTTTGACTTAAAATAAACTACTTTTTTTTTCTCTTTTTTCCTTTTTTCACTTTTTTTTATACTTTTATAAACTTTTAATAACTTTTATAAACTTTTAATAACTTTCTAAAACTTTTCAGCTTCCTAGCTACACTAATGCCAGATTCCCCAATTCCCCCTAGCTTCAATCCACCCCAGCTAACTAATTAACTGAAAATAAAAGTAAAAAAAAAAGAAATTAAATATATTTAACCCCTGAGGGTTAAAAAGAAAATAAAGTTAACCCCTGAGGGTTAAAAAAAAACCTCTGATCTCAGTAAAGTACTGTGATCAGTATTGTGATCACTGCTGCCAGTGATCAAAGGGTTAAACTTTTAAAGTTAAAGGGGGTAAAAGGTTTTTTTTTAAACTTTTAAACACTTTGTGTCTGTCAGGGACACAAAGTTTCAAACGATCCATCTCTCTCCACTTCTAATCACACACAGAGGTGGAGGGAGGAGGATCAGAATTCCCAGCAGCACTGTGATCGCTGTGACTGGCTGTCACAGTGATCACATGTGCTGGGACAGCACTATTGGCTGTTGCTGGGCTTCCTCAAACGCCGAGGCACCCAGCAACAGTGTTAACCCCACGATCTAGGTCTGCCTTGACGGAAAATTTCCGTCCAGCGTCGTTAAGGGGTTAAGGGACAGTATAGTCAGCAGAACAACTATAGATATTGTATTTGATCTGGTGAGTATAATCATTCCCTTTAGGCTTTTTGCAGTAAACACTGTCTTTTCAGAACAAATGCAGTGTTTACATTACAGCCTAGGGATACCTCCACTGGCCACTCCTCAGATAGCTGTTAGAGATGCTTCCTGGGGCAGTGCTGCACAGTGTGACTGACATTCAGTATCTCCTCCCTCTGCATGCAGACACTGAGCTTTCCTCATAGCGATTCATTGATTCACTGTATCTCTATGAGAAGATGCTCATTGGCCAAGGCTGTGTTTGACTTGTGTTGGCTCTGCCCCTGATCTGCATTGCGATTGGATCACACCATTTAGGGGGAGAGGGGGAGGCTAAATGTTGTTTTAAACACTATAGGGTCAGGAATATATGATTCAATGAATGCAGCTTCAGAGCCTCCTCCCATTCAGGAGGGGTGAAATGTTTCTATTCTGACTGTACAGTGTAGCTGCAGCCGTTGAAGAGATCTCAATGTCTCCTGTTGCCTTAATCTGCATTCAATGTGCAATATTCCTCATCAGAGGTAGGTAAACTGCATAATATCTTTTATAATGCCAGCACTAAAGTAAATAGTCAAGGTGAATTTCACATTTAATGTCAAATCAAGCGAACTGGAAAAAAAATGTTAGCTATGCTTTCAGTTCAACCACTGGGACCTTCAATTTTATATTTACCTTGAATTCTCACTTAAAAAATAAATAAAATAAAAAACCCTGTATGTTACACCTCGTATAATAGCAACATTTGATGTTATTCCTTTTCAATCATTTTTTCTGAATTCTTACTGGTTTTCTATCATTATTTCACCTGATTTTTATTTATTTTGTATATTTGTCCTTTTATTTGAAATTATTAATGTGATTTATTTTCTCTCTCTTAATGTGAGGTGAATTAGAGATTAGTGTCACTAATAATATACTAGATTGCCTACTTACAATCAGATGAGGATGATGATGGGCTGCAGTCTGGCTCCTCTGGTCTGGTGTAGAACAGGATCTCTGGAGGCTGTTTGTAACTGTGGTTACAAAATTCAATGTTCTGGGAGAATTGGAAGCAGCTCCATTTTTTGGGGCCTCTTACATAGCTCAAGGTCTGGGCCCCAGGGCCTGACGGTGAGTATGCCCATAAAGCCCACCCATAAGTCCACCTACATGTTCCACCCATGAACTCACAGGGAGTAGAGTGTGTAGGGGGTGTGTTATGTGTTACTGTAGAGGATCTAATGTGTGTGCTTACGGAATGTAGTGTATAGGGATACCAGTTTGTGTAGGTGATGCAGTGTTGTTTGTGTGTAGTGAAAGCAGTGAGTGTTTGTGTATAAGGGATGTATTGTGTGTTTCTTGTTGTGTGTAAGGGATGCATTGTGTGAATCTGTGTTTGTATGCATAAGTGATGCAAAGTGTGTTTCTGTGTATGTAAGGGATGCAGTGTGTGTGTCTGTAAGGGGTGCGTTGAGTGTGTGTAGGAGATGCATTGTGTTTCTGTGTGTGTGTAAGAGAAGCAGTGTGTGTTTGCATGTGTGTGTAAGGGATGCATTGTGTGTTTCTGTGTATATGTGCAAAGGATGCATTGTCTTTATGTGTAAGGGTTGCATTGTGTGTTTCTCTGTGTGTAAGGGAAGCATGTTGTGTTTCTGTGTGTATAGGGATGCATTGTGTGTGTGTGTGTGTGCCCGTGGTGTGAAAGAGCTCCCTGTCCCCCTGTCCTATAGAGCTCTCCCTTCCATTCCTTAGAGATCTCCCCTGCCCTTAGTGGTCTCTCCTCTCCCCCCCCCACCTCCCTTAGTGGTCTCCTTTTCTCCCCGACTTTCCATTAGTGGTCTCTCCTCTCCCCCCACCCTCCCCTAGTGGTCTATCCTCCACCCCCCTCCCTCCTTTAGTGGTCTCTCCCTCCACTACGTTCTCATCTCCCACCCCTCGTGTTCTCCTCTTCTTCTCCCCCCGTGTTTTCCTCTTATTCCCCCCCTGTGTTCTCCTCTTCTTCTCCCCCCTGTAATCTTCTCTTCTTCTCCCCCTTCCCTGTAATCTTCTCCCCTCCCCCCTTGTAATCTTCTCTTCTCTTCTTCTCCCCCCTCCCTGTAATCTTCTCCCCTCCCCCTTGTAATCTTCTCCCCCCTTCCCTCCCTGTAATCGCTGCTTCTCCCCCCGTAATCTTCTCTTCTTCTCCCCCCATAATCTTCTCTTCTTCTCCCCCCCAATCTTCTCCCCCCTCCCATCAATCATCTCCCCCCCACTTCCCTCCCATCAATCATCTCCCCCCCTCCTTCCCTCCCATCAATCATCTCCCCCCTCCCTCCATCAATCTCCCCCATCAAACCATATCCCCCCCCTCCATCATCTCCCCCCTCCTCCCATCAATCCTCCATCCCATCAAGTATCTTCCCCCTCCCCCCATCAAAACATCCCCCCCCTCCCCCATCAAATCATCTCCCCATCATCATCTCCCCTCCTCCCATCAAATCATCTCCCTCCTCCCTCCCATCAATTCATCTCCCCCTCCATCAATCTCCCCCCATTAATCATATCCCTCCTCCCATCAATCTCCCCCAATCAATCATCTCCCTCCCATCCCCCCATCAATCAATCTCACCTCCCTCCCATCAATCTCCCCCCATCAATCATCTCCTCCCTCCATCCAATCCCCCCCATAAATCATCTCCCCCCTCCCTCCCATCAATCTTCCCCCCCCTCATCTCCCTCCCATCATCTTCTCCTCACCTCACCTCCCCTGCCCTGCTGTAGCGTGGCCGAGCTGCTATCCGGTCCGTGACCCGGCGGGACTGACAGGAAGTGCACACTCGGTGTGCACTTCCTGTCAGTCCGGCTGGGTCGCGGACCGGAAAGGAGCTCGGCCACGCTACAGCAGGGCAGGGGAGGTGAGGCAGTGCGGCAGCCGCCTGAGCGCTCTCTATAGAGCACTCAGGCAGCTGCAGAATTTAAAGGCTGCCTAGTTCGCCTTATAGGAAGCGCCGGCCCTGGGAGTGATAGTGGCTGTGAGCGCAGCTGACGGGAGTGCTTGATGAAATGCCTGAAATTTAAAACGAGACAAACTGTCAGCAGCTGTTACATATTCCTGGAACATGGAAACAATATAGAAAGAAATTATGACAAGCTGCCAACCACATGAGTTTCCTCAGAAATCTCATGCTAGAAAGGGATTTGGAGCGACCTTTGTTGATGATGTGACAGGTTGCCTGGTTGTCTGAGTAACAACGAACTGGCATATTTGCCCATAAATGACCCCATGCTACGGCAGCCGCCACGATGGGATAGATCTCAAAGAGAGCTGAGGTAGTGGAAAAACCTTCCAAATCCTGAACTGCTGTAGGCCAGCTGCCCCAAAGCCATTCGTTGCCATAAATTGCTGCAAAACCTGTGGTAGATGCTGCATCTGACCAAATAGAAGGTGATGAGTCAGTCAATTGAGGGAGGAACATACTTTTACCATTCCAAGTGGTTAAAAATTCCTTTCACATGCGTAGGTCTGCCGTAGCTTGGTTATCTAAGGACAACCTGTGTGTGTCGTGTAGGAAGCGTGGAAAAAGATACAAGAGTCGTGATATGAAGGAGCGGCCTTGAGGTATGATACGCATTGGCAAAATTTAGTGACCCCAGCAGAGACTGTAGCTCTTTGCGGTTGCAAGTACCGAGCTGTTGATGTAGGTAAGAATGTTCTCTATCTTGTCGTGTGGTAGGCTTGCTTGCATTGTGGTTGAGTCTAATTGACCCAGGAAAGTGATAATCGTGTCTGGCCCCTCCGTTTTCTTAGGGGAGATTGGTACACCTAGTTGCTCGAATAGCTTGGTGGTAGCTTTGAGGCTACTAGGAGGGGAAATATTTTCCTCGACCATTAAGAAGTCGTCCAGGTAATGTAATACCGTAGGGCATCTGGCTATGTTCAATAGTAACCAGCACAATGCTTCGGCAAATGTGTCAAAAATACCTGGGCCCGGCCCACTTAATTCCATGTAGGTGCCAGAGTGTGGGGTGGATTGGTAGCAATTTAAAGGCATTAATAATATCGATCTTACTAAGCCAGGCTGCGACCCCTGCTTGTATGATCGCTATAATGGCGTGATCTATGGTGGTGTATTGCAGGGAGAATTCCTCGGAGGGTATGAGGGAATTAAGACTGGGCTTGGCCGATGAGTGTGGTGCTGACAGGTCAATGATGAGTCTCTGTTTAAGGGAAGATTTCCCTGTGACAATACCAATGGGGTTAGTACACCATTCTTTGAATGGAGGAGTTTTGAAAGGCCCCAATACGAAACCTTCAGCAATTTCTTGGGCTATGAGAGTGTCAACAGCTGTGGGATTATGTTGTGCGGATTGTAGATTAGGGCATTCCAGAGTCCCGGATGGTATGTGTAGAATACCCGTGTGGAAGCCTTCTGTTAAACCAGAGATAAGAAAGTCCACCAAGTGTTTAGATGGGTGATGTGACATAAATGCAGTAAATACCGGCATATTAATGGACGTGAGGTAAGGCTTAGAATACATTTTATTTGGACACATGGTTTTTGCATGTGCCCTAAAACATTTTAAAACAGATATGCAATAATCTGCAACCGCTATAATTACAAGACCCAACATTGAAATTATTACATATCTGGGACTTGCCCAGAAACTTGATCGGGCGTCCCAGTTTGTCTCTGGTCAATTTCTCTGGAAGACCAGAGGAACTAGCTCCTTGCGTGGAGGCATGTTCGTCAGCTGTGTTGGGACAGAAATTTGTCGTATGGGCTGTAGAGGAGCAGTATGCACAAGCCGGTGTTCTTAGACCTGCAAAGTGTCTGCAAAATATGACGGTATCTATCCTTCCCCAGTTAGATCTTGTTCCATACTGGGAAAATGCTCCAGACACTTTTGCAGAAAAAGACCTATCCTAGTCATAAAAGGCTGAACCACCATATTTGTTGCCCAGGTCTACCAGCTTGTGCATATAAAGATCAAACTCCTCTCTTCTATTGGGATAGACCGCACAGATGACATTCCGGTAAATACCAAAGGCCAGTACAAACTCGGGGATAGTCAGATAGTCAGCCACGGACGGCGAACATATGACCCTGTACCTCACAGTCAGCAGACACATTCCAGCCAATCAGCAGCAGACCCTCCCTCCCAGACCCTCCCACCTCCTGGACAGCATCCATTTTGAAGCTGCATTCTTAGTGAGCTGTCCAGGAGGTGGGAGGGTTTGGTTTTTCAGTATCCACAAGGTTTTTCCGTGGCAAGCTGTGTCCAGG
>OW240924.1:9014645-9026585 GCA_933207985.1 Pelobates cultripes | reverse complement strand
TACTTGGAGAAAGTTGAGTTAGTAAAAGAAGGTAAGATGTATGATATTTTAAAAACAATCTTACATCAGAATAAGACAAAGCAATTGTTCTCCAGATGTGTTAGATTGTTGGATTTAATGGACGATTCTGTTCTGCCCACTGCCATTAAAAAATGGAACACTGAATTAAAAATAAATATTGAATTATTTGAATGGCTATGTATGGCACAAAAAATTAACAAATATGTCCACTCCTTTGTATTAATAGAAACACATTTTAAGTTGGTTAATCAATGGTATATGACGCCAACAAAAATAGCTAAATTTGATGTATCAAGGGATATTAAATGTTGGAAATGTAGGGAGGAAAAGGGAAATTATATCCATATGTGGTGGTCATGTAAACAAGTGATTGTTATATGGCGGTGGGCTCAAATTATCATTCATACATTATGTGATGTTAAAATGCCTTTAAAACCTGAAGTAATGTTATTACATTATAAATGGCCAAAATTGAATAAAATAAATCAATTCTTAATTATTCATTGTTTAATGGCATGTAAAATAATAATAGCAAGAAATTGGAAGGGAGATATCCTCTTTAACATAAAATTAATAACAATTCAGTTGGTTTACCAACTAAAAATGGAGAAAGATCATTGCAAACTTTTGAGGGATGATTTGAGCCTATGGGAAAAATTGGAGAAAAAATTATTACAACTGTAAAAGGAATGTCATTTGAAAAAGTTGGAAAAAGTTTGAAGTCTGTAGAACTCCCGTGGGGTGGTGGAAAGTTTTTTTTGTTTTTTTTTGTTTTTTTTTTGTTTGTTTTTGTTTTTTCTTTTCTTTATCTGTTTTTATGTGGATGAATGTATTTTAATTATTCTTTTGTAAAATGTATTTATGGTGGAAAACCTGCTAATAAAAAGACAATAAAAAAAAAAAAGGAAATATGGCAGTTTGACAAGTGGAGAGTCACAAAGTCACTGCAGATGGTAGAGCAGGTCAAAGTCAGAAGTCAATCTCGGATACAGAGTAAGCGGCAACAAACGCAAAGTCATACAATATTTTTGTTTTATGATTGAACAAAAGACTTTAATACCTCTTGTTCACATGTATGTGTTTTTCCCCATTTTTGTGTTTCTATATTATTAAGTAGTGTAAAACAGGGTGTGACACTTCAAGTGGGATTAATCAGTGGCTCAGCAGGTCAGGTTTACAGAGAAAGAGATTTATCAAGGTGAAACAGGTCCTATTTGGGGGCAAAATTCTTAATGTTTACATGCAGTCCATTGGTGGCACCATAGTTATCACTCAGCCGAGCGTAGCTCTTGTTTTTGTCTTGATGACCTATTTTTAACAAAACGTCCTTCTCAACCCTGAGTTAGGACTCTGAATTAGGTCCCCATGCTAATTTTGCAGGTCTCCAATGGTTGGAATAGGTGCATCATTTGCTCAGGAATTGTTCTCTATAAAGTGGTTATTGTAGCAACATTGAATTGGATAGTAAAAGTGTTATGCTAAATTAATTACGTTATTTCTTATGGTTGTGATCTACAGTGAGAGGCTTATTTCTCATGCCTGCACAAATGCTACAGTTTTAGAATCTTGAAACATATTTTCTATGTTATTGTTTACTTTTTTGCACATTGTTAATGCATTATCTATATAAATCACTACAAATGGGCCCAACTGCAGCCTATAAGTGCCTAAAAGCTTTACAGAATCAAACAGTAATGGGAGGCATGAGGTGAGGTGATCACATCTTATTAACACAATGTTTCCAATCACCAGTTAAACCCATTATGTCTTGTGGCTTTTCTTGTAAAGTAATGGCAATCTAATGTCACATTGCTTCAGAGGGCTTAGAGATTTACACTAAGTGAGCTTAACGTCACATTAAGAGCCATAAAATCCTGCAGTGAATACAAGCCAAACATGTTTCCAGGGAAAAACCTATTAGTGTAATTAGGGGGGAACCTAACAAAAAATAAATAACCAACTATAAATCCTTTTAATTCCTGGTTAGATCAACTTAGCCTTTCATCCTTCCAAGGTCGATGCAATTAAATGAATGATTCAAGCACCATAACCACTTCAACATGCTGCAATGACTATGGTGCCAAGTGTATGAGTGGTCAAACCATTTTAGAATATTTTGACTTCTTACCTGTGGTCCACCCATTCCGTTCCCCTCCTCCACTACTGAAGATGGAAAGCTGGAAGCACTCTGCATTAAACCTAGAAGTATAGGGCTGAGTTCATTGGCTAAGAGCGATTTATGTAATGGAAAGAAAACAACTACAACAGGTGCTTTTTTGTATTTTAGCAAAGAATCCAAGGACACTTTAATAACTCTTTGCTCTATACATATAGAGTGGTGAAAGAGAAGGGAACACATTTCTGTTATCCACCTGGTTATTAGGCGAAGTCTCTCACTTTGTGGCAAGACTTATTTTATTTTTCTTAACAGTGAATTTAACACAGAATAAAGGCATCGATCTTAATTCAGCTATAATTACTACTGCATGTCACAGAAACAATCAATAGTAGTATGACTCAGCAAGCATCTTTGATCTACTAAAGTGCAAGTTTTCTACTGAAGTGCAAGTTTTCCATTGAAAAGGCCACCTGGCGTATTCACGTTATTAAATTTCCCAATTCTGTAATCAGAGAATTGATTGATATATATACACTCAGAGCTGGCAACATTCTATCCAGGGGCACATTTATGATAGAAAGTAGTATAAATATGCTGACATTCCTTAACTCGTTATATTACTCCTGGCATTATAGATATTTTGTGGTGAACATATTTCCAATTATCTTGTCTTTTTGCCTCCTAATTACTTTGTTAAAGTTTATTAAAAAAAAATTATATAAAAAAAAAGAAATATTAATTCTGCCTGGTATATATGTGTTGTATTCTCTCTGGCATTAAATAAATTCACTGTGTGTTTAATATTAAGATTGTGCAGAGCATTAAAATCTAGGATGTAGTATGTTATAAAGAGAGAGTGGCAGTACGATGAAGTGTCTGTAAAGAGTATCAATAACATCAAACTAGACGTGTAATTAATCTGATAAAATTAGTGTTATATTATTTCCAATTCTTCTTATTATTATTTGCAAGTAGAGAATGATGAATTTACAATAGTATTCGATAGAGAATAGGAGAAAATGGAACTAGATTATTGTTATACAATACAGATTTTGGACCAATGTTTTACATTTTTATGATGCCTGTGATGGTTAAAATTAATTCCATGGTTATATCATGACATTGAGTGCAAACTGTTCCAGTCCGTGGGTGCCTGACAGAGCCATATAAATGTCAAACCAATGTAAACTGTTTAATAGCTTACCGTGGGAAGGAGACCGCATATTGTGGCAATAATAGTACTTAGAGTATACATTTAAACATGTAATAATATTTTTTTAATGTTACGGTCCCTTTAAGAGATAATATGATCAATCAAAACATACAAAAATACATGCAGACAATGAACATTTTCAGTTCAATTTGCAGTGAAAACATGCCATTTCAAGTAGAGATTAACCTGTTTATTATGGGCAAGATTTTATAAAAAGAGAAATACATTTATTTATAATATATTTATTTAAAACAATCTGATAATCACTTTTTATTTTATTTTTATTTTGCAATTCAGAGTCAATTAACTGCAGTCTGGATTTAGCAATAAACCTGTAAAGTTGCTGGGAATTCAAAATTAATTTAACATTTTAGGCCAGAATATTATTATTTTAATTTTTTTAAAGCATTTTTCAGTTTGCCTCTCTACGATGAGGACTATGGCGGTCTACTTCTAAGTGCTGTTTCTAAGTGTGTAGTTGGAGATATTCTGGAGATAACCTGGAGGTAATCTGAGGTATTCAGGAGGATAAATACAAAGTTAAGATTTGTTAGATTTAAATTATTCTCCTAATTGGAATGGCAGACTTAGTTCAGTGTAACAATTGCTATGTATTTGTTTCACGTTCCACTTTTTGGAGGTTTGGTTGTTGTCTAATCTGTAGACAGTTCTCTATCTTGCGGCAGGAGATTGTATTTTTGAAGTCTGAGATTTGTAAATTATCTGGTGAAGAAATTCAGACTGGAACTGCTGCAAACCCACTGCCGCAGAGACATACTAGGAATGGCAGATGGAATACTGTAGGATCTGGTAGACTTAGAGTTGTGGATAAAAGGCATTTTGCACAGTCTGTTGCTCTTCATAATTCATTTTCCGCACTTTCAGAGTGTAATGGTGTTGTGGAGAGAAGCACTCAGGCTAGTGGTGTTGTGGAGAGAGGCACTGAGGCTAGTGGTGTTGTGGAGAGAGGCACTGAGGCTAGTGGTGTTGCGGAGAGAGGCACTGAGGCTAGTGGTGTTGTGGAGAGAGGCACTAAGACTAGTGGTATTGTGGAGAGAGGCACTGAGGCTAGTGGTGTTGTGGAGAGAGGCACTGAGGCTAGTGGTGTTGTGGAGAGAGGCACTGAGGCTAGTGGTGTTGTGGAGAGAGGCACCGAGGCTAGTGGTGTTGTGGAGAGAGGCACCGAGGCTAGTGGTGTTGTGGAGAGAGGCACCGAGGCTAGTGGTGTTGTGGAGAGAGGCACCGAGACTAGTGGTGTTGTGGAGAGAGGCACCGAGGCTAGTGGTGTTGTGGAGAGAGGCACTGAGGCTAGTGGTGTTGTGGAGAGAGGCACTGAGGCTAGTGGTGTTGTGGAGAGAGGCACTGAGACTAGTGGTGTTGTGGAGACCGGCTTGGAGACTATGGAGAGGCCTAATAGAAAGCAGTTGTTGTTGGGGGATTCCATCATAAGAGGTGTGGAGATGGACAATGGTGGTCTTGTGAGGTGTCTTCCCGGAGCTACTGCTCACAGAGACAGGAGACTTATCTGTAATATTGTTAAGCAAGCAAACCAGGAAGAGGAATTGTATGTACTTGTCCATCTAGGGACAAATGACTTGGCTTGCAATGAGGTTTCAGAGGTTAAGGAAGTTTTTAGTGTTTTTGCCAATGATATATGGCAGGTTGCTTCCACACTGTCATTCTCTGAAGTTCTGCCTGTGCATAACACCCAGAACGACAGGCGGATGCGTATTAGGGACTTTAATTTGTGGCTTGGTGAATGGTGTCGGGAGCAAGGATTTGGCTTTATTTCTCATGGTAGCTCTGTTTGGTATGGAGATAAGCTGTACAAAAAAGATGGTTTGCATCTTTCTCAAAAGGGAACAAATGTTCTCAGTGAGCAGTTCAGAGGTTTTGCTAGGATGTATTTAAACTACGAGGGGGGGGCAAAATGGTGATAAAACATCAATCCAATTGTCCCCCAAAACAAGGACAGAAGGTGCTTGTAGCAAGTGTGTTAAAAAATTATAAGCTTAGAGTCATGTCTACAAATGCTCGCAGTTTAGGGAATAAGATCCATGAACTTGTGGCAATAATGGCAACTGATAGTGCAGATTTAGTCGCTGTTACTGAGACAAATGGTACAATGAGAAAAATGACTGGGACATAGCAATACCAGGGTACTCTTTATATAGGAAAGATAGGGAAGGCAAGAAAGGGGGAGGGGTGGCCTTGTATGTGAAGGATAGCATAAAATCTAGCCTAATAAAAGTTAGTGAGGCAAACATAGAGTCCGTTTGGCTACGTTAGAATTTGGTAATCACACAGTAACTCGTGTAGGTGTGATTTATAGGCCCCCAGGACAAATTGAAGAGTTAGATAATCTACTAGTTGAGGAAATAGCTAAAATGACAATGAAGGGGAAGTTATCATCATGGGTGACGTTAATCTTCCTGATGTAAATTGGAAACAAAATTAGCTACTTCTGCCAGGAGCACACATATTCTAAACTCCCTACTGGGATTGTCTCTAAAACAAGTTGTTGAGGAGCCAACTCGTAAAGAGGCCATACTAGATTTGTGTTAACAAATGGAGATTTGGTATCAGATGTTACTGTAGGTGAAAGTTTAGGATCCAGTGATCATCAGTCAGTGTGGTTTAATATAAGAACAGTGACTGAGTCACACCACACAAAAACAAAAGTTTTAGACTTTAGAAAAACAGACTTTTCTAAAATTAGAATATGTGTACAGGAGTCATTATCAGACTGGAGTAATTTAAATGGGAGCCCTAAGAATGGGATTATTTAAAGTTGCACTATTGAAGGTAAACTGAAAATTGCATTAGGCTTGTCAGTAAAAAGCAAAAATTCAAGAACCACAGTAGATGGGCCAAAATAGGTTAAAAACAAAAGTTAGCATTTAGGAACATAAAACATAGAGGAAGCTACTGGAAATGACTTACAAGATTAGGCAGAAAAGAGGCTGCTGTAAGTTATAAGAGCTTCCAAACACACACAGAAGAGAAAATAGTGCCAGTCAGTAAAAAAGAGGGATAAAACATTTTTTAGATACATAAATGAGAAAAGAAAAGTAAAACAAGGATTAGTTAGATTAAAAACAAGAAGGAAGGTATGTAGAAGAGGATAAAGGTCAGGCTGACTGCCTCAATGAATATTTTTGTTCTGTATTTACAGAAGAAAATGAAGGAAAGGGACCTCAGTTGAGAACAAGGATAAATGAGTCATTTATTACACGTGAGTTTACAGAGGAAGAGGTTCTATTTCAACTGTCAAAAGTAAAGACAAATAAGTCAATGGGACCTGATGGAATACACCCAAAGCTATTAAAAGAGCTTAGTGGTGTACTAGCAAAACCATTAACAGATTTATTTAACCAATCATTGTTAACAGGAGTAGTCCCAGAAGATTGGAAGTTAGCGAATGTTGTGCCCATTTACAAGAAAGGTAATAGGGAGGAGTCGGGCAACTATAGGCCAGTAAGCCTTACTTCAGTAGTGGGGAAAGTGATGGAAACCATGTTAAAGGATAGGATTGATGAACATCTAAAAACACATGGATTTCAAGATCAGAGACAACATGGGTTTACTTCAGGGAGATCATGCCAAACTAATCTTATTGATTTTTGATTGGGTAACTAAAATTATAGATCAGGGTGGTGCAGTAGACATTGCTTACCTAGATTTCAGTAAGGCTTTTGACACTGTTGCACATAGAAGGCTTATCAATAAACTGCAATCTTTAAGTTTGGATTCCAATATTGTTGAATGGGTAAGGCAGTGGCTGAGTGACAGGCAACAGAGGGTTGTAGTTAATGGAATATATTGAAGCTTGGACTTGTCACCAGTGGGGTACCTCAGGGATCTGTACTTGGACCCATTCTCTTTAATATTTTTATTAGTGATATTGCAGAAGGTCTTGATGGTAAGGTATGTCTTTTTGCTGATGATACTAAGATATGTAACAGGGTTGATGTTCCAGGAGGGATAAGCCAAATGACAAATGATTTAGGTAAACTAGAAAAATGGTCAGAATTGTGGCAACTGACATTTAATGTGGATAAGTGCAAGATAATGCATCTTGGACGTAAAAACCCAAGGGCAGAGTACAGAATATTTGATAGAGTTCTAACCTCAACATATGAAGAAAGGGATTTAGGGGTGATTATTTCTGATGACTTAAAGGTAGGCAGACAATGTAATAGAGCAGCAGGAAATGCTAGCAGAATGCTTGGTTGTATAGGGAGAGGTATTAGCAGTAGAAAGAGGGAAGTGCTCATGCCATTGTACAGAACACTGGTGAGACCTCACTTGGAGTATTGTACACAGTACTGGAGACCGTATCTTCAGAAGGATATTGATACCTTAGAGAGGGTTCAGAGAAGGGCTACTAAACTGGTTCATGGATTGCGGGATAAAACTTACCAGGAAAGGTTAAAGGATCTTAACATATATAGCTTGGAGGAAAGACGAGACAGGGGGGATATGATAGAAACATTTAAATATATAAAGGGAATCAACACAGTAAAGGAGGAGACTATATTTAAAAGAAGAAAAACTACCACAACAAGAGGACATAGTCTTAAATTAGAGGGACAAAGGTTTAAAAATAATATCAGGAAGTATTACTTTACTGAGAGGGTAGTGGATGCATGGAATAGCCTTCCAGCTGAAGTGGTAGAGGTTAACACAGTAAAGGAGTTTAAGCATGCGTGGGATAGGCATAAGGCTATCCTAACTATAAGATAAGGCCAGGGACTAATGAAAGTATTTAGAAAATTGGGCACACTAGATGGGCCGAATGGTTCTTATCTGCCGTCACATTCTATGTTTCTATGTTTCTATGGATCCCCCATAGTCCTCAACACTATACTCGTGTGCATGCGTGAGAGTACAGCAGTGACGACGCTTGCACAAGACAGGTTCAGGTAAGTAGATTGCACGAATCATGTGCAGCCTAGTCCATTTCCATGGCATAGAAAGCGGACGATTTCTCCGACTGGGATTTCAAGTCTTCCCTGATGCTCTCAGTACCCCGTGCTCCCCTCCTCTGGGCCGGTGGAGGTGAAGGTTCCTGTTAATGTCTGGGGCTGGAAGGATGCAGCACATTGTGGCACCTGGGGAGAATCACAATATTGTCAATACCAGTTTGGACTGTGCCAGGACATTATGGGCATAGGTTGAGCTGATGGCTATGGACTTACTATTTAGCAGCTATATCCTGCTCTAATCCTGCTCTCTCGGGTGCTACCTAGCACACATACGTACTCTGTTTCTTTGGCAAATATCTTGAGCCCAGTGTCTTGAGCCTCTTGGCTTTCCATCTCTCCTGTCTTTCCCGTGTAGTCAGTTATCCTTTACTGCGACTGTATTGATTTACTTTACCCATGAGCTGACACACTTTAGTCTATCTTGTTTTATATTTACTCTTGAACATGCAGTATTTTGTAGGACTCGTTATGTTACTTTTGTAACGCTCTTTATCTTTTACCGTATGTCCTCATGTTGAAATGTCTCATACTTTATTTTAATTTTAAAATTGTGCAATGTTCAGATATGCCATAGAATGCCTGTATTTTTATATGCTGGCTATCGCTATTGTGGCATAGCATACTTCCTTGTTACCTCATGCACAGCAAAAAAAAATTTAAAAATTCAAAAAAAGAAATAATTGCATAAATATATTTATCTTGTAACTTCCAGGGGAACAGACAGAGTGTTTAGCTTAGAGCTTTATAAGATAAAATGCAAATTTGTTTGCTTCCAGGGCTCCCAACTCTCCTGCTTTTGGCGTGACAATCACTGTGACGGTTCCCCCTGGAGTAGTCGGGGTATATTCCGCCTAGATGTCCTTTTCCCTAATCTGGAAGGGCGCTGTGGAGTACCAATACGACATCCTAGTAGATTGTTTTGAGGAGCAAGTTCCTTAGAGCTCTGAAAAGAGCTAGTGATTAAAGCAGATATAGAATTTCCCTACAACACGAGACGAGGCTGGGAGTTGAGGGTAATAAGGTCTGAAGGTTTATTGAACAGCTTGAGTTTTTATACAGTTTTTCCCCACAAGGTTGATGCCCAGGTGGACATTGTGGGGCACAGGACACAGAATTAACAAACCAATAAAACAGAGTCTTACATGCAGACACTCCCCTGTAGTGTGCACAATCCCTACCCTCTGTTTATGAAATAATTGAGTTAATTACTGTATCAACTCAATTATCTCCAAACAAAAAATACAGTATTTACCCATTTTCTGAAAACACCCCAAAACCATATGGGAACCTCATAAATATTACATCCCTGATAGCCCTGATCTGGGTGAACAACATAACCAAAATTCACCCAGATCAGAGCAGGGGTTCAGAAATGTTATGGAAGTCTCTTTTGACCGACCGCACGCATGTTTTCATGCCCAAAATAGTTCCAGACAATTAGGCTGTGCGGTCGGTCTATTTCCAATGATTAAAATGTAGTTTGAATGTTCGAACGGGACTGTTCATGCACTAAGTCAATGTTGAAGTGGGTTCGGTAGATTACCTTTACGGCGCGCTGTTCGTATGGATTTAGTAGAAGTTAGCTGGAGGTGGAAGGTCTAGCGGTGTTCGTGCCGTCGAGAGTCCGATTTTAGTTCCATGCACTCTACGACAAAGCACTGCTGTCCGTGTTCGGCTATATGAACCACCACCACCCAGGCGTTCGTCAAGTAGGCTGCGGTCAATCACAGCTTCTGGGCGGTTAACAAGCAGCACACTTCCAAATATGGGTGGTCCAGTACTTCGGCTGTTCGACGGTAAATTCTGACCATGGCACTCTTACAGTCTAACCATGGCTCCCTTACATTCTAACCAAGGCACTCTTACATTCTAACCATGGGACCCTTACATTCTAACCATGGGACCCTTACAGCCTAACCATGGAACCCTTACAGCCTAACCTTGGTACCCTTACATCCTGACCACGTAGGACTTTAGTTATCATGACTGCCCTTGGGTAGTTTGTTCTCTAGTCTAGTCTTTGTTTCATTCTCTGGAATTCTTTGCTTGGCTCGTCCTATGATGCTGTACATTTGGTGTCTCGATCTGTGTACTGTTTTCCATTTGTTTGTTTGATAGATCGCTATCATTTTCCTTTCCTGGAGTTATTTCAGAGACTCCTGTGAAAACATTACAAGATTGTCCACGCTGTTATCACTTACACTGATGTCATATCTAACTGATCATTTCAAATGTATACAGAGCAGGAAATATAAAGATCGTAATATACATTCACATCCTACATTGCATATACAGTAGTTTACATTTATCTTCGTAATATTCATCAACCAGGTCAAACCACACGCAGGTATCTCTCAGCCCTGTCATCAACAGACCACCTGCCTTTACAGCATCCGGACAGTTATTTGATAAATATCATAGAAACCATCAAGTTTAGTTGTTAGATGTCTGGATGCTATACTAACATATGTAGTAGATTTATCATTTGCCATTCATTTTTCATTCATTGAAATGATTTATATATATTTGATTGTGCAGTTGCTTCAAAACAGGATGGCAGAACAGACCAGAAAATTAGGATTGTCCTGTTTAAATCAGGATGGTTGGGAGGTGGGTAATGTGAATTTTTTGCATTTCTGCCCAAAAACAATTAAACCAAACAGAGAAAATGAGAACACTAAGAATGGACATGACCTCCGTTATGGCTCTTCGGTTCTTCTCTGCTCAGGTTTCAAACAAGGTTTAGCTTACGTGTGCCGTTACTGAGAGAACCTACCCCAGGATTCCCCAAACTCCGGCCCTCCAGATGTTGCTGAACTACAACTCCCATGATTCTCAGCCTATTTATTTAATTCATAGAAACATGGGAGTTGTAGTTCAGCAACATCTGGAGGGCCGGTGTTTGGGGAAGCCTGACTTATACCATATATTTATCAGATGGAGCCCACCCAGGAGGGTAGTCCAGATCTAAAATGCCAGAAAATTCCCTCTGTATGAAAGATAGAGCAACCTCAATAATTTTTTCTGTCTTCTTTTGGCCTCGTCAGTGAGGTGTAGCTTAATACTCTCGTAGTTAAAGTGAGCATGGGGTCCATGCCTGGATTACTTGTTTAACCTAGGTAGACCCTCAGCAAATGCACTGAAGCAAAAACAGACAATATGAGAACACTGATGAGGCCAAAATGGTCATCTGAGGTTTCTGAATCTTGTGTGCGTACAGAGAGTATGCCAGAATTTCAGAGTCTGACTGTCCTTTAGGGCAGGATCAGTCTACTACATGAAGGGCCGGATTAACATAGGGGCTGATGGAGCTGCAGCTCCAGGCCCAGGCCCAGGCCCATGGAATAGGCCCATTGATTTATAAAAATATATATATATATATATTTTTTTTTTTACATTTTTTTTTTCTTCACACACTACTCTTAGGGATTCCACCTGGCTTTTATTTTATTGGCACCGCCAGTATTTTAAGCTGCCTGGCTGGTGCCAATATTACAGTGATACTGGCAATACAAATGCTGGTATTTTTCTCAGTATAAACAAGAGATTACTATGCAATACCAGCACTGGCCAGTAGGGGTCGCTGTGTGTGGAGACAG
>OW240924.1:8994848-9007603 GCA_933207985.1 Pelobates cultripes | reverse complement strand
GTTCTCTAGTCTAGTCTTTGTTTCATTCTCTGGAATTCTTTGCTTAGCTCGTCCTATGATGCTGTACATTTGGTGTCTCGATCTGTGTACTGTTTTCCATTTGTTTGTTTGATAGATCGCTATCATTGTCCTTTCCTGGAGTTATTTCAGAGACTCCTGTGAAAACATTGCAAGATTGTCCACGCTGTTATCACTTACACTGATGTCATATCTAACTGATCATTTCAAATGTATACAGAGCAGGAAATATAAAGAACGTAATATACGTTCACATCCTACCTTGCATATACCGTAGTTTACATTTATCTTCGTAATATTCATCAACCAGGTCAAACCACACGCAGGTATCTGTCAGCCCTGTCATCAACAGACCACCTGCCTTTACAGCATCTGGACAGTTATTTGATAAATATCATAGAAACCATCAAGTTTAGTTGTTAGATGTCTGGATGCTATACTAACATATGTAGTAGATTTATCATTTGCCATTCATTTTTCCTCATTGAAATGATTTATACATATTTGATTGTGCAGTTGCTTCAAAACAGGTGGCAGAACAGACCAGAAAACTTGGATTGTCCTGCTTAAATCAGGGTGGTTGGGAGGTGGGTAATGTGAATTTTTTGCATTTCTGCCCAAAAACAATTAAACCAAACAGAGAAAATGAGAACACTAAGAATGGACATGACCTCCGTTATGGCTCTTCGGTTCTCCTCTGCTCAGGTTTCAAACAAGGTTTTGCTCACGTGTGCCGTTACTGAGAGAACCTACCCCAGGCTTCCCCAAACTCCGGCCCTCCAGATGTTGCTGAACTACAACTCCCATGATTCTCAGCCTATCTATTTAATTCATAGAATCATGGGAGTTGTAGTTCAGCAACATCTGGAGGGCCGGTGTTTGGGGAAGCCTGACTTATACCATATATTTATCAGATGGAGCCCACCCATGAGTGTAGTCCAGATCTAAAATGCCAGAAAGTTCCCTCTGTATGAAAGGTAGAGCAACCTCAATTATTTTTTCTGTCTTCTTTTGGCCTTGTCAGTGAGGTGTAGCTTAACACTCTCGTAGTTAAAGTGAGCATGGGGTCCATGCCTGGATTACTTGTTTAACCTAGGTAGACCCTCAGCAAATGCACTGAAGCAAAAATAGACAATATGAGAACACTGATGAGGCCAAAATGGTCATGGTTTCTGAATCTTGTGTGCGTACAGAGAGTATGCCAGAATTTCAGACTCTGACTGTCCTCTAGGGCAGGATCAGTCTACTACATGCAGGGCCGGATTAACATAGGGGCTGATGGAGCTGCAGCTCCAGGCCCAGGCCCAGGCCCAGGCCCATGGAATAGGCCCATTGATTTATAAAAAAAATATATATATATATTTTTTTTACATTTTTTTTTTCTTCACACACTACTCTTAGGGATTCCACCTGGCTTTTATTTTATTGGCACAGCCAGTATTTGAGGCTGCCTGGCTGGTGCCAATATTGCAGTGATATTGGCAATACAAATGCTGGTATTTTTCTCAGTATAAACAAGAGATTACTCTGTGTGTGTGGAGACCGGCAGAGATAGGAAGTTCCAGCATATCCCTCCCTGCCTATCTATACTTACTGATCTGCAGGGGTGCAGCTACAGAGAGTCCAGACAGCAACTCCCACCCTGCAGAGACAGCCTACAGCTCAGGGAAGTAAGGGATGGGGAAAGGCTGCAAGGAGACATACACTGAGACACTAAGGGACATTGGGAGACATTATGGCAGACACTGAGACACTAAGGGACACTGGGAGACATTGTGGCAGACACTGAGACACTAAGGGGCACTGGGAGACATTATGGCAGACACTGAGACACTAAGGGACATTGGGAGACATTATGGCAGACACTGAGACACTAAGGGACACTGGGAGACATTATGGCAGACACTGAGACACTAAGGGACATTATGGCAGACATTGAGACACTAAGGGACATTGGGAGACATTATGGCAGACACTGAGACACTAAGGGACATTGGGAGACATTATGGCAGACACTGAGACACTAAGGGACACTGGGAGACATTATGGCAGACACTGAGACACTAAGGGACACTGGGAGACATTATGGCAGATACTGAGACACTAAGGGACACTGGGAGACATTATGGCAGACACTGAGACACTAAGGGACACTGGGAGACATTATGGCAGACACTGAGACACTAAGGGACATTGGGAGACATTATGGCAGACACTGAGACACTAAGGGACACTGGGAGACATTATGGCAGACACTGAGACACTAAGGGACACTGGGAGACATTATGGCAAACACCGAGACACTAAGGGACATTGGGAGACATTATGGCTGACACTGAGACACTAAGGGACACTGGGAGACATTATGGCAAACACTGAGACACTAAGGGACACTGGGAGACATTATGGCAAACACTGAGACACTAAGGGACACTGGGAGACATTATGGCAGACACTGAGACACTAAGGGACATTGGGAGACATTATGGCAGACACTGAGACACTAAGGGACATTGGGAGACATTATGGCAGACACTGAGACACTAAGGGACACTGGGAGATATTATGGCAGACACTGAGACACTAAGGGACATTGGGAGAAATTATGACACAGACACATGGGGACACAGTGTCCCTGGTGTCTCAGTGCCCCCTAGTCTCCCAGTGCCCCCAGTCTGCCAGTGTCTCACTGTCCCCATGTCTCCTAGTGCCTCCATGTCTCCCAGTGCCTCAAGTGTCTCAATGTCCCCATGTCTCCAAGCTAGTGTCCCTAGTGTCTGTGGCCCTGGTGTCTCCTTGTCCCCATGTCTCAATGTCCCCATGTCCCCCAGCCAGTGTCTCTAGTGTCTGTGTCCCTGGTGTCTATGTCCCCATGTCTTCAAGTGTCCCCTATTTTCCCAGTATCCCCATGCGTCCCAGCCAGAGTTCCCTAGTCTCCCAGTGTCACTGGTGTCTTCGTGTCCCTAGGTCTCCCTGTGTCCCCAGGTCTTCCCGTCTTCCTAGTGACATGGGGACCCTGGGATACATGGGGAGACATGGGGCATTGAGACACTATAATACATAGGATCACTGGGAGACCTGGGGACACGACACTAGGGGACACTGGGAGACATGAGGCACTGAGACACTGATACATAGGAACACTGAGACCTGGAGTAATCGACACATGGGGGCACTGGGAGACATGGGGCCACTGGGAGGAATCCATCTATACAGCAGAATCAAACTAAGTAGTTTTTTGGTGATTTTACAGCATTCTCTTATGTCACTCCTTGTGATTTACATCATGTGATGTCATCCATACATATTTAATTATTCAAATTAGCAAGGCCGGTATGTTTTTCCAAGAAAGGTGGCAACCCTAACTACTTTTCACATACTCTTACTTAAGTATAGAAACTTAAGTGGGATGTATGGGAACAAAACTTGTGTGGACTGGCTGACAATGAATATAGTTAAAGGGACACTAGAGTCACCAGAAGAACTACAGCTTATTGAATTTGTTCTGGTGAGTAGAATCATTACCGTCAGGCTTTTTGCTGTAAACACTGTCTTTTCAGAGAAAATGCAGTGTTTACATTACAGCCTAGTGATTACTTCACTGGCCACTCCTTAGATGACTGTTAGAGATCCTTCCTGGGTCATGGCTGCCAAACATTCAGTATCTCCTCCCTCTGCATGCAGACACTGAACTTTCCTCATAGAGATTCATTGATTCAATTCATCTAAATGAGGAGATGCTGATTGGCCAGGGCTCTGCCCCAATCTGCCTCTTTGTCAGTCTCAGCCAATCCTATGGGGAAGCACTGTGATTGGATTAGACCATCACTTCTAATGATGTCAGCAGACTGCTTGTTTTTCTGAGTCTAACAGCATGCAGAGTTACAGCTTCAGGCTTGAATACAGTAAGATTTTGCTATATTTATGGAGGCATGAGGGGCCCGGGGGGGAGGGGGGGGGGCTAGATGGTGGTGTTAACACTGTAGGGTCAGGAATTAATGTTTGTGTTCCTGACCCTATAGTGATCCTTTAAGGCAATGCTGACTTTGGTCTCTATAACACTGTGGCATGTTCCCTTTCTTCAACACTCACTACATACAGCTTTTCTCTGTCCCAAACTATATACCAGGAGCGTCTGCCTGCTAGTAAGAAGGTAAGGAGACAAGTGGACCAGCGAGTGCTAGGGGACAGTCCTTAGAAAGTGTTGAGCGAGCGCATCATTAGATGTATTTATGCCAAGCTCAGGGTGCTGTCTGCATAGTATGCCCTTAGTTGGCCAGCTGCATGATTGGCAGGCAGCCTGACATGCATTCATGCCAGGCTAGCCTTCTAATTCTTTGGGCAGACATATCCTCTTTTTGGGCATGTTCGCCCCTTTTGGCAGGTTACGTGATTTGTGTCAGTGGCACACCTTTTTACCGTGCCCATTAACTTTCTGCTTGACTGGACACTGCTGTTAGGGGTTATGGATTTACTTGAAAGCTGAAAACATAAATTAGTGAGAGATTAGCCTAGGGTATGTGTTTTCTTATAGCTGCTGTTTTCTTTCTCTCCAGCACCATCTCCATCAGATACATGATGCTTGGGAGTGTTTTACTGTTTTTGGTCGATACGATTCTGTAATTAGGCCCGTCATAATTGTCAGCACCAGGTCCATTGGGCTCTTAATCTGGCCCTGACTACATGACAGCCAAGGTTCTCTCTGTAACGGCACATGGTGTTATATCATCTGCTTTGGTTTAACAGTCACATGATATTGGGGTAACATGGTGCTTTTTTTGAAAAATGAAACTAAGGGCTTTCCTTAACCTCTCAGCTAAGCATTGACAGAGACGTTCCTCATTAGTCAGTGCAGACAGGGGAATTTTAAACAGGGGATTTAACTGGAAGTTCAGTATATCTTTCTATTTCTGGATTTAAACATTTCCAGAGTGTTCTGATCGACAATTCACACAGTGACCCACATGTGATTGTGTATAATACATGGAACATTAACAGATTAATGGGCATCCTGTTTTTACATTCCTGTTTATGAGTCTTTCCAGAGCAGATTTGCAGGAAATACACTGCTCCAAATAAATCTGGCTGAGTGCATCACAGAGCTCCAGAGCAGTAAAAACCACAGTAATGTACGTTGTGTATGCGTGTATAACAGAACTCGGCAGCAATAAAACTCACAGTAACATACAGTGTGTCTGAGCATATCTCAGAGCAGTAAAACCCACAGTAATGTGCAGTGTGTATGAACGTATCACAGAGCTCCCCAGCAATGAAACTCACAGTAACATACAGTGTGTCTGAGCATATCTCAGAGCAGTAAAACTCACAGTAATGTGCAGTGTGTATGAACGTATCACAGAGCTCCCCAGCAATGAAACTCACAGTAACATACAGTGTGTCTGAGCATATCTCAGAGCAGTAAAACTCACAGTAATGTGCAGTGTGTATGAACGTATCACAGAGCTCCCCAGCAATAAAACTCACAGTAAAGTGTGTATGAACGTATCACAGAGCTCCCCAGCAATGAAACTCACAGTAACATACAGTGTGTCTGAGCATATCTCAGAGCAGTAAAACTCACAGTAATGTGCAGTGTGTATGAACGTATCACAGAGCTCCCCAGCAATGAAACTCACAGTAACATACAGTGTGTCTGAGCATATCTCAGAGCAGTAAAACTCACAGTAATGTGCAGTGTGTATGAACGTATCACAGAGCTCCCCAGCAATGAAACTCACAGTAACATACAGTGTGTCTGAGTATATCTCAGAGCAGTAAAACTCACAGTAATGTGCAGAGTGTATGAATGTATCACAGATCTCCCCAGCAATAAAACTCACAGTAATGTGCAGTGTGTATGAATGTATCACAGCGCTCCCCAGTAATGAAACTCACAGTAATGTGCAGTTTGTATGAGTGTATCACAGAGCTCCACAGCAATAAAACTCACAGTAATGTGCAGTGTGTATGAATGTATCACAGAGCTCCCC
This sequence comes from Pelobates cultripes, assembly GCA_933207985.1. Classification (NCBI taxonomy): domain Eukaryota; kingdom Metazoa; phylum Chordata; class Amphibia; order Anura; family Pelobatidae; genus Pelobates; species Pelobates cultripes. The sequence continues at coordinate 9,001,595 of OW240924.1, read as the reverse complement.
AGCAATGAAACTCACAGTAATGTGCAGTGTGTATGAACGTATCACAGCGCTCCCCAGTAATGAAACTCACAGTAATGTGCAGTGTGTATGAATGTATCACAGAGCTCCCCAGTAATGAAACTCACAGTAATGTGCAGTGTGTATGAATGTATCACAGAGCTCCCCGGTAATGAAACTCACAGTAATGTGCAGTGTGTATGAATGTATCACAGAGCTCCCCGGTAATGAAACTCACAGTAATGTGCAGTGTGTATGAATGTATCACAGAGGTCCACAGTAAAAATAACTGGTGAGTGTGTTTGTATTTATAAACCCATTTCACTCTGCTGCCATACTGAATATTCCTCATGTAAGCGTATTTGCCATCGCAGTTGATTCCCTGTGAGTCGTAATAGTGAAAACACAGACATTTTTATCAAATCAAATTACTTAGTTATTTGGACGCAGAAAACTCAAATGAAGTGTTTTGACTTTTTAATTTGCCTAAAGAACAACATTTCATTAATAAATGTAAATGTCTCAATTAAAGATGGAGCCAAGCGGGCAGTGGACAGGTCTACACTCCTTCACAAGAACAATTCTTTCACGCTGTGTCAAGCTTCAAAACCGCATGTTTTGTGCGAATCTCTGTGTGATGGAACGCTGTCGCCGAGTACCATGCCCACATGCGTGCCTGCTTATTGTTTTCAGGTCAGGGTTATTTATTGCTTGTCTGTGCCTCTCCCCCTTCCTTTTCCTGTCCTAGCATAGCGTTGTCCCAGGGACACTGCCATAACAGTTTAATCTAGCTGCTTTGTCTATCTTAAGTCTCCCATCAAGATCTTGGGATTGAAACCCCTGTTGTATTGTGTTGGAGACCCCATGTAGGGGTCTGTGCCTAAGAAACCATGTGTGACAAAATAAACTTCAGTTGACTTCCAGAACTGTGTCTAGTCCAGTTACTGGGGGGGGATTTGTCTTGGATATTTTACCGCTTCTTAAGCTAGAAGTATTATACAGAGGAGATATTCATGCTAGTCATTGGAGCTCCACCACACTCATTTGAAAAGGCATGCAGAAACCAAGCATATACCAAAATAATAATTAAAGGATTGGAAACAGCCTTTATCTCTTTAAGAAAACACTTGCATCATTTGTACCCGGTAATAGGAGAATCAATCAAAAAATTAAGACAGCTCGTGTTTCGTCACCTGCTGCATGTGTTTAATTTTATAGTATCATTTTTTTATTTCATTTTTTTTAACCCCTTGACGACGATGATGGTTCAGGACCGTCATCAGAAACATCCCCTTGAGGACCGATGATGGTCCTGAACCATCATAACGGTCTGGGGGTATTTACCTGATTGCCGTCGATCCCCCGGAAGCCATCAGCGCTCCTCCCGGTCCAGGGGGACTGCCTGTCTGCCTGGGCAGTCTCCCCGCGGCAGATCAGGACCCCGCGGCCACCTGATCGCTTGGTCACATGACCGCAATAGGTGTCTGTGTGTTTGCCTTCAGGAGGACTGTCTGTGCTGACAGAGTCTCACTGCAAGTGAAAAATCATAAAATAAAGTTTAAAAAAACAATCAGTATAAAAAAAATATAATATGTATATATATATATAATATATATATACAGGGAGTGCAGAATTATTAGGCAAATGAGTATTTTGACCACATCATCCTCTTTATGCATGTTGTCTTACTCCAAGCTGTATAGGCTCGAAAGCCTACTACCAATTAAGCATATTAGGTGATGTGCATCTCTGTAATGAGAAGGGGTGTGGTCTAATGACATCAACACACTATATCAGGTGTGCATAATTATTAGGCAACTTCCTTTCCTTTGGCAAAATGGGTCAAAGAAGGACTTGACAGGCTCAGAAAAGTCAAAAATAGTGAGATATCTTGCAGAGGGATGCAGCACTCTTAAAATTGCAAAGCTTCTGAAGCGTGATCATCGAACAATCCAGCGTTTCATTCAAAATAGTCAACAGGGTCGCAAGAAGCGTGTGGAAAAACCAAGGCGCAAAATAACTGCCCATGAACTGAGAAAAGTCAAGCGTGCAGCTGCCACGATGCCACTTGCCACCAGTTTGGCCATATTTCAGAGCTGCAACATCACTGGAGTGCCCAAAGCACAAGGTGTGCAATACTCAGAGACATGGCCAAGGTAAGAAAGGCTGAAAGACGACCACCACTGAACAAGACACACAAGCTGAAACGTCAAGACTGGGCCAAGAAATATCTCAATAGCTTATGAGTATATCCCAAACAATATACAATCAATAAATAATATGAAAAGCAATAGTACTTAGCTTATAAAGATGTATGACAGCCTCCCTAGGTCGTTACCCAAACAAGCGACCTATATCATATATAGTATAAACCAAAACAGAGAAGATTCGGGATATGGCTGTGTAAATCTACAGAGAAAGCATAAAACAAAACATAGTGTGATATTGTTATAAAACACAATATTTCATGCGCAGTAATCTTGTGCACTCACAGGATGTAGGCAGTAAAAGCGCTCTTAAGGTGCCTTCCCCAATGAAATGGGGGGCTAGCTGGTGTTCCTTATCACCTCTGGATCCTTGTTCCACCAAAAGACATCCACAGGTCAGGGTTCAGTAATAAAAAATGTATTTAGATAAAAAGTGTAGTCACCAATTCAGCATAGGATACAAATAACAAAAGGTTGTCCTGGACAACCTTTTGTTATTTGTATCCTATGCTGAATTGGTGACTACACTTTTTATCTAAATACATTTTTTATTACTGAACCCTGACCTGTGGATGTCAAATATAAGGCTTGATTTTACTTCTTTTTTTTTTTTTATTGAAATTTGTCAGATTGGTTAGGTTGCTCATGGTAGCCCAGGAATGAGAATTACCCCCATGATGGCATACCATTTGCAAAAGAAGACAACCCAAGGTATTGCAAATGGGGTATGTCCAGTCTTTTTTAGTAGCCACTTAGTCACAAACACTGGCCAAAGTTAGCGTTTCTTGCACTTTTAAAACACAAACAAATATAAATGCTAACTTTGGCCAGTGTTTGTGACTGAGTGGCTACTAAAAAAGACTGGACATACCCCATATTGAATACCATGGGTTGCCTACTTTAAAAAAAAAATATGTACATGCAGGGTGTGATTCAGAAATTTATGACAGATAATAGTGTTACAATGTCACTATTGATTCATTAAAAAAATATTTATATTGAAACAGCAATTTCCTACTTTTACTTATAGCCTAAACACTGGGTGTTTTTAAACTCTGGACAAAATTTTGAATCTATTTAGCAGTGTTTTTCATTAGCTTTTGTAGATAAGAGATTTTTCAAGTAAAAGTCCAAAAACGTGTTTTTTAAAAAAAAAAAAATTTCACCATTTTTTTTTTTAAAGTAAATTATATGACATGATACAAATAATGGTATGTAAAGAAAGCCCTTCTTGTCCTGAAAAAACCCAATATATAATTTGTGTGGGAACCATAAATGAGAGAGAGGAAAATTACAGCTAAACACAAACACCACAAAAGTGTTAAAACTGCTCTGGTCCTTAACGTACAACATGGCCAAAACAGGCCGGTCCTGAAGGGGTTAATACTACTTGTTATTTTTTTCTTGTACAAAAAATAAATAAATGAAAGCACAGTTTATCAGAGCTTATCAATTCAGCAAATACATCTTTTTAGTTCAAATAATCTTAATTGACTTTTGTTTTTATGTTTTTTCCATTAAATAATAATTTATGGGATAATTCATGAGATAATTGTCCATTATGTCCGTTGTGAAATGCTTAATCTGCTCCATTTATAACACTGACCTTCCCATTAACAGTAAATGTTACGTGGCTTTCATATTCCGACTAATCACTTTGCTTCTAGGGAAATATTTAACATCCATATCTCACGCATCCATAAATAATCTGTGTGAAAGCCTTGTTTTTATCAATAGCAGGATTTATGACCTTCTGAGAACAATGGTCTCTTTTAGAAAATGTATAACTATCCGTGCAGGAAGTTCATATAACAGCTATATAGTTTGCACGCTTATCAGGATATAGATATCAAATTCTGGCGCGCATCATTTTAAACAGAGCTCCTTTAACATCAGTTTAAAGTGATATTCCCGGATAACTATTATTTAAATTAATTAGACATTTCATTATTATTTTATTATTATTATTATAAAATGATACGGTAATTTTAGCTGTGTTTATCTCCTGAGGTTGTGGCATATATCAGTGTGGGGGCAGCCATCTAAGAACTGCATTAGAATCAACACAGTTACTCATTAAAAAATAAACTGCTAAAGGCATGCCAACTGGCAGCCAATCAGAACCGGGAATTTCTCACCCCTAACACTGGGAAATATAAAATCAGGACAGGAGGGACGCAGGAATAGGCTGTGAGTGAGGTCATACCATCAATGTAACGGCCGTGTCTGTGTTTAATGATGTATTCCTATTGCACGGTTTGTGGGCTTCACTCTGAGGTTGCCAGAAATATAATTAAAAAAAAAAAATTTAAAAAAGAGATTTTTGAAAACTATTTAATTTCTTCAGTCAGAAAGTAATAAAATTTAAAATAGGTTACCCTCAGGAAAACCTTTTTCCCATAGTGTATTTTTCAGGGTGTGTTGCTGACACAGACAGTGGCACAGGTTATAGTGCGGGCATAGTGACGTTGGGTGTCACATGCGCAGTGCATGCATGCAGATAGAATTCTTACATATAGCAAGAGTCACTTGAAATACACTGACACCGGGTTCTTAACTAAAATGCAAATAGCTCATTTTAGATTCAATTTAAAGTGAATTTCAAATTTTAGACCAAGTAAGTCAAACTGAAAAACTTAATTTTTACAGTTCAAATATTTAGTAATTTAAAATTACTTTGAATTCCCTCTGAATTCCCAAACATTTACACTTTGAATAACCGTGATTGTGCATGACATGCGCATAGTTGTCTTGGCATATTCCATAAATTATCTGAACTTACCCCTTTTCCAGAAAGACACGGACACTTAATAAAAGTGGGTAAATGTCACGGCTTTAATAATTTATAAATAGGAGAAGGGTTTCGCCACCTAATCAGAAGAAAGGGCACAAAACCCTGTTTGAACGAGCGCTCCTTCTCTGATTGGTCGCCTGTGGCCCGCAGCGACCAATCATCGCTCACTTGTTCCGACCAGCCAGGAAAACGGCGCGAATCTAGTTTTAATGGACGCTCCCTCTCCCATTGGTCATAGTCCCAGAGATTTCAGGCTGGCGAGCATCCTGTTGGATATGCCCACGCAGGTATCCATCTTAGAGAGCGCTCTCCTGGGCAGCCACGAGCCTATCCTCGTAGCTCCCAGGTAGGGGAAATAGTGACTATAGCTCCGTTGGGAGCGGGTAGGATGGTCCTCGACACGGGGACCGAAGACATGGTGCGCAGGCCAGTTCGGGATGCGAATGCTGCCCATGGTGGACATTCCGTGATACTAACCAGCGGCCACCCAGGGGAAGCACACGCCGCTTGTTCCTTTGCGGTCTGCTGTTTTCACACCTCGTTAGCGAGGTGTGAACATTCTAAATAAACATTCTAAATGGAGTATCGGGGTGATCCCGAGCGCCCACACGTGGTTGAAAATTAGAATGCATTGTAAAGTATAAAAATACAAGGGGAAACACACATTCAACAAGGGAAAATCATAAGAATACTCATTGGGAACACAAAATGCAGAACCAAAACATCTGAATATTCAGTGGGCATGGCACTTAGTGGCGGTGTCCCGCCACAGTCATTGTCAGACCAAACTCTGTACATATCCCATTAAATACATCCAAGATCACTATACCCACTGACAATGACTTATAGCATAACTTAACAAACATAATCAATGACAGTATTATAATGACATAATACAACGCACGCAGCCACAACACGCAACATAATATAACAGTTTTTACATTGTAGGGGTATACCAAGGTTGATGGCCACCAACAGGCTCCAACCTACCAAATCCAACCAAGTGAATATTGGTACCGAACTTCCAAGCTCCCAGCTACCATTCCTAGCTACCACCAATATTTCTACATCCCCCGCCAAAACTAGCTGAGAACAAAAGTGACAAACCCACTCAAAAACCCATAAAAAAGGGAGGGAGGTAAGTCAGGATTAAACAAGTAACAAGTAAGTCAGGATTAAAATGGCCCCTACCCTAAAATGTCTGTTTTTAATATCCCTATGGGCCCCACCCCTCACCCTATCCAAACTAATTATACCTTGTCCTCCGTGTATGCCTGCTTCCTAGCTATGTCAGCGCCCATTCCACTTAAGAGGAGATGATTGTTTGACTCTGCTGATGATGATGAATATTTATTGTGCACGGAGGAAGTTCATGTCAGCTAAAAAACAGGAACCTTAAATAATGTTAAGAAAAACACATCCTTTAATGTAGACATTTAAAGTGTTTCTGACATTGTTTTGCTTTTCGAAGAATTTTTATGAGTAATTCATAAACACTGGGTTGAAAATGTAAAGAATAATTAAATGTTTTTATTCCAGGTGAGCAAGGCACCCCTCTCCATTTGAACGGACTTCTAAGTCAAGCCATTAATTTGACAAGCGATTTGAATGTGACTCAACCTGTAAGAGACTCCTTCTGGTATTTTACACCAAGTGGAAGAAGGAAAAAGAGAATCTGTGAATTTAGGAATGATAAGACTCATCATTGTGATAAGTGGAATGACCCCAGGGAGCGCTTTGAATTATATA